>ML685929.1:244171-348900 GCA_007922175.1 Pelusios castaneus | reverse complement strand
CCGCGGGGCTCCCTTCTCCCCGGGACCACTCAGACCCCAGCCGAGCTGGAGCATGGGTCTCCCGCTCTCCCTCCTGGTCGGGACCACAGGGTCCTGGCTAGGAGGGAGTGTGGGGCTTCCTTCTCCCTGAGACCCACACTTCAGCTGCCGAGCAGCCAGCAGCTGGAGCACGGGTCCCAGGGAGAAGGAAGCGCGTGGCTTGCCGGGACCACGGGTCTTCCTTCTTGCCGGGACCTGAGTGGTTCGTCGAGAAGGAAGCCCCGCAGTCCCTTCTTGCCAGGACCTGAGTGGTCCCAGCGAGAAGGAAGCTCCCTTTCCTCGTGCCCTAAGTCGACTAAGTCAATTTAGGGCGTCCACACTGCTTAAGTAGACTTAAAAAGTTGACTTAAGCGTCAAAGTTGACTTTATACGAGGTGTTATAAAGTTGACTTTGAATTTGCTTAAGTCGACTTAAGGAAATGCCAGTGTGGATGCAGAGTAAATTTACTAGTATAGACACACCCTTAGAGTGCTATGTGTTATCCCACTAGTTACTACAGACGTGTTAATTGACATCTGAGAAACAGTCCGTTAATTCTGAATTCCCTTCTGAAGGACAATTTATATGAACACTTTCAGGTCAAACTCTCCTTTGAAATGGCAATTACTTGGAATTGGCCTTTACCACCCTGAGGTATTTGTATAGCAAAAGGCGTTCATGCACCTAGGCTATCTGTTCTAATAAATTCAGAATATATAAAAAAAATTGTAATAAAATATTGAAACATTTTTTATTTCTGTCATTAATACTCTATTATCCTATCATTAGCTAATGAGACTCGGGTGTAAAGTTGCACATAGAAAGTATTTCACTTTATTCCTTTGTACTGATTGGTTATCCTGGCTGTTTTTATATTCAAGATTCACAGATCCTGTATTAGAAATAAAACTGGATGTTCGGATTGTTTGTTATTGCTCACTACTGGCTTCAATATTTTACTGCCACCTCCTTCTTTCTGAATCAGCAGGAGAAAGTGAATTGGTAACAGTGGTTGAGTCAGGCAGTAATACCACAGCTAATACCTTATATTCAGTGCTATCTATTGTATTATTCCAGTTGCATTTACTGTTCCAGCCTGAGACAAAATTTCCCTCCAGGAATATAAAACCCTCAGAAGAATAAAGCTTCATTGTACAGTGTGTACTTAGATACAAAACCAATAGCCATTGTTAAATCCCCATGCTTCTTTAATTACATAGGCTATTCTGGATGGATTGTAAAGTGTTTCATCACAGCTGGCACTGGCTGGCACCTTGTAAGCATCCCTCCAGCATACAGCTGAAGCACATTAGTGTGGGTGAGACTGACCATCCACTGTCCCCATTGAAACTATTCTCACCTTGATCAAGCATGGTAGCTAAAAAGGCCCATAGCTGGGAATCTTTGACTCAAGAAATAAAATAAAATTAATTTTGTAAGGAAACATAATTTGCATGGGTGGGAGTGAAGTTTATAAAGTTTAGCTCATCCAATCAGAGCGAGAAAAGGTTAAATCACCCAATCACGATAAAAGAACAATACCTTAAGTCACAAAGCATGAGTAGTGAATTCTGAATATCCAGTCAGACAGATGAGGAAATATTCATTTAGGATAGACTGACAACAATCCACGGCACAATGTGTTCATAAGAACTGTTCATGGAAAGCATTTGTCAAATATGTTAATTAAAACTATTTATCAACCCAGATAAAAGAAACAAAGTCATAACAATTGTGATCACTATATAGAAAAGAGGGCTAATAGCTGAATAAATTGATCTAAAATATAGTTCTAGTCTATGAAGCACCATCCACAGTCTATTTGGAAATGATTGCCATTGTTCATGACAGATGCCCAGGATAAAAGACTAGTGCTATTCTAGTTGACAATCTTTCTACAGATATTGTTTATTTTAGTTTGGAAACATTTGTCTCCCATCACAGGTAATCAGCGAGTTTGAAGCCTCTCCTGACTCATTTTCCTACAGAATTCCCAACTTGAGTCGGAATCGACAATACAGTGTCTGGGTGGTGGCTGTAACTGCTGCAGGAAGAGGCAACAGTAGTGAAATTATCACTGTGGAACCATTGGCTAAAGGTATGGAGATGGCCTTTAATAAAATAGTCTGTCTGCCTGTTAAGAACACCAGTTACTAACATACCTTAATTGTAACTGGTGGTGTAGTTTGTTTAGTTTTAAGCCTCAGCTCTAAATTTACCTTAGGGTCTGTCCAGACTGCAATCAGAGATGTGATTGTGGCTTGTGTAGTATAACTGCCTTAGCTTTAAGCAAGCTAGGACGGCTTAAAACAACAATGTAGACAGAATGGCAGAACTATGTGGAAGGGCTAGAGCCCCTGCAATGTAAATATTGGAAGGAGAGGTTGAGTGCACATCCCTTAGTTCTCGTTCCTCAAGTTATCACCTCCATCTTGGGCTGATATGACACAAGTCTCCAAGCCTGCGACCAAGCTGTAGGCTGTAGTCCCCTGTGTTTAGCTATGAATACTTCAGCAGGCCCTGCAGTTCTGTTCCCTCCAGGAACAATGACAGTGGTACCCCCATGGCACTGGAACAGTGAAGCCTCACCCAGGGAGAGGATTGATGCCCAAGTCACTCTACGTTCAACTTGGCTGCTGCTTCCGTGCTGGCCAAGTGGTGGGGAGAGGTGGTGCTCTAACTTGTGCCAGGGGGTCATCCAGCCCCCTATTAGCCAGCCTGCTTCTCCTTCTTCTACGTCATGAGGACTGGAGGGAAGCAAAAGAGTTGCTTTGCCACCCAACACCTCATCATGAGCTCAGCCCAGTTTAGAGCTGAACTCTCTCAATCTAAACAGTCCCCAAGCATCACTGAATAGCTGATTTACAACATTACCATAGCCTCAGGATAGACTCCTCGCTCTGAAATAAATTGACAGAAATAATGAATTCAAAAGGAAGGCAGGTACAGTGAGCAGCATTCAGCCTCAGTGTAAGCAAGCTCTACCTCATGGAATCCTACCTACTTATCCCAAAAGCTGAACTGGCTCTTCATTTTTTACCCATCAAATGTGCCAAAGGAACAGATGCCAACACATTTGCATAGAATAGCATGATTTTCCTTTCTTGGGACTACTGATGGAATGAAGCAGTTTCTAATGTGAGTAAGGGTGACAAAACTTGGCCCATAGTGATCTGAGACCCTGGGAAAAAACTTGGTGGGTTGCAAAGGGAAGTCTTTCTCAATATTGAGTTTCCATTTCCCTTGTTTTGGTTGGTTTCTGTTTTAATATTAATGTTGGATTTTTTTTCTCTTCATATATTTAGTTTTGTGCATCAAAATAATTATATTTTGTGTGTATGTGATACTTAATGGCATGCACACACTATCAATCTATCCATTTAATGTATGTTTTTATTGAGGTACACTGTATTACTCTACCATGCAATAAATGGAAGAAACTCCTGAACCATAATATCCCCTGATGGATCTTGTGTGCAGAGGATCTGTGATTTGTGTGTATATTTTGCTGTCCTGTTCAGTGGGGGCAGAAGATACAGTTCCCTGATTAAGCTGAATTATAGTGAGCTGTTCAGTGCTTCCCAGCACATTTCTTTCGAAAAATTTGATTGTGTCCTCTGGAGAGGGATGTTGAGTACACATGGCTTTTTCATTGAAAGCTCTGGCCCTCTGCTTCTTAATAGAGCTAGGCTAATAAGAGATGTTTCAGTTTAGTCAGCAAAGCAAAAGTGGTTGAGTGGATTTAGTTAGGAGGGTTTAAGCTAAAAAGAACGGTTTCAGAGGAGAGATTTGAATCCACATCTACTACCTCCCAGGTGAGTGCCTTAATCACCAGGCTGTACAGTTATTTGTGTACTTGCTATTTTTGACACAATGAATATTTAAGTATTTAATTAAAGTGGAACAGCTTTGAGGAGAAACTGAGGGCTCTACTCCAGGATATCCTAGTGCAGGGGTGCACAACCTTTTTTGGCCAAGGGCCAAATTGCATTTTCTAAGGCCACTCAAGGGCCACTAATGCATCGTGGGGGGGGGAGGTTGGTGTCACGTCACATGATTCCCCGCTTGCTCCGCTCCCAGAGGGCCACACAGAACATGCTCGTGGGCCACATGCGGCCCGGAGGCCGCAAGTTGTGCACCTCTGCCCTAATGGTTAGGATGCTCACTTGGGAGAGAAGAGAGCATAGTTAACGTTCCTGCTCTTGTCTCAAGTGTAGATTTAAACCTACGTCTCCCACCTCCCGAACAAGTGCTCTAACCAGTGGGATAAAGGTTGTAAAGGGGAGAAACACACACTTTCCCCCAAGCCAAAACTAATTGGATAAAATTTGCAAATAGTTTCAGGTCAACCAAAACTGCATTTTTCAGTGAATGAACTATTCATCCAAAAATTTCAATGTAATTGTGAGCCAATGGAGGTGAACATAGATTTAAAAAAAACAGAAAAACAAACAAACAAAAAAACTACAGACAATTTCTAAAGCATAGGATAGAGTGTCCATAGGTGAATGTGAGAGAAGCACATTTGGGGGAGAAAGGAAGAGTGCAACATTATTTTATGCCAGCTCAGGACTGGTGAAATTACAGTATGTGAAAACAAAAGTCACACTAATACAATGCTATGTACTCTAATACAAGGATAGTAGGCAGTTTGGAGGCATGCAAGGTGTTTCGCCAACACAGTAAAATAACATGAGACTTGCAATAAACTGTTGATAGGTGAAGCAAACCAAGCTCTCTCTCTCTCTCTCTCTCTCTCTCTCTCTCTCTCTCTCTCAGTTCTCTTGTGAAGATCAAAGTATTTTAAACTCATAAATGCTTGCTATAATTTCAAAGCTCTTTGTTTTCTAAGGAATGTGACTGAGAATTATGTTTCTAAATTTATTTGGTTCCTTTTGTTTTGTTTTGGAACTCTCAGAAGATTATTAGAAGTTAAATGATGAGGAAATGTTTGTGTTGTTTTACTGTCTAATTTTCAAGCAAATAACATGAAAGAATAAATGGAAAGTAGTGGGCCTTGCCTTAGACCTTAGTCCTCCTGTGCAGCTGACTCATTGGGCAGTCCAGTGTCTGCATTCATTATGCTGCTTGTTATGGTGGCATTTCCCAGCTTATATCAACACATTCAATATACTCTGTCTCTGTCTTCTGGCAGTTCTTTCTTGGCCTTCCTCCCTTTCTCTTTTCTCCTTCTGATTCACAAGACAGTGCTTGCTTAGCATGTCTCCCATCTTCCATTTAATGTACATGTCCCAACCATCTGATCCTTCTTTCTTTGATGATATTTTTAACATGTCCTGCTCTGAGATCTCCCTTCCCTCGCATTTGTTGTTTTATCTTTACATGAAATGTGTTGTCTCTTTCTCAGCCATCTGTGATATCTTCTCATTAGCTACTGTCATCGTCAAGTCTCTGCAATGTACAGTAATGTGACCATAATCTGATTTTTAGTTTGGTTTGGAGAATTCTGTTTGACCAATTGTTGTGGTGCACTTTGTGATACAGATGTAGTGGATCCTTTTATAAATTCTAATTTATAAATTAAAAGAAAAGTAAGATCTTCATATTTTATACTATAAACGTGTCCAGTGAGTTGCATTCTATCAGTTTGCAAGTGAGTTGTGTTTCTGTGAAGTTACATGTTACTTCTGCACTCCCTAATAATGTGGGACATACAAAATGTGTAAAAACCATTTCCTGTCACAACAGCAACTGAAATGTCTACAGGTACATTACATCTGATCTGTTTAGCGAGTAATTAACTTTTGAAGTTACCGTCAAAAAGTAGGTAAACTACAGAAGCAGGGAAGTACTAGAATTCTGCTTTATGTACATTTTTTTTCTGTGGAGTTAGGGATCTCACAGTTGTCCAAAAGAATAGTAAAAAAATAACAGAAATGTTCAGTCAGTACAAGAGAGCTCAGGGAGCCTCAGAAACATTTTGAAAGGATCAAAATGAAATATTGCTAAAACACTTCTGGAATGAAAATTTTGAATATCTGTTCATTGGGAAATTTTGCAATTTCGTTTTCTAGACTTCTTTTGGAATTTGTTGTTGTTGAAATTTCAGACTTTCCCATGGAACAGAAATTGTAGTTTCTTGCCATCTCTGCTCCCAACTGGTTTGCAACTACGACTGATACTTCAAGGTATCTTTAGGTCATTTTTGTAGATAAATTATAGTGACAGCGTTGACTTCTATTTTCTTAAATAGGATGAGTAGCTTAAAAAAACCTCTCCAGTGTGAAAGCTTGGCCCCATTGAAGTCAATGGAAGTTTGGTATTTACTTGACTGGGACTGGGTTTTCATTCCAGGTGTTCAGTCTATGGATAGACTGTTGGGATGGGTTTATTTGTTTGTCTGTTTGGTTTTTTTTAACTATCCAGTCATCTTTTCCTACTGTGAGATCTTCCCATGCTTGTGTAACTCTTTCCCAAAACATACACCCCTGAAAATGGCACTGCAGAAATAACACTGCAACATCATAAGTGATGACTGACTAATTTCTTCACTCTCTTCTGGTGGTATCAGTTATTCAAGACATTACTTCTGAGCCGTGTAGTTCCCTGTAGGTGCAAAGTAAGCAGGTATTTGTTGGCTGCTGTTTAGCATCAGCAAGTAATGAGCATTTTCTATCTGGCTCTTTTTCTGTCAACAGTATGCTATAGCCCTACTCCCTGGGCTTCATTACATCTGTTTCACTTGATCATCAAAACTGATTTGTGTGTGTGTGTGTGTGTATGGGTATTTTAAATAACTTTTTACCTGAGCAAGTGTCCCAATAAGCTGAGGCTTCAACAGCACATTAAGAAATTCTAAGCATCATAGTCCAAAATGATTACCTAACATATTATTTGCAGGGGATAAAAACCCATTGAGATGAAACAACCCAGTTACATTTGATGCCGACTCTCATGTACATGTTTGTCTAACTGCTACAAAATGGATCATTAACTCCCAGTTCTGATCAACATGCACAACTGAGGAGTAGCAGTATTAAAAATGCACTCTGCAGTGTAGCTGTATCCAAAGGCAGCATGTTGCTTTTTCAGGCAGATTTAAGGAGTAAAAAGGAATAGTAATTACATTAAGAGTCAGACCTGGGAAATTAAGTCTGTTAAAGCTAAAAAATGACTCCACTGTGCTATGGACTATTAAAAATACCAACATAACAAATTGCTGCAATCCATAGATACAGTAGGACATGTTAAAACTGGAGCTGCCATCTTAACTTTGAAATTATTTGCTTTTGTGAATTCAGGTTAGAATCCTATCCCCTCAGTACATTAGGATTTATTTGTCTAACTCCCTAGTAATTGTGATGACCTGTGCTTTTTTTGTTTTGTTTTTTTTAAAAAAGGTGCCAGGATTCAGCCCGGACCCTAGCCGTGGACACAGAACCGTGAGCCTGATCCAGCCCTGGCCCCAGCTGGGGATATGAGGCCAGGCCCTGCGGTGGCAGCTGATCCGGCCCTGACCCCAACTCCAGCTGGGAACCCAGGGCCAGTGGATCCAGCCCTGACCCCGACCCCAGCCAGGGACCTGGGGCTACTGCTGGTGGCAGCAGAAGCCAAGGCCACATCACTTAGAAAAAAGGGTGCTGGTACTCTGTACTGGTGCGGACCATCACAAAAAAAGGACTGGTGATAACATTTGGCCTCTTAAAGTTAGGAAATTTCATCTCGAAAAACAAAACATCTTTGTGTTACACAGAACAGAAGGAATCTCTTGAAAATGACAAATCTATATTTCAACTTCCCACAACTCAAATACGAAACAGTACTTTTCTAGTTCAAAAGAAAATTTAATCTTCCTCAGATACAATGCTTTAGTCAGAGCTTCCTCATGGTATGCAACATTATATTGAATTGCATTGAACTTCCCGATGCTGCAGCCACAAGCCTTTACAAATCGGGGCTTAAGCAAGTCTGTGCTAAGTGGAACAAAATGAAGTTTTCTCAGTGAGCCCAACTTATGCAATATTTCCTTGACCCTGACAATCACACTCCTTTTATTTTTAAAATTCATTGTTCCACATAGATTTATCTCATATAACATAAGGGCTTTGTTTTCAAAGCAGTCGGCCCATTTTGAGTGCACAAATGACAGTTTTGTAGGCACAAACTGATGCAAGAACAAATTTAAAGGTGCCTTTAAAATTGTGTCTTGTACTGCTAAAATGGTCTGTGGTCCATACATTTGAAGAAACATCTGACATATCCACATGGAGGTTTTCAAATGGGAGCCTTGATGACTTTTAGAATGTATATAATCTCATTTTCCGTGACCAGAGGTCTTGTCTTTTCTGGTGACCTGCAATTGCCAGAATGGTCCTTGGGTACGATTGCAACCTGAAACAACTTAGATCAGACAAAGGGCTCATCTTAGTTGTACCAGGGACTGGCTCCAGAATCAGGGAAGAACAGAGGTGACAGAGAGCCAGGCCCCAAGCATCATTTTTTCAGGCTCAGTACAAACTTGTAACACAGGGGGTTGGGGCATAAGCCGGGCTCCCCAGAGACTCTGGGTCCCAGTAAAGTGCATCTTCCCTCCCACCATGTGGGAGCCCTGCCTAGAGCCCATTTTCCCTCAGATGAGTTGGGTGCAACACTTAAGAGAAGCTGAAGATCTGGTCCTCTATATCACTGATGTGCAGTTCCAGTAAATTTACATCTTTACTCTGAAATAACCATTCTGTTCCATGTTGGATGTGAATTCTTGACAGACAGTTCAACACTATAGATAATTTGAATGTAATGCTCATAGACTCTAAGGTCAGAAGGGACCAATATGATCATCGTGTCTGATCTCCCGCACAATGCAGGCCACAAAACCTCACCAACCCGCTCCTGTAATGAACCCCTCACCTATGACTGAGTTGTTAAAATCCTCAGATCATGAGTTAAAGACTTTAAAATACAGAGAATTAACCAGCATCCTCATTAGAGGAGATGAACCATCCACAGACTGACCTAACTGTCGAAATCTCTGTCTTGTCTATTTTAGGCATTTTATGGCACACATCACTATAGTATTTAATCACTAGCACTCTTTTTAATGTGAGCCAATCTCAGCCAGAAAATATATACCTAACTGAAAATCACAAATCTGGTTATGAACCCTCGCAGTTTGATCTATAATGCCACTGTGGTACAGTAGGTATCTAGCCTAAACTTCTAACGATCACCATGCTTTAGATAGGGATAATACACACTGGATTTCAAGATCACAGTGTTTTATCTGATGTAGTAGTTTTCTTATTTATATTAATATTACTTTGGATGAAAACCTAAATAATGGCTAAGAATGCTTCCAAAGAGTCTATCGTATTCCCTGAATTGCTAAAAAATGAGAAAAGGCTCCTTTCTACCCATGAAACTGACACAGAAGTAGAGCAAATTCCAAAGGGGTAGCTGTGTTAGTCTATTGCAGAAAAACAAACAGAGTCCTGTGGTGCTTTTAAAGACTAACAGATTTATTTATCACATGAGTTTTTGTGGGAGAAGCTATTGGAACTAGCATTGATCACAGGATTATTTTAGAAGAATATGCAGTGGGGCATAGGACCATAAAGGCAAAGTGTAAGGTGGTTTGATACTTGTACAAAATTACTCTCTTTTATAGCAAAAGCTGGGAATATAACAATGTAGAATTTTAGAAGAATGCATCTGCGCCATGAAGATGTAGATTCACTATAAAAGAAAATATAAAAAAAGATACATTCAGAATGTTTTAACTTGCACTTCACTGAGGCATATAAGATTTTCTGTTTGCTAGTTGAATTAAAACTAGGAGATATCAGAGGATGCTGATATGCTATTCTTCAATAACTAAACCCTTTAAGATTCTTCCATGTTGCAGATACAGCTTCCAGAAAACATGGACCAAAAGATAATTCAAAGAGGGGAATGAACCCCATTTCATCTAGCACCTACCAATGAATATACAAAAGATTAAATTTTCATGAAGTAATGATAGTAGTGATTTAAAGCTTTTAGGATTAATTCTTCAAAACTCTTCTGTTCCAGGTCGTCTTTCCTCCAGATATTAAAAATATATTATTTGTGTTCAAATAAATGGCTGGTTATGTGGATTGAAAATATTTAATATCATAGAAACCACAGTTTGGAACAAGTTGGCTTTTCTTTTGAATGTTGCATTTGTGCGGTGTTACTCCAAAGAATGTTATGAAAGAGTGTTCCTGTATTTCAGTCTTCCTCTTCTTATTGTTCAGCTCCAGCCAGGATTCTGACATTCAGTGGCACAGTAACGACCCCGTGGATGAAGGATATCATCCTTCCTTGCAAGGCCGTTGGGGACCCATCTCCTACAGTAAAGTGGATGAAGGATAGGTAACCAGCAACTATATGTATATCTTGAGCTTAAAATTGTGAAGCAAGGTTGTATATGACACTGCAGGAGTGTGTCAGGAAGAAAGAGGAGGAACCTACCCTTGCTTCACTGTGCAAAGACTGGGTAGAAAGAAGTTCAGAATGTCCAATTGACTAAAATTTGTAGACTTTAAGGGGTAATAGGTACGGAAAGCAGGGGGAAGATAATATTAAGTACCTTAAATATAGTTTTGATTGCTATTTAGATATCAGACTCAGAGAATATAACTGTGGTCTCAGTGGTTTTTGTGATATTAATGTTATGAAATCCATGGTAAAACAAACAAGGAGTCCTGTGGCACTTTTAAAGACTAACAAATTTATTTATCTCATGAACTTTTATGGGTGCAATCCCACTTCATCAGATGCATGAAATGGAAACTGTAGTATGATAGATATATATACACATGAGGAGAAGGGTGAGTCACAAGGTCACTTCAAAATAGTTCCGGGGGGTTGTCTGTTAGTCTATTTCAGCAAACCAAACAAGTTGTTTTAATTCAAACAGAGTGGATGGGGGCCTTTAAACAACAATAGATGGGAAGCTGAGAGTGTTAAAAAAGGGGAAATTACCTTTTGCAGTGTGTTAGCCATTCTAAGTTCCTGTTCAAACTCAGTGTGATGGGGTCAAGTCTGCATATGAATTCCAACTCTATAGTTTGATGCTGAAGTCTGGTTTTGAAGTTTTTGTTGCTGAAGTACTGTAACTTTCATATCTGCTACAGAATGCCCAGGAAGATTGAAATAATCCCCTACTGGTTTTTGAATGCTACCATTCTTGATGTCTGATATGTCTTCATTTATTCTTTTGTGCAGAGACAGTTCAGCTTGGTAAATGTATATGGCAAAGGGGCATTGTTGGCACATGATGGCATATATCACACTGGTAGATGTGGAGATGAATGAGCCCCTGATGGATGAGTCCCTGATGGTTATGTCCTATGATGGTAACAGTTGAATAGATATATGAGCAGAATTGACAAGGTGGTTTGTTGCAGGGATAGGTACCTGGCTTAGTATATCTGTTGTATGGAGTGTAGTTGTTGGTGACTATTTGCTTAAGGTTGGGGAGCTGTCTATAAGCGAGGAGCACCTACCTCCTAAGGCTTGAGAGAGTGAGGGATCATCTTCCAGGGTGGGTTGTAGATCCTTAATGATGTGCTGGAGAAAAACTGAAGCACATCATCAAGGATCTACAATTTGTCCTGGAAGATGAGCACTTCCATCTCCCTGGACATTCTGTAACAGACATGAAAGGCTGTTGAAGTGGCAGATAATTAGGGAGTGGGGGGAGCTCTCTGTAAGTGGCAGATTTTTATTTTTTTGAAGTGGCAGATAATTAAAGGGGGGGAATTCTCTGTAATCCTTTATTATTCAAATCATTGCCAGGATGTACCCTGTCCAAATACTGACCCTTTGCATTCTCCAGCAGCATATGTTCGGGGCTGTTTTATCTAATGAGAGTCCTGTTTTTTTCTTGTGTTTGTTTTAATCCGATTGTAACTTCTTTAATGTATGCATTTTGTTTCCTGTGAGGTAGTAACGGGACACCCAGTCTAGTGATGATCGATGGGCGAAGAAGCATCTTTAGCAATGGCAGCTTTGTTATCCGTACTGTGAAAGCAGAGGATTCTGGGTATTACAGCTGTGTGGCCAGTAACAACTGGGGATCAGATGAAATTATTCTGAATTTGCAGGTACAAGGTAAGACAACTGAACCTCTTACATAATTGTTTGTACAATCTTACAAAGGCTGTTAATGTGTGAGAGTGCATGTAACACCTCTTTAAGTGTGTGTGTGCACGTCTTTCTACAGATATAATTTTGCAAATTCAAATGTTCAAAAATAAGAAATTTGCCGTGTAATGGTGACTTGATTGCTTCACAGCTTATCACCCTATAAACCTTATGGTGTACATTTGGCAAGTTAAAAATGAATTGGAGGAAGTCATTGGCATCACTGGCACTCTTCATGCACTCACAGTGAAGCTTGTGGATAAGCATTTGCGGAGTCAGCTCCAGAGTGTTTGCTTTCCAGTGGTTTTAAGTTCTACATAAAGCCAGCAGCATCTTAGTTTTTGCGTGTGTGTGTGAGAGAGAGAGAGAAAGAGAGAGAATGGTATAATGCTACACACTCGCCCGCTTTTGTGTGTGTGTATAGATATAGATATATAAGGTTGCAGAATTTAACAACAGCTGAAGGAATTTTGCTTCAAATTCCAAAACCAACCACACAAAATTCACACCAAGACTGACATCCAGCATGGAAAACTTCATTGTGAAAGGAGAAATGTACAGGAAACTTTGGTGATTATAAGAGGGGATATTAATATTTTCCCTACTACAATCTTAGTTAGCAGCTGTTACCAGGTACCTGCTACAATATTTTTTAAATGTACACAGTCACCCCCTGCATGGTATTGCTAAGTGCACAAACCATGTGAAAATATTCATAGTGCTCACATCAGTAAACATACTCTCTGTGTTTGTGCCTATACTCAAAAAGATCCCTCAACTCACAAGATTCTCCTCCTCATTTCTCCCCCTCTTATTGAAAAGCTTGAGCAAATAGCCCTGGCAATGTGGTTTAATTATCAAAAACGTATCAGACATGGGGGAAATAAATTACTGAATTGAGCACATGGAACACTTTGGAAAACACTCTGTTCCCAGTCCTCTGATGTCTGAGCCTAAAAACTGTCAGCTCAAGCAGGCTAGCAATTTAGAACACAAAGAGAAAGGTGATCTCTATGGCGGTGTAGGTGTTTCAGTGTATCCCTATCTATTAAGTCTTAAAAGAAGTGTCAATGAATGCATTAACTCATCTAAAATCCAGCAAAATAATGGGCATGCTTATTTGCAATGTCTGAAACATGATCATAATAGGGAAGTGGGTTAGTACATACTTTCATAATTGTGTATTGTCTAAATTATTGAAGTGCTGTCACTAAAAGCAAATCACTATTACCTCCTTGGAATACAGGGAGATTGGCATTTAATATATGGGATCTTAGGTGAGCAAGATGAGAACTGTGATGAAAGATTTTACATTAAATCTTTTAAGCTATGTCTACACTTACCAAAATTAGTTTGAATTAGTTAATTCAAACTAACTAATTCGAACTAATTTTAGTTAGTTCGAATTAACTTAATTCGATCTAGCATGGCCCCCCCAGAATGCTAGTTTGAACTAAGCAAGTGCCATTGTAACCTTCGGTTGGGCTAAAATTCATTCAATTGCCCTTCTCCAGTGCCTCACAGAAATCAATCCCAATCCCTATGGAGAAAGCAGCTGGAGACCCAGGATCCAGTCTGTATGGGACTCACAGCAAAGACTGCTCAGAGTTACCACCCCACATTAAAATACTACTAAAAACAAACATAACAATGAACTTTATTAACTACTAACTAAATAAACCTTATCCTAAGAAAAACAAAATACAATTAACCAAGAACAATCCCTAAAGAAACCCCCACGTGAAAGATACCCAAGAGTCCGAAAGTCCAGGTGGAGTTCACCCAACTCTCAGCTACAGTCTTTGTTTCAGTGTAGAGGCTTGAGTGGCAAGAAATAGCTGTCCACTTCTTCTTCCTTTGCAGGAATCTTCTGTAGCATTCCATGCAAGCTTTTCCTTCTCCTTTGCAACTAGCCCTCAGTCCCATATGCGAATCTACAAAATCTGTTGCAGATGACTCCATGGGAGGGAGAAAACATCTTGTTCACTCCTGGCTCGGCTTCTCTCCTGAAAACTGAGCACATGGGCTCTTCTCAAGGGAGCTCCTGCCTGCTGTCTGCACAGACTGCTGCTCTCATGTGATCTGACTGACCCCATCACATCACACCAGCAGGGCACCCTGTGGAGCATGCTCAAAAAATGCTACCACTCCCTGCTTCTAGAAGTTTCTAGTTGTGGGTAGCTAATCTGCCCAGCAACAGTAACCCACCCTCAGCAGGTCTCTTAAAGAGAGGCATGTGAGTTACACCATGCATGACACTTGCTTAGTTCGAATTAGTCAGTTGCATTAAGCTCAATGTGTCGGTTAGTTTGAACTAAGCAGTTAGTTCAAACTAACATGGCCCCATTGACTTAATTCAAACTAACTAGTTTGAATTAAGGGTTAGTTCAAAAGGTATAATTGAATTTATTAGTTCTAATTAAGGAAGCCCTTAATTCAAACTATTGAAAGCCCAGCGTCACCAAGGCTTAAGTTAGTTTGAATTAAGCTTCCTTAATTCGAACTAACTTGCCAGTGTAGACATAGCCTAAGTGTGTAATATGTGCAGTAACTCTCAGTAGAATGTACCAAGCCAATATGGATAAGAGAGCAATGGTACAGTATATCTGCTGTAAACAATCATCCCTGGAGTGTAGAGTTTATTTTTTCTCCAGCACTCATACTGTACTTATTGAGTTAAGTAACTAAGATCAGGCCACCTATAAACTAGTAGCCAGTTGTGATTCTCATACTGTTGCTTCACATCGCACTGATTAAATTGCTGGCCTGAGACTTAAATCGTGATATCAGCAAGAGATTTGTCTAGCTGCTTTCCTCTGGTGGCACAAAGAATCCATATAAACCCAGTTGTATTTACAGCTGCTTTGTGTCACTTGAAGAGTACATAATAGCTGAAGCTGATCCTAGTGAATCTGACCAATAGGATAAAATTCTGATTCCTTCGAAAATCAATAGAAGGTTTCAATGGAGCTTGGATTTCACCTATAATGTTCAGTTTTGCATCCTTCAGCCCCCAGTTTTTTTCGTATCTTCTGTCTATGCTGAAAGAAGAAATAGAATTTGTATTAAGATTCAGCTACCTCCAAGCAATTTAGGATGGGATGTCTCTGAGGGTGCATCTACACTTGTAAATTAAGTCATCTTAAGCTTGCTTAAGTCAACTTAATTTACTCTGCAGCTACACTACACTTTCCTTAAGTCGACTTAAGCAAGCTGCTTAAGTCGATTTAAGGAAAATTAAGTCGACTTTGTTAAACCTCATTTACAGTCGACTTTAGGCTAAGTCGACTTAGGGCTCTCTCTCTCCAGGACTCCCCCACTGCCCTCCCTGCCAGGGGGGTGGCACAGGGAGAGCCTGGCATGCTCCCCCAATGGGCAGGGAAGAACTCTGTCCACCCTACCCCTAAGCCCTTCCTGGGTCCCTGTTCCCCTTTGCCCCATTGTACCCAGGTACAATGGGGCAACGGCTGAGACCCCTAGCACTTGGCAAGGGATGCCCCCCCGCCACCGTGGACCTGTCCAAGGTCCCCCTAGCCCCTACAAGTCAACCTAGGCATCCAGTGTGGATGCTCTAGGTTGACTTTGTAGGGTCCCCACTAAGTCAACTTAAAATTTAAGTGTGGACACGCTAAGTCAACTTAAATTCACAAGTGTAGACATGGCTTGAGAAAGCTAGGTAAAAACAGTTTTCCAATCCTGGTAATATTTTCAAGGCTTTAAAAATTTTTCCCATTCTGAATCAGCACTAGAAGTCAAAATCTCAAAAAATGTTCAGGAACAAAACAAAAAAGGTGAAATATTTCATTCTGATAATTTCAAAATTTAATATTTTGATTTTGACCTTTTTAAAATCCTTTTTTCAGTCTAATGAGCTGAAATTTCTAAACAAAAAAATCATTTCAAACTGGATTAACTGAATTTTTGTCAGCACCTGTAGTACAATGGTAACATCTTATAGTAAAATGCAGTAAAACAGCTGCAGAAGTAGTGCAAGCTTCTCCAGACTGCCCTATAAATGCACTTCAGTCCTTTTTCTGGGCAGCTGAGGAGGAAGGGATGTCTGAGTGCAGGACAGTGGAGAGGCAGCTAGTGGGTGATACCAGCATGATAGTAAAGCTAGAAGATTCTGCTGCCAGACTCTTTCGCACAATCAGGCCCAGAAGCACTGTGCTCTGGGAATCCATCCTTGATGCATAGGCAAAATTTTGTCTCATTTCTGTTGTTGTCCACAGAGTTTAAAGCTTCTCCGTGTTTACTCATCCCTTGTTGGTAATGTGCACCTCCTTCAAGTAGATGGGCATCTGGAACTGAAGAGAAACATCTGGAGAAATTGTGGCTTTGCATAAGTTGCTTTTGCTTATAGGAAGCTGGATTTTCTCATAATAGAGATACTACAGTCCTGTGCTATTTTAAATACACAGCAAAATTTTCAGCACATGAAGTTGCATGTGCATTTACCACAATTTGGTGCAAATGCATTCCTTTGTGCTATGTATTTGCAAACACTTTCCATCAGCTACACATTCAGTTGTGCTTAAAACAGGCATGAAAATTAATAAAAAGTAATCTCGAGAGGCCAAGTGTTTTCCTGGTCACTTGAAAGAAGATCCTGCAGGATATCAGTGTTGAGAAATTCTTTCAGATAAAAAGTGGGAATAAGTGAGAAAAAATGAAAGATAAAATTATATAGAAATTTGAATATAAAAAAGAGAGCTTCCCTGCTTGCTTTTAGCTGAGGATGTCAACTATTCAGACACTTTGACAGAAATAATTTGCATTTTTGCCACACAAAACAGTTATTTGATAAGTGACTGTTTCAGTGGTTTAAAGTCATGCATAATCATTTGAAATCTATTTTCTATTTTTAACTCTTTCCCATGCAGTGCCACCAGATCAGCCGAGACTTACCGTGTCCAAAACCACATCTTCCTCTATCACTCTTTCCTGGATACCTGGAGATAATGGTGGTAGTTCTATCCGAGGTAATAGAATTCAGATTAACTGCAACTTTTTACTCAGTTATCATCTCTTTAATGGCTTGGTACAGAATAATGAATAACTACAATGGAGAAAAACAAATCAACCCCATTTATTGTCAGCACCAAATGCAGAGTAGTACAATGGTAACATCTTACAGTAAAATGCAGTTTCTTTTGGTAGTCATTTAACCACTATATTCCTGCCTGCCCCCATTTGTTTCTTCAATATCTCTTGCTGACTTTACGTGTGGCCTTTGACAATCCACTTTGGGACTCAGTTATATCACTTGATCGGTACTGCTTGACAAAAGGTGGTTTAAAATATGCCCCTGTCTCCTAATACTGGAACAATATCATTTGAAATTGTTGCAGGAACACATGTAACATGCATATAACTCAACATCTATTAGAATTAACCTGATAAGAATAGAGTTCAATATCTTGCTGTGCTAAAAGCTTTCCTAACTTATAAAAGTCCTCAGAACATCGTGTCATATTCATATCTCTGATTCATATCTTCTAAAGAAACTAGGTAACTGATTTATCATTGTCTTTGCTTTTCTTGCAGGCTATATACTGCAATACTCTGAGGATAACAGTGAGCAGTGGGGTAGTTTTCCCATTAGCCCTAGTGAACGGGCCTACCGTTTAGAGACCTTGAAATGTGGCACTTGGTACAAGTTCACACTAACTGCTCAGAATGGAGTGGGACCAGGACACATCAGTGAGATCATAGAGGCCAAAACACTTGGAAAAGGTACTGAATTTCTGTCCTGTTTACTCAGTTAGTTAATGGTTATGATCCCTCAAATACTGCTCTAGAAGTAATTCTGTTGTTGTGGTTAGAAAGAGAAACACAGGTGTTCCAATTTTAGTGATGGTGTATTTTGTTACTGCTTTTGAAAACATTGTTTGCATTCTTGTTTTAATCATGTTGGGCCCTGGCCATAGGAGAGACAGATGGGTGAAGTAATATCTTTTGTTGGACCAGCTTCTGTTGGTGGAAGGTGTAGGCTTTCAAGCGACAGAGCTCTTTCTCAGGTCCGAAAAAGGAAACAGGGTTTCTGAGCTGAATGCAAGTTGGGATGAATTGTTAAGCAGAAAGGGTAAATTACCTCTCCTGCCGTGTCTCTTTGAAAATGTTTTCAGTGATTGCTTTATCAAGATAGAAGAGAAACAACAGAGTCCTGTGGCACTTTTAAAGACTAACAGATTTATTTATCGCATGAGCTTTCTTTCATGGGAGAAAATCCCACTTCTTCAAAGTGTCTGACGAAGTGGGATTTTCTCCCACGAAAGCTCATGCGATAAATAAATCTGTTAGTCTTTAAAAGTGCCACAGGACTCTGTTGTTTTTCTACAATAGACTAACACGGCTATCCCTTTGGAATTTAATGATAGAAGAGGTTAGCACTCCAAGCCCTTATGCACAGTTTGCTGCTTTAGCTGCTTTTCTTTCTTGATTTAACTGGTAATAATGTTCCAAAATGGTTTGGCAAAATTCACCTCTGAATCTGGAGCTTTTACCAAAGCTGTCCTTTTTTTTTTTTGTTAAAGGTATGCTGTCAATTCCCACTACCACTATGGGACTTACCCATATGCTTTGAAATGGAGTTAGTCAGAAAGCAGAATTTCCATACCATGGGGAATTCCAGTAATTTATCATTTGTTTTGATCTTAACACAGGATGAAAAATACCAACTTCTTTTCAGGAATGAAAAAATTTGATCCAGAAATGTCAAAACAAAAATTCAACATTTTTAACAAAACATGATTCATTTCAAAATGTCAATATTTTTACGCTTTTGCTTTGAATTTTCTCAGGACAAAAATAGAAAATTGTGTCAAAATTGATATTTTCCAACAAAATTTTTTTTATTTTAACATATATCACTGGGGAAAAAATTTGGCTGAAAAATTTTGATCAGTTCTACTTCAAAGAAAGAATATTGTCTTTGTGGGCAATTCAATAATGTAGAATTTATTTTTACAAGTTTATTTGTTTTTCTATTATTCTCCATTCTGAAATGTCTGTTTTAGACTTTCAAAAATGGCACCATATGCAAGTCGGGTCCACATAGAAATGCATGCACACTATTTCTGAGTTTGAAAATCTGGATCTCTGAATCAAGGATAGGGAGTGAAAAAACACTTTAAAACTTGGAGAGTAAAATTTGCTGACTAGTGGACACTTCGAAAATGACTTATGACAAAGGCAGAACCCCCATCAATTATTCCTTTTATATTTTTATTTATTCTAAGTGTCTTACTTAAAATATACACTTTCTCTTAGAGCCACAGTTTTCCAAAGAGCAAGAACTCTTTGCCAGTATTAACACCACTCGAGTACGGCTGAACCTTATTGGCTGGAATGATGGTGGTTGTCCAATCACCTCCTTTACTCTGGAGTACCGGCCTTATGGGACCACAGTATGGACAACAGCTCAGCGAACATCGCTTTCTAAATCCTACATACTATATGACCTTCAGGAAGCAACTTGGTATGACCTGCAAATGAGAGTGTGCAACAGTGCAGGCTGTGCAGAGAAACAGGCCAAATTTGCTACACTCAACTATGATGGCAGTAAGTGCATCCATTTTATTTATTTGGTTTAGATGTCATTTTTGTATAGTGTCTAAAGTTTCTTTTCCATTTAGCTGTCATTTTGATTTTTTTTTTTTTTTATGACTTGCTCCTGCAGCCATCACTGGAAAAAATATAATTTGCTGCAGTGTCATTCCACTGAGTTCCTTTGTGATAGAATCCTAACCCCAATAAAAAGCCTCACACATAGCAACTCAGTGTGTTGGTCTAATAGTTAAAACCAGTCTTTCCTGAGTGCAGTAAGTTATTCTGGTGCAGGAGGTTTCCTTACTGTGCTATGCAATCAGTGCTGGCTATAATTCAAGTAAGTGGTCTTCTTAGTGTTTTATTTAGCCCATTCTTTCTCTTCCTTACCGATCCTTTCACACAATTTTTCTATCTTTTCCTGACATTTTTTAAAAAATCCATGCATAATAATTATTACATGGCTTGATTTGCTGTTTTAAGTCACCCATTAAGCTGAGATGTGAAAGGAATAGACCAGAATGTGAATAAAAGAACTAGAACATTTAGCCACTAAATTCATATGAAAAACTGTTTTCAAAAGGCAGATCACATGCTTTTTTTATCACTAGTAGATAAATACTTTAATTTCACCTAATGTTACCTAACTGACCTTTAACTTTGTGTGCTATGATATGGAATCTGCAATAAGAAGACAATAAAAATGTAAAGATATTTATAGTTTTAAGTTCAGTTGGGCACTGCTTCTGGTCAGCTGGAAAATCTCACAAAGAGCAGCAGACATTTATGACTCTGATTATTCTGTTGGATAACAATGTTTTGGTAGTGAAGGGCTACAGCCAAAGTGGTTACAGTAAGCTTTAGAGAGAGCGTATGACCACAAGAATGAGCACATGATGGGGAATCAGAAGAGTTTCTAGAACAAGCTGGGGAAAAGAATTTCATTTGCATGAAAGGATTTTTTTCATCCCGAATTGAAACAAAATCCAAACATTTGAATATTTTTATGAAACGGAAATTCTGAAATAATTTGTTGTAAAAACACCAAAACTTTCCTGCAGCAGGGATGTTTCAGTTTTTCCTAAATTAAATATTCTCCCCAAGTTCTCTGGCTATCCAGTTGCTCCGTGTGGGCTGCTAACTCAGTGGTTAAAGTATGATTTGATGGGCCCTGGAACCCTCCTAATCTCCGGGCCCCCTTCCCGTATTGTCTGGGCCCCCTTCATGCATGTGTGGGCCCCAGCCCAGGTAGGCATTTGCAACCACTTCTCAGTACCACATGCATCGGTTATTGCACCATAAAAATATTTATAATTTCATATGGTGTTTATGTCTATAGCAATTATTGTCACAAACTAGCAAACACTGCATAACACAATAAGTATTGTGATTAACAACGGTGGGGCGTAGGACCTGCCAGCAGCCAGGGCAGAACAGAACATGCGTTCTGTTGGATTTTTCTATTTTTAGGGGCCCTGGAACTCTGACCCCTCAAATTTGTGGGCCCCGGAACTGTGTTCTGGTGCATTCCCCCTTACTTTAACCCCTGGCTAAGATATGGTGGAGTCATTGAGCTGGAGACAATTTTTTAAGAGAAACTCAAAATATTCTGTCAAAATTTAAATATTCCTGAGGAAAATTTTGATTTGCAGAAGGTGAATTTTCCACTGGAAAGTCATTCAGGATTAAAATTTCAAACCAGTTCTACTCATGAGTGCCAATCCTGACTCATTTTGTGATTTAGGACAAGTCACTTAACCAGTATTTGTTTTAGTTTCCCCACTGGTCGGAAGGGGATAATAATACTTACACAGTGTAAACTGTTTTTAAAGGACAAACTTGCACTGAGGTTTTAAGAAAGTTAAGTGCTATAGATGATAGGACAAGAAGCAATGGGTTTAAATTACAGCAAGGGAGGTTTACATTAGGTTGTACATTAGGAAAAAAAATTCCTAACTATCAGGGAGATTAACCACTGGAATAAGTTGCCTAGAGAGCTATTGGAATCTCCATCACTGGAAATTTTTAAGAGCAGGTTAGACTAACATCTGTAAGGGATGGTCTAGATCAGGGGTTCCAAACACATGGCCCACGGAGTTACTTCCTGCAGCCCACAATGATAGCTGGAATTCAGGGGTTCCCAACCCCTGGCCTGTGAGTCAAAAGTGGCCCACAGGGCTTTTCAAAGTGGCCCGCACCCCTACTGACTGGGAGCCGGCAGCTGGGTTGCATCCACCTGCCGCCATCTGAGCTAAACTTGTGGCCGGGCCGCACTGCACCTCCTGCCCCACCGGAGGGATAATGGCTGCCGTTGCGATGGAGGAGCCAATCGCCACTTGGGAGCTGCAACACTCACTGGAGTCCCAACGTGTGGCAGTGGAGGAGCATGGCGGATCGGGGCCACAACGGGCGGACTCAACACCCAGGGCCAGGACAGGGCTCAGGTACAGAAGCTCTAAGGAGGGGGACCTGGAGGTGTGCGGACGATTTCCATGGAAACTCCATGGTGGAGGGACTCCATGGGCTGTGGGGGGGCTATGCCTGGCCTGCCTCCTGCCCGGTCCCGGCATGCAGCTGGGAGCCAGACTGCGGCTACTCGCTTACCCTCCAGGTTTGGGTATGCATGCAGCCCACCCACCCCCCATTAAAAAAAACTGTTTAAAAAAATAAATTTTAATAAAAATCTTTTTAAAAAAGTTTTAAAAAAAACCTTTCTAAAAATGTAATTTCAATTAAAAATAAATCCAAATTCAATTAATTAAACCATAATTAAATAATTAATTTTAATTAAAACTATTTTAATTTGATTAATTAATTTTAATTTAAGTTTAATTAAATAAAGTGGTGGCCCTTCAGGTTTTAAAACTTATATTTTTGGTCCTTGAGCCAAAAATGTTGGGAACCACTGAGTTATAATGTAAAATTTTAAGCATGTTTATAAATTGACTTTTAATAACATACTATATTACACTTCATTTTTTACTACACTTTTGTATCACTGTATGAAAAGGTTTCAGTGACGCGGCCCTCGGGCCAATATCCTAATCCTCATGTGGCTTTCATGGTGATTTGAGTTTGAGATACTTGGTCTACATGGTACTTGGTCCTGCCATGAGTCCAGAGGACTGGACTCAGTGACCTCTCATGGTCCCCTCCAGTTTCTATGATTCTATAGAAGAGGGCTTGTTAGCAGTGGTAGAATTCGGATAAAGCCTTCAGAAAGTTAGTAGAAAATTCTCAGTTGTAAATGCTTTCAGTTGTTTGGTTTGCATTTAGTTTGGAAAAGCTGAAAGATATATAGAGAGCTTATAACGAAACATTAGGTGAAATACCCTACAATGTAAAGTTCTGTAGAATGAGTTAGTTCAAAAGTGTAAAACCTTCATACTAGAGCTGTATGAAATTCCCTGAAGTTCACATACATTTCAGTTAACCTTTCCCAGTGGTTTCAGTCTGCAGAAGTTTGTGACCCCCTCTATTTTAACTTGTTTCATAGACATTCAAACCAAGTGCTTAGGTCTGGATTCTGAGCTGGTATCCCCTGGAAACAATTTTGGTATGGGAGACTACAAAGGAATTTGTTGTCGATCCCTGATTCTAAGGCTGGTTCTATTCTAATCCTGGCATAAATAGAAGAGTTCAGCAGCTTCTCTAAATTATACCTGTTGACAGTGGACCACAAAGACCCATCCAACAGCCAACAAAGTTGGAATGTATAAACCACTCTGGAGACTGAGGACCATGGTGTGTCATGGGATATGTAGTCTAGCTGTAGCTGGCCCATATGGGAAAATGGAGTTATGAGGCATAGAATCATAGAATAATAGGGTTGGAAGGGACCTCACGAGGTCATCTAGTCCAACTCCCTGCTAAAAAGCAGGACCACTCCCCCTAAATCATCCCAGCCAGGGTTTTGTCTAACCGAGCCTTAAAAATCTCCAAAGATGGAGATTCTACCACCTCCCTAGATAGCCCATTCCAATGCTTCACCACCCTCCTAGTGAGAGAGTTTTTCCTAATATCCAACCTTTACCTCCCCAGCTGTAATTTGAAACCATTGCTCCTTGTTCTGTCCTCTGTTACCCTCGAGAACAGCCTAGCTCCCTCCTCTTTGGAGCAACCCGTCAAGTAGTTGAAGGTTGCTATCAAATCTCCCCTCAGTCTTCTCTTCTGAAGACTGCTAAAGTCAAGGTATACCACTTGAACCACAACTTCTGTGAGGCACCACGGCAGCTCAGGGAGATACAGATGAATGTTGAACTGAATTGAATTGAAACAAAACATTTGCAAACTGAAATTATTTATAATTCTCTGTTCCTATGGAAAAAAATTGATATTTTAACTTTTGGTGGCAATTTGGGATGAAAACAAATGTTGAAATATCAGAATTTTCCATGGGATACAAAATTTTGGGTTTTTTATCAGATCTAATTCTGCATACTAAACATCATGCACTGATTGTGTGAAGCATATATAATTCTATTAAAACTATAGTATGTATTGTATTAAACTAACAATGCTCATGTACAGTGTACCAGGTTTGCAGTTTACTTAGAAAAGCTCTAGAACTCTTAATGTATTTACCTAAAAACTTAGTGTTTAATTAAAAATGGAGACATTATTTTCATATCATTTTAGTCAAAATATAAGATCTAACAAGACATATTTTTAGATAATAGTAAGCCTAACTCTCTTCTCAGCCAAAGGGCATATGAGGCTGTAACTGATGGTAAAATTCAGTCTTTGGTATTCAGGAGAATTTGTGATGATTATATTAGAGATTAGTTTTTCCTTCATCTCTTTACAGTTCTTTCCATTTCTTTACCTGATCATTGTTAGTCATTCCCTTAGCTAACCATCTCCATTAGTTCTGTGTAAATATGTTGTAATCTGGGCTTCCTGGGATAACCACCTGAATATGCAAAGATCAGGGCAAGCTGCAAAAAGGAGAGCAGATTCTCCCAACACTGGTGGATTACCTGGAGCTAAACTCCCAAGCCAGCCACCAACAATGCTTCTGATTCCCCACCCTGGATATCAAGAAGCCACCATAAAATATACTCAGCCCTCTTTACTGCATTTCAGCCACTGGTCCCCAATACAGCCACTGGGTCTGGTAAAGAGAGAAATTGCTTAAAACTCCAAGCTCTTTACCCAAAAAGGTTTCTCCTGACCCCAAAGGATCAGCCACATTACACAGAACAGTATAAGTTTGGATCTTACCCAAAATACCACGCTGCCAGCCAGTCACTTGGTAACTAAATCTAAAGGTTTATTGTTCAAGGAAAGAAACAAACTATGAGAGTACTGTTAAAGTAATCACATACATACAATGATTGAAAGTCCAATATATCAGGTTTCCAGTAGAATTCGAAGTTTGCAGATCTTAGGCTCACATCCAGTACCTGGATGGGTTTAAGTCCTTGGTTCACAGCTTCAATTGTTAGAAATCCAGTTCAAAGGAATATAGACCAAATAGTTCAGTGGTACAGTTTGCTCTAATTCTCCCATGAGAATTAGCAGAGTGATTCCAAGCTGTTACTGGCTGGGATCTCAATCCCGCGGCCCAAACTTTCCCTGAGAAGCTTGGACAGATGTGAGACAAAGGGATTATGTTCCCAACTTCCTTTTATAGTTGTAGCAAGGTGGGCATTTGCAGGTCATTTCTTCATGTGGGCTTTGATGACAGTTCACAGATACTTCCTTAAGTGGAGAATAGTAATATATATTGTCCTTTGAAGTAAAACCTTCACCTCTTGGGCACCACAGGTAATTAGTTGCATTAGCACCATTAATAGACAGTTTACATTGTTACATCAAAGCTCCATCTAGATGTTAATGTTCCCTTTTGACCAACACGGCTACCCCTTTGGAATAGAACATTAGTAACAGATAGGGAAGCAGTTCATTTATCTTGCTAACCTTTAACAATTTAGATGTAAACATCAAGTAACTACTAAAATGCATATGCATATCAAAGCCCTCACCTACCTGTAAACACTACCATATACTTCTGAAGGTTTGATTTGAGTCATGTATTTTACGAGGTGGCTTGACCTTTTCAGGCCTAGCATGATATGTGTTTTCATACTTTACTCGCTAAAGCTGGTGTTGTTCCTGGTTTTCTATTAAACCAAATTATTTTTTTGTATAATGTGAACACTGTAGCTCAGTAAAGGGGAAAAAAACCTTGCTGTGTATTTATGACAAATGAGAAAAATGATATGCAAAATGTATCTTATGGAAATAAATGTGCTGAAGTAGCTAAGATAACCTTGGACATTGGCATTTCTTATGCTTACCTGAAGTCCTTTAGGGCATTGGTTCTCAACATTTGTGGGTCATGATACGCTTGATGGCGTATTGCAACCCTACAGGACACACTAGTCCACGCCCCCCAGGCTGAATCCAGCCATCTCCCCAGCTTCCTGGGGAACACTGCTGTGTGGTGACACAATAATGTGTCCCTTCACAGTGGTTGAGAACCACTGTTTTAGGGTATCACTGTGATTATTACATACAAATCAAGTAGCTGCTCTGAAAAAGGATATAGATCTTTACATGTGACTTGTAATTATAGCACTTATATTGCAGCACATAATACTTGTATGATTCTGTATGCTACATAACGAGATATGATACAATCCAGCAGTTAAAATGTATAAGAGAATGGATCTGTTTGTTAATCCTAACCTCCGATCCTTTCAACAAGTAGGTAACCAGTTTTATGCTTCAGTAAATGGTTGAAATTAAGTCGTTTCTATCTGCAGCCATCAAAGTACACAATACTTATATATTTCTATGAATGTTTCACACAAATCTGCATTTTATAGCCCCGTTTGTGGATGCATATAGTATAGCAGGTTAATAGTAATCAGAATGTGAATGAGAGAGTCCCCCATGACTAAATAGCTTTCTTTAGAAAGTCCGGCATACTGCTTATATGCCTGAAAAGGAGAACAAGGATTGAAGTATTACATATATATAAATATGCCATCAGTGAAGGCAAATGCATCCTAACATGAAAAGAACACACTGCCTACATTTTGGAATGGCCGTGCTTTATAATAGCCTTCCCCTACTCCACTTTTTAATTCCCATGTGTTTCTCATATGCTTCTTGTCTTATATCTTTCATGAGTTAAACCTCAGACAGTCTTTATCAGCTACAGAATTACTGGCAGATAGGTTATCTGAGGTCAAATTCAAAATTGTGCTGCCCACTTAGATGCCTCACATGAGAATGTTTCTGCTTAAAGGACCCATTTGATGTTCACAGAAGTGAATGTACATTCTTTTTTAAAGGAATACCTGATAAATAAGGTAAATCTGTTAGATACATTTCCTATAGTAAAGAATGAAATAAATAGGCTGGATTTTAGACTTGCAATTTTTTTGTAGTAATTAAATGTCATATGTGAAGGTAATATCCATGTTGAACATGACAATAGCCACTTAATGACATCTTATATACGCTTGGAAGATACAGTACAGTTTCTATGCACTGTAGTTCCTGAAAACCTAACCTTTTCTCTTCATTAATAGGCATCTAATGTCATGACACTGTTTCCAGGTACAATCCCTCCACTCACTAAATCAGTTGTCCAAAGTGAGGAAGGTTTGGCGACCAACGAAGGGCTAAAGATGCTGGTGACCATTTCCTGTATCTTAGTTGGGGTCTTGCTGCTTTTTGTGCTACTGCTGATTGTGCGAAGGAGGAGGAGGGAGCAGAGACTGAAGAGACTTAGAGGTAAGAGAGGACATTTAGCATTGATTCCCATATACTCATGGTCACCTCGCATAAAAATGTAAATGGGGCTGTGAACAGAAAAGCTTGTGAGAGTTTGTGTGGTGTACTAAATATATTTTTCTACATAAAGTGTCAATTTCCTGTGATATTAAGTTAGTAACTACAGTAATACTTGTGATTTTTTAAAAAAAATCTTCTTTATTGAAATTCCTCTTTTTGGATATTTTAAAGAAATAACTCTGAAAAATCAGTTTCTCATCTCCATAAGCAAAGCGATTATTTTATCTGAAAAAAGTAACCTATTCTCATGCGTTTGTTTATTTTTTTATTTTAATAATTACAGCATCCCCCAGTTACCATATCTTTGGAAAAGCATATTAGTTGTTCTTTGAGAGGGAGGGGGAAATATCCACCTTTCAAGAAAACATAAATCACATATCTAGGATCATTCTGATGCAGTAGCCAGATATCAATCAGCTGGAAAAACACAACCACGAATTCTCTGACTTGTTCATATAACTTTTCTAACAGATGTGATCACATGTTGCTTGTTGGGATGGACTTGATTATATTGCATAATATAGTGTATTAGAACAGAAGTATAATAATAGCATACTTCATTATTCACTTAAAATAGAAAAAGTTTTAAATTGTCTCTCTAACTCTGCTTTTCTATTATTTTTCATTGTTTTTGTTGCTGAGCTGTCCCTTTCTCTAATCATTACCCTATTCATACATAAGTATCTGCACTGTACACAGGTATTAAAATCTATGAATTAATTCAATTTCATTGTTTCTTCTGATGAATACCCTGGTCAGTCCATCACCATATATTATGCTGCCCTATGTGCCTCATGACTTAGCTGTGTTTGTGAAGCCTGGACAATAGTACATCACAACAAGGCTTACTGAAATTATTTGCCTTTCACAGCTTGCGCTACATAGTAACAAAAATATGCGTAACCCTTTAAATGAGTTTATTTCCAGGTACTACGTGAAAGAAGATTAGTCATGGGTATTTCACACATGTGATCTTGATGATTAAAAATAGAGCCAGCCTTAGGTTTTGCCAGATAACATGTGCAAATCCCCATTCCTCTTCCTCTCAATCTTAGTATCCACCTTCCTCTTCTTCAAGCTTCCTCCTGTTGTGACACCTGTGTGTGTGTCTGTTGATGCCGGACCTCTAGAACTGTGCAGATGCATAGATCACAGAGGAGGAATGGTCTTGTGTTTAAAGCACAGCACCTGGAGTCAGGAGACTTGGATTGTGTTTCCTGCTCTTCAGTAGGTTTCCTGTGTGACATTAGTCATGTCACACTCACCTCTCTGCTCTGTGCCTCAGTTTCCCTCATCATTAAAATGGGGTGTTAATACTTACTTTGCAGAAATATTGTGAGACTCAATACTTCAATGAGTGTAAGAAGCTTTGAGATGATTGGGTGAAAGGCATTATTGCTGTTCCTATCCAGAGTATTTTTACTCTGATAATTAACATGATTTTTCATAGAGTCATAGTTTATAAAACCAGAAAGAACCATTACAATCATCTAGTCTAATCTGCTGTATATCATAGACCCTAAAACTTTCCTGATTTAATTCTTGTTAGAGCATAACTAAAGCATTTATTTTGGAAAGAAATGTAATCTTGATTTTAAAATTGTCATTGATGGAGAAGGCACCACAGCCCTTGCTAAATTGTTTCAATAGTTAATTACCCTTATTAAATATTTGCGCCTTGTTCCTCATCTGAATTTGAGACGCTTCAACTTCCACCCATTGGATCTTGTATTATCTTAGTCTGCTGCATTGAAGAGATCTTTATTATCTTTTTTTTTTTTTTTTAATTTATTCCCCATGTACATAGAATCTGGTCAAGTCACCCCTTCACCCTTTCTTTCATAAACCAAATAGATAGAACTTCTGGATTTTTTTAATTTTATTTTATTTTTGCTATAAGGTGTGTGTTCCATACACAGAGAATGCTGCAAAAGAACTCTGAGCATCCAGTCAACCAATTCTAATGAAAACCTGATTTGGAACATTACATGAAGACTTCTCAATGTACACCGATTGGTGTAAAGATTTCACTATCAAGATATTCAAAATCTCATTGTGTCAAACGATAGACTGTGAAAAACACCCTAAAGTTCTTGTAATGTATTACATTAATTGGGCTCAAAGATAAATTATTTGTGGCTCTTCTCTTAACACTTCCAGTTTTTCAACGTCCTTTTTCAGTTGTGGACATCGGAACAGGACCCAGTATTCCAATAGTAATTGCACCACTGCCAAATAAAGAAGTAATATAACCTCTCTACTCTTACTGAATATTTCTCTGTTCATACATCCAAATATTGCAGCACCATACCGGGAGCTCATGTTACACTGAATATTCAACACAGCCCCTAAATCTTCAGAGTTATGTTTACCAGGATGAGGTCTGTCATCCTGTAAATGTAACCTGCATTCTTTGTTCCTAGATGTAAGATCATACATTTGGTTTTATTGAAAAACATATTCTTTGCCTGCCTCCAGCTTACCACTTGATCCAGATCACTCTATCAATTTACCTGTCCTCTTCATAGAACTGGAACGGACCATGAGAGGTCACCATGTCCACTCCCGGGTATTCATGGCAGGACCATATACCATCTATATCATTCCTGACAGGTGTTTGTCTAACTTGCTCTTAAAAACTTCCAATGATGGCGATTCCACAACCTCCCTAGGCAACTTATTCCACTGATTAATCACCCTGACAGAATTTTTTCCTAATGTCCAACCTAAACTCCCCTCACTGTAATTTAAGCCCATTGCTTCTTGTCCTATCATCAGCAGTTAAGGGAATAATTTTTTCATGATTTATTAATTCATTATTTACCACTCCCTCAATCAGACATTATAAAAAAAAATTGTTTTCTCCTTGTCATTGATAAAAATTATTAAATAGTGTAGGGCCAAGAACCGATCCCTGCAGACCGTCATGTAGCCTCAGTACATTCATTTTCAACTAAGCCACTGCCATGCACATGTAAGCTGTTTGCGACTCATGGAAGACACATATAACCTTTATGTGTTCTGTTGCTGCTGTTGTCTGAGACAATAAGCCAACATGGGTAGTTTCTGTGCTAAATATTGGTGCTGGAGTAAAACTGCAGTATTTTCTCATTTAACGTTTTAGGAATAGTACTGCAGGTTTCCTTCTGGCAGTCTGGGTAAAATTGTGAGGAGATGCTCCCTTACACAAGTTCTGTAAGGATAGCTAAATATGCATATGAAAATACATTTGTGGTGAGGAGAATATAAGCACACTCAATTTTTTCAGATACAGCAAGAAGCATGATATAGCTGAGCAACAGCTGAGAATATGTGGAAGGAGTTTGCTTGAAATCAGGGGGAAAGGACAGGAGCAAACATATTGATGCTACAGTTTAGGGGTTTTTTAGACAAGTAGCACTAGGCAATTAGCTTTCTAGAGCCAGCTGGAAAAGCTGAAATGAAAAAAGGAGGAGAAAATTTATGGAAAAACTTTTCCCGCATTTCAAAAAGCACTCTATCTATTTGTAGTCCCACTTAAGGAACTTTGAGTTGCTTATTTTAAACTTCCTGCAGGAAAGAAGAGAGTTTTTATGTATTCAACCATGATGTTAAGTCTGAGTTGTTGATAATATTTGGATATGGCCTCTTCATCATCCCAGATATTATTGTAACTTGTCAGCAACAAAACACAGACGAGATTTTTATGAAATCAGAACTTTACTTTGACTCAATTACTGCATCGTCTGTGCTATATAGGCTCCATTTTTCCTTGTCTTTTGTACATAAAGATCTTGTCAAGCCAAAGCAGGGCCTTAGTTTAGTTTATAAGTTCAAAAGTTCTTTTTATTATGTAGTACCATTCATCTAAAATGCCAATCAACTCTTAACAGTAAATACGTTTGATGAAAGAGAATGGCATATTGATTCAAAATAGATGGGGCATCTCAAGTGAATAGAAAACCTTGCTTCTCCATCCCATCATGTGCTCTTGCATTGCAAAGAGAAAAAAAGATGGTTAAGACAGAAGGACCTGAATGAGCAGAAGGGGCAACGAACATTTCAGATATTTCCTTAATGCTGCTGAATTATAAAATCCAGTGAAGATAGCTAAGGTGTCTGATGTCAAAGATATAGGGTATCACAAGTCCATGGAGGATTTAAAAAGCAAAGAGAGCCAAGTTTGTGTTATAGTAAAAAATGAATAAACATCTATTAAGAATGTACATTGAGCTGGTGATGTGCTCCTGCCCCCGGAATATGCGGAAAGTTTACCCATCGAATCTACATCTTTGGAAGTTTAGAGACATGACTTTTAATAAGACCACGTATGGGGATCTTACAATATGTGTTGTAGACCCTGGAGGTGATTAAGGAATGTAAAAGACTTCAGCGGAAGCAGGAAAATAATAAAAAGAAATTCTGTCATTATCCTGGACATGCTAGCTTTGCAAACAAGGAGATAAGGGAGGAAGAGAGAAATTGAAAGTTTTACATGACCAATTTTTGATAGAACAGCTCCTTAAAAAAAAAAGGCACATCCATCTTTGTTTTGTTAAAAATACCACAACATGGTTATATTCATTTTACAAACAAATATAAAGCAGACTTTTTGTTAAACTGCCTTCAACAGAGTCCCTTTAATCTGTTACCTCCACTGCTAAGGAGACCAGAAAGGGAGTTATACTGCACTACACAGATCTGAATCAGAACTTTAGCTTCTGGGGTGTATACCATCCTATTCCAGATTTCCTACCACCTTCACCACTCTAAGGATTGGGTCACTGTGGCGTATGGGAGAACTTATCTGTTTACCTAGCAGGAGTTGACTGGAAGTTTCTGGAATGGTTTTAGTCCACTAACATATCCAGCTGAATCATTTTGTCTCTGCTGACCACCAGAAGTTAAAGCCCTATTTTGTGTCCACACACCACCAGCCATCAATGTGGATCCTAATCCAGTGAAAGAGCGTCTGCTCCTCACGCTGTCAGTCCTATTTCAGGAATCAGGCAGAGCATCTGTGAGATGCTGATGGACATTTCAGTGGCAGTTTTTGACCCACCAAAGGCACCTCTCAGAGGGGGATCCTGACATGCTAGTCACAACCTAGCTGGTTTTATTCATGCGGGGTGCCTGAGCTGTAGATTGGTGCTTGTGTGGCAGGATCACAAGCACAGACTGGTGGGATCATGTGTACCTGGAATGACGTGCAATGCTCCAGGACTTTTGTGTGAAGAAGCAAATGTTCCTGGAGGCTGCTGATCAGTTTACTCCAACTGTAAGGTGGCAGGATGCTCATGTAAAGGAGATTGTGTACCAGTCCAGAAGCGGGTGGCTGTAGCCCTTTGGAAGCTGACTATCTAAAACCGCTAACCAGGTCTGTAGCTAACTAGTTTTAAATTGGCAAATCAGAGGCGGGGATTATCATGCCAGAGGTTTCTGAGGAGATCAGGGTATAATGTACTCAGAAGTGGTGGGAAGTACAAATGTTCCTGATATAACTACTGGCTATGCACTGAGGACGTTGACAGGCCACGGGCCCATAATTTGCACTCCTCAAGGAGTACCAGCACATAAATAATAAAGGGCATTTCTGCCTCGTTATGCCAGCCCAGGTAGGGATGAGAGCTCCATTGAAGGAGATGTTTGCAAAGAAATAACATGAAGTCCCTTCCCCAGATATTTTACAGTCTAAAATTTAAATAATATGTGGCAAATGAATAAACGGATAAAAGGGGAAGAAGGAAGGGAGTGGACGGTGGTTATAGGGCCAAATTGCTGTTGGATCTCAAGAAGAAAAAAAGGATAATCTTAGAAATTGGAAAATCTGTAAGTAAATATTTATAATAAATAACACAAAAAGCTTCCTATTTCTGAGATGTGTATTAGTGGGCAATCTAACTAATTTCAAGGTAGTACCAGGAACTTCTGTGAGGGGGTGTGGGACAGTTTCTGAATACTGGATGTCAGATTGGATTGGGACTTCTGGGAGAAGCAGCTCACCCCATCTTCTTGTCTGTCTGAACAGTCCTTCTCTATGGCCAGGTCTCCCATGAGAACTGCTTTTTCCTTGTTCCCAACAGCTATCTGGAGGAGGTAGTCTCTTCAGGAGGTCAGGTTGAGGATGGAGCAGAATCATTATGACAAAAAACAAACTTCAAGCTGGTAGAGTTTCAATGGGAGACTTAGTTTGAAAATTTTTCATTGTAATTTCCTAATAAAAATTAAAAACTAGTGGCTTGATACTCAAAAATACGCATCCACATGGACCTTTACTCATACTTCAAGTCCTACTGAAGTCAGTGGGATTCCAGGAGAGAGTAACTGTCCACCTATTGGGATCATTTTTCAGTACTGACCCTTATGGGAAAAACCAGCTACCTACTGATGTACAGGTCGGCGAGGAGATAACTCTGCATAATAGCTAGTGGAGTGATATGGATACAAAAAAGTGATCAAACAAACTCACCCTTTTGAGTTCTTCCTTGGCCAATGTTCCAGGCTATTATATTTGGTTTGGTGGTGCCCAGGTAGGCAATTTTTCATTCATCTCATGGCCTGCTCTTATTCAGAGATACCTGAAAATACGTGAACTACATCAACCCATCTTGATGTCTTTTAGGCTAATCATATTGCAGAAGGGACATTGCTAATCCTTTTATTAGGGCTGTTCTAGTTTTTGCATTGTCTCTCTACTTTTACAGAATTTCTTTAGCTTTTTCAAGTTAAATTCTATTCTGTTCTAAATTTAGTTTTCTTCAAAGCCAAGAGGAATGATTTGCAATAAAGCCTTTAATAGGTTTCTGAGCATTTTCACTGCCACTGGAGAATTATACATGCTCTGTGTGTCAGAAAGATATATGATAGTAAATGCAGTTTTAAGAAAAATAAGTTTTAAAAACTATTGTGTCTGATGACTGATCTGATGAAAGAAAATAATCTTTAATAAATGGCTGGTATCCATCTACCAAATAAACTCTCATTGTGGCACAATTACATTTTCAATTAGTTACTTATCAGGTACTAATATTTGCCCTGTTTTCTTCTAGATGCAAAGAGTTTGGCTGAAATGCTTATGAGGTAAGAATAATGTTTAGTAGTTCAAAATTTAATAATGTTTCTGGTTCAATGGATCATGTTCAATTTCTGTGAGCATTTTAATTATTAAACCTTTCATTCCTGAATTCTGTGTATCTATGTGCCAAACACAGCATTTTAATGTCTTTTAGGAATTAGGGCAGTGATTTCTAATGGTCCACGAACCACCAAAGTTCCACCAAAATCTAGTTGGTCACATGGTGCTGATTCACCTCCTTGTTTGCACCAATCAAATCATGTTAAAAGAGGCTGAAGATGCACTGAAAACTCTCCTAATATTACTTTTGCAGTTAAGCAGTTACAGAACTTGCTGCATGTATTATATGCAATCATCAGTTAAAAGAGAGGTGTTCAGTGCACTCATAAATGTCAACAATAACCAGAAAAAAAAAGATGATCTATGAGGCAATATGTCTTTTAAGACGTGAACCACACTATAAAAAAGTTTCAGAACCCCTGTGTTAGCAGATTAAATTACAGGATATGTTGAGGTCCGTTTGGACATTTTGCCTGCCCACAGAAATGTTTTCATAATATGCATCAAGGGAATTGCTCTTCAGAGATCATCTTACTGAATGCAATAAAAAACTGGAAGCACATATTTAAAAATACAACTCACGTACCTACCCACCTACCTACCATTGCTAGTTGTTTTAAGTAGAGTTTTGTGAAAGTAAGGACAATTTATTTATTATTCTGCTGTTTTGTTCTGAGTCACTTCACTATCCAGGGGTACATCTACACTGAGCCTGCGGTAGCCTTAAGGAAGGTTAAGTCAACCTACAGACTACTGCGTCCACATTGGGCTTTTATTAAGTCGACTTAATAATACCATCTCTTACGGTCGATTTAACGCTTAAGTCAACTTTATTAAATCGACTTAATCCAGTGTAGATGGGGAAAGCCCTTAAATTGACCTAATTGGCATCCAGGCCCCCTCTGACGACCTAACACCTGCCAGTGTGGATGCAGGCAGTTGACAGGAGTGTTCAATGTAGATTCTCTAAGTCGACTTAACAAGGTCGACTTTAAATTGACTTAAAGTTGGCCTTGTTAAGTCGACTTAACAGAGCTTCCAGTGTAGACATATCCCAGAAACACAATTCTTTTGTGAAATTACAACAAAATGACTGTTCTTGCAACAAAGACCTACAAATATGGAAATTTCACATTTTAAGTGTTTATTGGTAGAGCCCTGCAAAGCCATGGATATTCGCATTATATCCGTGGATATCCACAGACCATTTCTTGCAGATGCAGATCAGATACGGATCTACATATTTCTATCTGTGCAGGGCTAGAGCTCTGCAAATACGCGGATATCCATGGATATCTGTATTATATCCGCATCCGTGGATACAACCCGGATATCCACAGACCATTTCTTGCAGATGCAGATTGGATACAGATCCACGTGTTTGTATCCGTGCAGCGCTCTATTTATTCGTTTGTCTGGGGAAAAAAATGTTGAACTTTGAAACCATAGCGAGTTTTTTGACATTAGGACTATTTTGGTTCATATGAACTGAAAATTGTGCTTATTTCTAAGTTAAAAAAGACCTCCAGAATATGTGATGTTTTGCCAGATTGGACCATTTTCAAACATTCAAACCTTCTATCTCTGAGGTTTTAGATATGATTTTACTTTTCTTCACACCTTAGTTATAAACCTATATCTGTATGATATGTTGGTGATACAGAGAGTTAATCAGTTCATCTAGATCCAAATCTGGCCCTTATTCTCCAGACACTTACACATCTGTATAGTCCATTGACTTAAATAGGGCTGCTTGTGTGGTACAATTAAATACGTTCATGTTTGCACAATTGGAGATCTAGAATCAGGTAACTGTAAGTGACAAGTAAAACTTATTTCAATGGAGTCACTCTTTGGTGTTTCTCCATGTCACAAAAAAACTCTTCTGCTAGGCAAAGCCAGCAGAAGCAAAGGGCCAGGTTCTATATCTAGGGGTTCCTATTAATGATACAACACCAACTGGCTCAAGCCCCCACCCAGTCTCCTTGGAAATCACACATTATACCCTGGGTGCCCTAAAAGGACAATACTTACCTTTTCGCAAGTATAGAGTCTGAGTGTAGAACATAAACCTTTTAATAAAACAAGAAAAAAGCAATATCGAAACCAGAACTGGTTTGGGAAAAAACAGTGCAAATGCAGAATTCTTACACAATGAGCAGAATCTATCCCACCTCAGTGTACATATGGTATGTCTTTCAGTTCTCCCTTACCACCATGCTGACCATTATACTTTCAGTGTCCATTCCTCAGGGAAGAGGGCTCAGTCAGTCTTCTCCAGCTATCTCCTGCCACCTTTGGGCCTTGCCAAGTCTCGTCTTGTTGGCTTTTTCCATCAATAAGTGCCAACCGTTCATGACTCCTGCCACCCACTGGCACCACCATCCCTGGTGCCAGCTGCTCCCTGGCTCCCACCATTCACTTGTTGGCTCCCACCAGCTGCTCCTGCTGGTTGCTCATTGGTTCCCAGTGGCCGCTTGCTGGCTCCTGCTGGCCACAGGCATCAACTACTGCTTGTCTCTGTTGTCTGTCAGTCAGGCTTTCCCCAATTTCTCTAGTGATTTCAGCTCTTAAAGTATTTCAGCTGTGACTTTCAGCTCTTAGGAAAACCTTTCTGCTAACACAGGAGCAATGCCCCTACTCAAAATAACAAAAAAAAAAAAAAAAAAAAAAAAAAAAAAAAAAACCTCACCAGGAGTTATTAATTCTATCTTTTAACAATGGGAGAGAAATTAAGCATTGCCTGGGACATAGTTCTTTGTCAGATCTCATGCAAGCCCAGGAACAAGCCCTTTACCTTTCCTTCTTACTCTTAAAATATTGAAACTTCATCTGCCATTTTTTTATAGTTCTGTTTTGGTGAGAGTGACTCTTCCATCAGAGCAAGCTAAACACAGTTCATACTACCAAAGAACAGCATAAAATAAAAAGACAACACTTCATTGTCCCTTCAGTTAAAACAAAAGTATTTGTAACCACAGCAGCCATTCTAACCATTTCTCATTGTGCCTGTCACCTGGGTGGTTTTATCCACATATAATGAAATTATGCTAAGTACTTAATTGTACTCATGCAAATGCAAAGCCCTTCAAAGCATCTGACGAAGTGAGATTTTTTCCCATGAAAGCTCATGCGATAAATACATGTGTTAGTCTTTAAAAGTGCCACAGGACTCCTTGTTTGTTTTGCTGAACTAGACTAACATGGCTACCCCTTTGGAACTTGTCAACATGCAAGGGAAAACAAAGGGACCCTTAGGGAGATTTCCTTCCTTCCCTTTGGTATTTCCATGGAAAGGAGTGATCAGGATGTTAGTGCAATATGAATGGTTTTTTCTGCAAGTTCTGTACTGGATATAATTATACTGCTTAGTTTGACTACGCATTTCATTTACTTTGTAGTAGATGGCTCATTCCCAGAGTAATTTTCTAGCACAGACTTTAAAATTGTTATTGCTTGTGTGATGTTACAATAATTGTTTTATACTCCTGTTCTAAAATACCAAATCCAATGAAAGGAGTTCATCCATGAATGCTAACAAGGTTTATAATTTCTTATTACTGCAATGTCAAAAGAACTAAAATCTTCACATTTCTTTATGCGAGTCGTTATTATTAATAGAATCTCTCATGACTGATTGATTGGTTTCTTAACTTACCAATTCTTATGATGATCAGGGTTTTTAAACCATTGCTGAAAAATAATTAATATGAGAAATTTCTATAAGACTCCATCTTCCCACTGACCTATTTGGTCAGTTGATGCGTTTATTAGTAATATCTGAGAATTGAAAAAAATGGCAGTTTTATAACCGTTTTCATCTGTTTCATTATTCAGCAACTGCATGAAAAAGATTTAATAAGGGCTTTTGATAGATAGCTATTGAATAATGGCAGACTCAGCCCGCTCCCCTCCCCGCCACCTATTCTTCTAAACTCCCTATCATGTACTTTAAATTAATACCACCAATTTCTTCAAAGTACCAAGAAAGGGAATAAAATGCCTGAGAATTTTGCTGACTATGATAATTTTATTATTAGATTAAGCTAAACTGATTTTTAAAAAGGAAATATTTAAGTATCTTTTCATTTGGGGGGCATTTTAATGTTTGTGTCTCTTTTGTGCTTAGTAAGAACACCAGGACCTCAGATACACTTAACAAGCAGCAGCAGACCCTGCGGATGCACATAGATATTCCCAGAGCTCAGCTTCTGATTGAAGAGAGAGACACAATGGAGACCATTGGTAAACTGGCAATGCACTTACATTTCTTTATATCATATGTTTTTGGTGGGTTTTGCACTGCATCCTTTCCCATAAAAAGAGCTAGAGTCCTAGTTTACAAGTTAATTTTTAGTGGTTAAAAAGTGAATTGAAGTCATTTCTACATTTGAATCATTTTGAGCCATAAGGAATCTGAGCACACTAAAAGTGGAATAAGGGAGCAAAAAATAAAAAGTTGCATTGTGACACTTTCCAAATGAAAACTTTAATTTTCCATTGCAAAATGACTTTAATTTGAAATTTTAATGTTTTTATACTACATGTGGTTATTTTTAAAAGGTTGAAATAAAAATGTTTTAAATTTCTGAAATAAACTATGCTCTAGAGCAGGGGTCCTCAAACTTTTTAAACAGGGGGCCAGTTCACGGTCCCTCAGACTGTGGGGGGCTGTACTATAGTTTGAAAAAAACATGAACGCGTAGCTATCATGTCTGCTGCTGGCCTGTGTTTCTGGGTACTGGGTGGCAGGCAGTAATGAATCCACACACTTTTTGTTGGTGCTGTGGGGCTCCGGCCAGGCCCAGAGTGTGGGACTGACCGATTTTAGCCTGCTGGCCTGCTGTTGGGTAGGCAACTAGTAACCAATGTTCCTTCTAGGTTTGGTGGCTTGTGTGCAAAATTTTCAAGCCGTGTGCAAAACTTTTTCTAAATAAAATTTTTGTGCAAACTCACATGACAGAAATTATAGGCATTAATTGAAGTTCAAGTGATTGTAAATAGAATTAATTAACTGTGTTTAATTAATTGAATTTGAATGAATTTTGAATTGAAATTTAATTTTTAGAAAGGTTTTTATTTAAAATTAATTTTTAAAAAGCTTTTTAAAAAAGAAGGAAGAGAAAGAAAAAAGAGAAGGAAGGAGGAGAAAAAGAAAAAAGTAAGAGAAAGAAAGGAAGGAAGCAAAGAAAGAAAGAGCAGGAAAGAAGGAAGAGAAAGAAGAAAGGAAGGAAGAGGAAGACAAAGAAGAGAGAAAGAAAAAAAAGAAAGGAAGGAAAGGAAGAGGAAGACAAAGAAGAGAAAAAGAAAAAAGAGAAAGGAGGGAAGGAAGGGGAAGACAAAGAAGAGAAAAAGAAAGGAAGGAAAGGAAGAGGAAGACAAAGAAGAAAAAAGAAAAAAGAGAAAGGAAGGAAGGAAGAGGAAGACAAAGAAGAGAAAAAGAAAAAAGAGAAAGGAAGGAAGAGGAAGACAAAAGAGAAAAAGAAAAAAAGAAAGGAAGGAAAGGAAGAGGAAGACAAAGAAGAGAGAAAGAAAAAAGAGAAAGGAATAAAAGAGAGAAGGTAGGAAAAGAAAGGCGGAGAGAAGGAAAGAAGGAAGAGAAAGACGGAGGCGGGAAGGAAGAGAAAGAAGGAAAGAAGAGAAAGAAAAAGGAAGGCAAAGAAGAGAAGGAAGGAAAGAAAGAAAAAGGAAGGGAAGCGAAAGGAAGGCAAAAAAGAGAAAGGAGGAAAGAAAAAGGAAGGCAAAGAAGAGAAAGAAGGGAAGAGAAAGGAAGGCAAAGAAGAGAAAGGAGGAAAGAAAGAAGCCGAGAAAAGAAAGAAGGAAAAAATAAAGAAAGAAAGAAGCCTAGGCCTCTGGCGGCGGGGACCCAAACGCGGCCCTGGGAGAGCAGAGTAGACCCCGGCACCAGAGACCGATCCTGGCCCTGTGCCGGGAGGCTGAGGCTGTCGGTGGAGCCGAACCCGGCCCCAAGCCGGAAAGTCGAGGCCGCCGGCGGGTGGGAACCCGGGAGCCTGCTCCGGCCGCGGCCACCCCGCTGCCCCGGCTGCATGGGGCAAGCAGGCAGGCACGCGCACATGCCCCAGCCAGGGGCATTGCTGGATAGCAAAAAGATCCAGGGCTGTGGCCCCCAGCCCCCCTGCCTCCAAACCCCCACTCCAGGCCTCCTAACTCCCCAGCTTCCCCCATCTGCACTCCACCCCCCTTCAACCCCCAAACCCCCTCCACACCTCCCCAGGTCCCTCTGTTCCTAACCCCCACTCATCCCCCAACCTCCTCCATCCCTCTCCAGCCCCCCACCTAGTCTCCCTCCAGCCATCCATAATCCCCTCCACCCCTCTCCAGCCCCCACCAGTCTCCTTCTCCCCATGTCCCCTCCACCCCTCTCCAGGCCTCTAACTCCATCCATCCCTCCCCAGCCCCCCAACCAGTCCCCACTCCTGCCGTGCATAGTCCCCTCCACCACTACCCAGCCCCCAGCCAGTCCCCTTGTCCCCTCCACCTCTCTAACTCCATCCATCCCTACCCAGCTTCCCACCCAGTCCCCCTGCAGCTGCCCATAGTCCTCTCCACTGCTACCCAGCCCCCAGCCAGTCTCCCTGTCCCCTCCACCCCTCTCCAGGCCTCCCTCCAGCCCCCTTACCTGACCGGAGGCTCAGAGCTGCAGGGACGGCCGGCAGAGCCGCTTCTGGGCCAGGCCGCTCCCACACTGAGCACGCTCTGTCTGATCATGCTCAGGGTGGGAGATTTGAATCTCCCCAGCCTGGCCGCAGCAGGAGACTGTGGCTTCGCTGGGGCCCCTGGGCGGAACACAGCGTTCCGCCTGGGTGCGCATGTGCCTGCTGGGGAAAATAGATTCGGGGCTCAGGATTTTCTACCCGGGGCTGGCGCCCTGCCAGCCCGATGACAACGACGCCTCTGGCCCCAGCCCTGAGCCTGCCTGTTCCACCCTGGGGGAACTGGACGCAGCACTGCCCGCGGCTGCAGCAGGGGTGGGGGCCGGGTAAATGACCTTGGCGGGCCGTATCCGGCCCACGGGCCGTAGTTTGAGGACCCCTGCTCTAGAGAGTCCCTAGCCTCTCTTTCTCAGCAGCTGGAATGGGTGACAGGAGACAGAGCACTTGAGGATTACCTGTTCTCTTCATTCCCCCTGAAGTACATGCATTAACCATTGTCAGAAGACAGGATACTGAGCTAGATGGACCATTAGTCTGGCCAGTATGGCCGTTCTTATGTTCTTTAAAATGTTTTCAGTGACCCAATCAGAATGTTTTTCAGACTGTCTGCTTGTGAAATGATTGAGATTTCTTTCTTTCTTTCTTTCTTTCTTTCTTTCTTTCTTTCTTTCTTTCTTTCTTTCTTGTCCCAATTTAGGACAAGAAAAAAATATCTCAAAAACTCTTGTGGGTCGAGAACTTAATTTATGTTATGCTTGGGATGCCTCTGAAATCTCATGAAAATATCAATTTTCCAAGGTTTTAGCCCAAATGGCTAAAACCTCATGAAAAGAGTTGATTTCATGAGTGTCTTACTATACAAAATGGCTGGACTTTCACCAGAGTAGCTGATTTTGCCTGATTTCCACCATTTTGGAAGTCTAAAGTGAATTTGAAGCTGGCTCAAGTGGTAAGCAGAGGATTCCACTTGTATAGAGGAATCCTCCAGTGATATAGAACATATGTAGAGGGTCAAATTTAAGATGTGGTCAGAGGTGAGGGGACCAGTGGAGCCAATCAGTATAATGTAGCTCAGCTTTGAGGCTCCTAGTCAGTCCCAGGATTGGGAAAGAATGAGGTAACTTTTTCCCATCACATTCTGTGCCAGGCTAGCTTGATCTGGTTGAACCAGAGGGTTCAGCCCTTTTTGATTTTATGATTTATAGCAGTGGTCCCCAAACATTTTACCTATGCCTCCCCTTACCTCTGTCCACACATCTCCTCCCCCCCAACCCCCTCCAGATGGGGTCGGGAGTGGGGGACTTTAATCAGAACTAGGGATCAAGGCGGAGCCACAGCGGCTTTTGGGGCAAAGGTACAACCCAGGCCTCATCCAAGGGCCAAGCATCTAAACCACAGCCTAACACCATGACTTGGGGATGAGGCAGGGGCTGTGTGCTGAGGCTACATGTACCGTGATTGGGGGCCAAAGCTGAGCCAGGGACCAGGTTCCAGGCTAGGAGTGGAGACTGCAGCCAGGCCCAAAGCAGAGCTCATGGCAGAGCTGAGCTGGGTGACGCTCCTTCCCTGTCCCTTGTGGAGGCTGGCCTGGGCCCAGCCATGCCTCCCCAAAATACTCATCAGAATCCCCTTCGGCAGGCACTCCACACACTTTGGGCACTCTGGTTTCTCAGGTTGCTTTGAAGATGAGATCCACACATTACTTTGTAACCTGGACATTTTTGTTTCCAGTCTTATTTTTCCAAAGTTCCCTTCTGTGCCGCAATCTTTTATGAGAAGTTTTATCCTGGAGGGAGATTTTACTCTTGAGTTATAGTTGCTGGGCAATAGGGGTTTATAATGGATATCCCATTAGCATTTTAACTACAGCTATGTGATCAGTGCCACGGTAATAGACTGTATTGCACGAAGTGGTAACAGTTCAGCAGGCACTTTGACAGGCTTTCACATAGACTTTGGCAGGTTTTATTCATAACCTGAATAAGAGCTCTTCTTTTGCCAGGGACAGTGTAATTTTGATTTCATAATGTTCATTCTCTTTAGGGCCTTTTTTGGGCAACAAATGCCAGTCATGTTACTGTGCAGGATGTTCACATGAATGTTCTCTTGTCAGTTGAAAAAAACCCAACAATCGTTAGAAACAGTGCATCAGTCTCAGCTGATGGACAAATTCACAGAAGCACCATTGCTGGCAGTCTCTTTAGAAATGCATTAAAAAACTATATATTGTATGATAGCAGGAATTTCCTATGGCTTTTATTGCTATTAAGAATTGATGGAAAAGACTACAATAATGCAAAAGAAAGTCTGGAAACTGAACCCTGATGTCACCAAGCATACAAATGTAGTTATTTTGCAAGCATGAAGTCAATGGAAGATTTACCATTGATTTTAGTGGGGCAGGAACGGACTTGCTGTATATTCAAACATGTAAAATTGGATGGGCAACATACTCTGCATTCTATATAACTTAAAAAAAAAATAATTCTGTGATCACAATTGAAAAGAAAAAACTATTAGCTACAGTAAGGACCAAATGCTCCCCCATATAGCCTGGCTTGGTGCAGGGAGGAGAGCAGATTCTGTAAGGATAGTTGGAAGAAATTGTCCTCAGTAGCCTCTGCTGTTCAGTTGCAGAGAATCCATGCAGTAGACAATTCACAAGTTTTTCTTTACCACCTTATTCTGCTTGGGAGCTACCTTCCTCTCCTATCCCACTCCACAAATCCTGCTGTGTACGAATAGGAAGAAGCTCCCATGCAGCTGTACTCCACAACATATAGGAGATTCACACCACTTGCACCAGGATCTCCAAATTCTCTTTCTGTTGTGCTGTTGACCAGTCCATGCCTTTTGCAGCATATGGAAGTGGCAAGATTTGGCCCATAGGGTCCAGCCCACCAGAGCACTTAGGTATGTGCTTAAATGTAAGCACAAGATTTGTCCCACTGAGTTTCTCAAGAGTGCTCAAGTTGCTTAAGCAAGTTCATAAGCACTTTACTGGATTGAGGCCGTAATGTTGCAGTATCTTTATGCTCGTGCTGCAGAGACAAAGCTAGCCAGAAGAGAGAGCACAAGTTACTTAATAATCTCCTTTCAACATCACAAATACAAACACTTATACTAATGACAAAAAAGAAAATATATAATCCACGGTCTTGTTAATCTGTGCTCCATGAAGTATCAAGGGGCAGAGGGAACCAGTGCTTACAAAAAGGAAAAAGTCAAAGTACTCAAAGAAAGGATTGTTACAGATAATAGAGCCAGGGAGTAGACACACCACCTCTCCCCATCACACCACTTCTCCCCCTCCCTCCTCTTCTCACAGCTCCACTTGTTATCTAGTAACTGGACCATCTTGGGGAAGCTTCCGATCACAAGACTGGAAGCTGCCCTTGGCAGAGCCAACCCTGCAGATTCAGATCAGCCAGAAAATGGGGACTGGCTATGCCCCTGAACAGAGCGTTATTTAAAGGACACTCAGAAAGCCTGTCTGTGTCCCTTAAAGTCATCAAATCAGAGATGAAGGCTCACAAGCAATTCTCATTTCTATAGTTTTGTATAAATTTGAGGATTTTAACTGTTTTGAAGGATCAATAAAAATGATTCCTTGTTTTAACCTACATTTTCTGTTGCTTATAGATGATAGATCAACAGTGTTATTAACTGATGCTGATTTTGGCGAGACATCTAAACAGAAGTCATTGACAGTTACTCATACAGTACATTACCAGTCTGTCTCACAAGCTACTGGACCATTGGTTGATGTTTCTGATGCCCGACCAGGAACAAGTGAGTATAAAATAAAATATATTACCTATAGCAAGACCATTACAAAGATACTGAATACCATTACTGCAGTATTTACATTATTATGATATTTCCTTTATTTAGAATGGGGAAACTATTTGGTACAACAGGAAATGGTCTATTGGACTCACTGTAAAAGTGCTAAATATTAAGGTCCAATACAATAAAAGTTCCTTTGCATGTTAAAAGGTAGATATAATTTAAGGTAATGTCGACCTGAATATTCCTCAAAGGAAATTTATGCTGGGTTTTAACATCTAGAACTTAGTGTGCAAATATTTTAGTGGATTTTAATACCTAATATATATTTATGTCTCTGTAATCAATCTCTATTGCATTTCTCAGTTAACTGTAGTTGTTCCTAACATTCTAGGGGTGCATCTACACTGGCAACTTAGGTCGACTTAAGGACGCTTAAGTCGACCTATACAAAGCCGCGTCCACACTGGGCTGTTATTAAGTCGACTTACTAACACCAGCTCTGTAGGTCAACTTAAGACTTAAGTAGACTTGTTAAGTCAACTTAAAGCCAGTGTGGATGGGGAGTAGCGCTGTCGACCTTATTAAGTCGATTTAAAGCCAGTATGGATGGCTATGTCTATCGTTAAGTCGACTTAACAAGGTCGACTTAAAGTGTTGCCACTCTGTTAAGTCAACTTAACAGATTCAACTTAACTTTACAATTGTAGACATAGCCTAGGATATGATAAATACATTTTATTACTGCATTTTTTAAAGAGTTACATTTCTAGTTATTATATTAAATCCATTTCCCAGATACAATGGTCAAAATGAAATAATAAATATACTATTGCAATATATTCTTCATAAACTCTGGTATAAATGTGTTCCATATTTATGTAACTGGAAATGTTTAATGAAATCTAAAGCGTATTTATTAGATAGTAATAGGTAATTGAAAGTAGTAATAGATAATTAGAAAGTAATAGGTGTAATGTGGCATCCTGGAAGTATATAAACTAATTCTTATGATGTATAGAAATGCAAAGATCAAATAAATTTATAGATGTCGCCATGGCCAGCAAGAGGGCGAATCAGGTCGGCCCATCCAGAGCCGCCGCTGCCAGCAGGCGCTGGGGCCAGGAACCAGAGGCCGCCTGCTGGCAGCTGCGGCTCTGGACAGGCCTACCCGACCCACCCTCTTGCCGGCCATGGCCGGGGCCAGCTCTGCCCTGCCATCAACAGCGTGGCTCTGGGTAGGCCAGGGCGACATGACCCGCTCCGCTCTGCTCCCCTCTCCTCCCGCCGTCCAGCAAAGGGGAGGGGCCAGCAGGGACTCTCAGCTGCGCGCCGCAGCTGCTGGCCACGCGGTTTGCGGGGCCATCAGGGGAGCCTGAGTGGCTCCGTGTGCCGCTCTGGCTCGGCCTGCGTGCCAGCTCTGGCATGCATGCCGGGGGTTGCCGACCCCTGATATACTGCATAGTACATTATAAAGGGCTTTGGGATCGTTCAGCATGGAAGTCTCTGAAGATAAGTACAATTTTTTATCTATTAGTGATATTCTGGGCTAGCTGAGATCTTCTGAAGTGGATAGCTACCAAATGCCAGTCAAGGAACTTCCCAGCTCTGGGGACCACTGCTAGATAGCAAATAATTGCACTTCAGCTCAAACCTGAATATCTACACTACAATTAAATAGCTTCCTGGCCCGAGTCCTGCTAGTCTGAATCAGCTGGCATGGGCCAGCCACCAGTGTCCAACTGCAGTTTTAGAAATAGGAAACTTCTGGAGGGCATTTTCCATACCCACCCACTGCCTCTTGGATTTCATGTCTGCAGGGGATGTTACTTACCCTTAGAAAGCCACACAGGGGAATAAAAAAGCATAAAGAAGCCGAGTAGTTCCTACTCCTGACTATCCAAATACCCAGATCAAAGTTCATAGAACTAGGGGGAAACAGAACAGTGTACAAACAGAAATGGGAAAAGATCAGAGGCAAGGCCACCATGCCATCCATCAGAACTTGGCTGTCACAGAGGGGAAGAAATCTGCTAATGGTGTAGTAATTTCACAGTTCCCAGAACCCTCCTCTCCAAAGTCTGCTCCTGAAGTGGCGCAACTATGCATCAGTCCTTACTCTGGGCAGATTAACAATTTATAATCTAGCCCCTTGATAATTTCCAACATTAACTTCCTATCTTTTCATAACTAGGTACTAGCCATCTAACTATTGTCCTTGTTCTTAAGTTCAGGTTTGATATGTGTTTATTGATGACATTGAATTGGTATTTTTGTTTTGCTCTGGAGAAGGACCTGAAATAGAAGGGCAAACAAGCACAGCCATTTTGAATTTATAAATAACCTGAGCCTTTGCAGTAACAGTCTGTAAATGCTTCATTGGGAATGTTGATTCAGAAAAGAAGCTGAAAGTCACAGAATCATAGAATAATAGGGTTGGAAGGAACCTCACGAGGTCATCTAGTCCAACCCTCTGCTAAAAAGCAGGACCACTCCCACTAAATCACCCCAGCCAGGTCAGTATCTAGTGATGATTTATCCTTCAACCTGTTCTTGTTAAAATTTGCCACTCCAAAATAATAGAAGAGTCTTACCATTTGAACGTCAAAGACCACTGTCAAATGCTTTTTCATAGGTTTGAATTTTTAGTGTTTAATTCTTATACTCTTCATTATTAGTAATAGAGGCTTCAAAAGAAAAAAAAATTCCCTGCTGGTTTAGTCACTTTCCATTTGCCAATTAAAGATTTTTCTTTTCCCTTTGGGCTTATGATGGAAAACAAGCCTTGTTTTTGTATCATTGTAACTGATGATGATGTCAGAACAAAGCCTAAGTATTCAATTTTGGCAGTTATCTTACTTGTACTCTCTTTGAAGAATGTATGGATTGTCTCTGGAGTAGTGAAGAATAAAATATTGTAGGTCCTACAAAAATTGTGGGTTTTTCCCCCCCCCCAATTTCTAATGACGTATTGAAGTGATTTTATTTTTTCTCATGCACTGTAGAGAACTTTCTGGATAAATTTACCATCAGAATTTCAGCCACCTGGTAGCAGCTCTTTAGCATGCATGATCAACAACATACTAACCCAAAAGTGAACTAATAAATGAATAATAAATTTATTGGTGTTTAGGTTGTGAGTACTACTATTCTATGTTAATGTTAAGTAAGATCCCTAGAATAGGAAATGTGATAATATAATCTCCTAGCCATTTGTAATTTTATTGTTTATATTTTATAAATTGGGGTGGGAAGAGCTACAGTGGAAGATGGAGTTATTATGATTCACATAAAGTGATAATGAGTGAAGTAGAGTTATGTGGCAGTAGGGGACTGGGTGGATCCCTGTACCTGTTCATTCCTAGATTTCTTAACATTTGTAATTGTATAAATATGAAGAATTTCTGTGAAGAAAATGTCCCAATCTAGGCACGGAGCAGCTGCACTTCACTGAAACACATTTTCATCTTTAACTCTTTTAGCAGCTTTTGTTTGCATATCAACACTATCTTCATTATCACTTTATTTCAGTTATTCTGCTAGTAATTTTTCATTGACTAATTTAATGGCAAAGATTCTCTATTTGTCAATCACAGATCCTACTACAAGAAGGAATGCAAAAACTGGGCCCGCAGCTCGGAACAGGTACGCTAGTCAATGGACTCTCAACAGACCCCATCCCACTATATCAGCCCACACCCTCACCACAGATTGGAGGCTGCCAACACCCAGAGCTGCAGGATCAGTAGACAAGGAAAGTGACAGCTACAGTGTGAGCCCCTCACAAGATACAGGTATAATGCTGTTTTCAGAATTTCACTATAAAGACAAGACAGGAATAGTATTTACTGCATGAGATTAGCCATATATGCTGCTCGGATTAAGAACTTTTAAAAAGAAATTAAAGCATATTTAAAATGTAACTACTTAACTGCAACTGTGTTATGCAAGCACCTACCATTTATAATAACAAAAATTATGTACATGACTTCCTATGCTGAAAATGTCCTCCAAAATCTTTTAATGGTTCTCATAGACTCTAAGATCAGAAGGGACCCGTATGATCATCTAGTCTGACCTCCTGCACAATGCAGGCCACAGAACCTCACCCACCCACTCCTGCAATACACCTCTAATCTATGACTGAGTTATTACAGTCCTCAAATTGTGATTTAAAGACTTTAAGACACAGAGAATCCACCAACAATTGAGTCATGCTTCATGTTACAGAGAAAGATGAACCACCCACCTCCCCCACCCCCAGCCGCGCAGAGCCTTTGTCAATCTGCCATGGGGAAAAATTCCTTCCCCACCCCAAATATGGTGATCAGTTAAACCTGGACCATTTAATTCAGAACCTACTCCATCAATTGTCCCATCAGCATATCTACCACTGGGAAGATCAGTCAGTTGCCAAACGAGGCTGACCTATTATATATTTATCAATTTATGTTTATTTTTCGGGTCACTGAAATGACATACTTCCTGAGTTTTAAGGAAAGGGTCTGAGATTTTGCTTTCATGTAATGGCACTGGCTAGGAAGTAGCAATATTAGCACCAGGAAAATTGAGTAAAAATTGGAATGGCTTTAATGTCTGAACTGCTATAATGTAAGTTGTTTCCAGTGGTGTAACTTGCTTATATGGGGGAAAGCCCAGATTTGTCAGCCAGTCCAGGGCTCATTATTATCAATGGGTATTGAACCAAGCCCTTATTTACTTGGGGAACAACTGTTTCTCTGAATAAGGAGAAGGCCAAATCCCCAGCTTCACTCAGTCTTCATACTAGGTATCTTGTTTCCAAGTTAAAATGCAATTGTGGAATGAAAAGCGAACTGTATTTGCTTTTTGCCCTGTCCCGAATAAGCAATGAAGAAATGTACAGTCGTAAATGAGTTATGTCACTTTAGCAGGGAAACAGTCACACAGAAGCTCCAAAGTTGTGTTTAGAAACAAAACCAAGGAATATGTTTGTCTTAGGTATATCGCTGACAGAGGAGGTGACTCCTGTCAAGCTCACGGCTGCCCAGAAGGAACTGCTTGTAAATCCCTCAGGATTTAGAGGGGTTACACAGCAAAGTCTCGGAACAGGCAGGCCCCAAAAGAGACAGCAATCCAAAGTAGTCTACACAAATAGCCTTTCACTATGTAGAAATACGAGTGGTTTAAAAAAAAAATCCAGTTATCTTCTGAGTCAGAAAAAGCAGACATCTGCTTTGTCTTGATTTAAAAATATTTGGTCCCAGATTTTCCAAAACATATTCCTAAAGATAGTCTGCTAAATCCATATTTAGAGACCTAAGTATGTAACTTGATTTTTGGCGGTGCTGAGCACTAACTTCCACTAGGCTATTCAGAGTAGTAAACACTGTGTCCAGTAATTTCTAGGATTAAGCTATCATCTGTTCAACTCTCCGCCTCCTTTTAAATTCAACTACTGCTCACATATGCTATCCAAATCTAATATCAGGAACTTCCCATGAGTTGTTTTTGTCATTGTAAGGTACACTGTTAAATCAAATATGTGAAATTTACATGATTATATGGTTACACACACACACAAAATGAAGATTTGTATTCAGTTAAGAGTTAAGGTACTTTTTTTTTTTTACCCTAATAATGTACAAATTAATACAAAAAAACAGTGAAAAGCTGCCCTAATGGCCTGTGGATATTGCTCTGCAAAGCTGTGTGGAAACCCAGGTGACTCTCTCTTGGGCTGTTGGGAAATAGGAGAGCTGAGGAAGATATAGGTCCACTCTGATTAAAGAGAGAGTATTTCATGTTGCCCATCTGACTCTCTTCTACCTCCAGCCAATTAAAGAGTTTCTTCCCAACGTCTATAGCTGGAAGGATGGTGAGGTCATGAGGGTTAATTCCACTAGTTATACAGATGCATGTTGAAAACACTATCTCAGAAAACCTAATTATGGGCATGCTGGATTGTGGGCTTGGTCATGGATGCACTTGCCCCAACCTGTAGATCATCTCTAAGGGTTACCCCTTTAGTGTGCCAAATCCCTTAGGGGTCACATCTTTCCACGGGGTTAGCCCATGTCCTCAGTGCCCTGTTGTTGAGCCTCCAAGCTCCAGGACTGCTGTTCCTCACTGTGAGCTCTGCAGTGAGGCCAACTGAAGCAGATTCCTGTTCAGAGTGCAAATACCCGCTGTGACTCTGGGTAGCCTTTTCAAGACAGAATAGAGTTTAGTAGTGAACTGGAATACAGCATCGGGAAGTCCTTAGGTTAGCACAGAGAAGCAAAGGTAAAGAGAGAATTCAGACCCACCATCACGTATCCAATCAAGCTATTATAAAATCCAACTGGGCTCTGTTTCTTTGTCTGTCAGTCCATAGTGAGAGCTGCTATGTTTTTGTGATGCCAGTTCTTATCAGAGACATCAGACACCTCTTGCCTTTGTTCTCAGGATACAGCCTTGCTGTGTTCACATGTTCAGCTGCCTCTGCAGTTAAGTATCAATTTTTGATCACAGGGGTTTCCATCGTCTCTTCCAGAACCTCCATTCACATATGCTCAATTCATTAATGATTCTGGTCTCCAACCTGGCAGCTATGTGCGTCAAATACCTCATGTGTCCTGCTCTGCCTCTGGAGCCTCATTTTAACCCTTCTTCACCCACTAAGGAGCAATTCCAAAGTGATCAGTACAGAGTCATACAAATAATTTATAAAAAGGTTACAGAAAATTCCCTCATGTGTTGCAAGCATATTGCCTCATATTCCAGCATAGCAAGATTCTACACACACAGGGTAATTTTATTTGATGGACAAGTAAAGTATCATTAGGTTTTCATCATCCAATCATCATGGAAAAGGGCACAAAGTGGGTTCACTTCATGGGCAAGTAAATTTTAACTATGATTTTGCAAACCTTCTTTATGACCTACAGTATTTGAAGAAAGATTATTAATTATTACTACAAACACCTTTCAGGTCTATCTCTGCTCTTTAAGATGTACACTGTCTTGTATTAGAATTAAAATAGATTTTTAAGATCAAAAGCAAACTTGGAAACTTGGGTCATCAAAAGAGTACACAATACTGGGCTGACAAAATGCTGTATATGTTATGCTTTTTTATTCTTAGGTAAGGAATGGAGTCAGAGTGATTAATTCATTATTATTTTAGCAGCCAAAACAATTGTGAATTGAGTTGTACTATCAAATATAGCCATGCTACATGTCTAAACCTATGCCTTCACTGGAAACATTGCAACAGCTCTGCTGTGGAATTTCAGTGTAGACAGGTTTTCCTGTAGCTCCAGTTAATCCACCTTCTTGAGAGTTGGTGGCTAGGTCAGCGGAAAAATTACGCTCTCTATTCCAGAAATTAGGTCATCTTAATGCCATTATACATGGTGTGAGAATTTTTTATGTGGTGTGAAATTCACACCCTTGTGTGACATAGCTGGGTCAACCTAACTTTTTAAGATAGTGCTCCCCTAAGAATCAGTAAATGAAATGAACTAAGCTTTCAAGTCCTGGACTCACATTTCCAAAGCAAGGCAGGCTGGGACATATAAGGGTAGAATTTACCATTTCATGAATTGTCCCGGATTTATGGGCCAGTAACTTTAAATTTAGTGGAGGCATGTCCAAAAGTTCTTTAATCATTCACATTTGTAGGTAAGTTTGAAGGTCCTAATCAAATTAAGCTATATCATAAAAATACTTACGAATTAAAATAATGCATTTACCTCTTCATAACCGACAGGCATGTTGCTCTTCTTATGGAATAAACAATGATACCAGGAATTTAATATATGATATAAAAAATAAAAACTTATAATTACCACACTGTTGCCTCTAGTTATTGTAGTAGTCTTATTTTTATGAACTAGTTGTTGTTGCAGCTACTATTCGTATTATTATTATTATTAATTTATTGAATATTTGTAAGGTGGATGGAACTTTACAAAACCTGGAAGAAGGTATGGTTCCTGCTCTAGGGCTTTGTGAAAGTTCTCTGCTTTCCTGACATCACACGGCTGAGAAGTATAGCTTTCCAGTGATTTTGCTACTTAATTAAATAGAAACCTCTCATCTGCTTCATTTTTGAGGGTTTGGCATTGTATTTGCAGTATGCTTTACTTTATACAGGTGGCTAATTAAATCTCCAAGAATAATGATGTTTGTTCAAGTGAAATTGATGTCTCCAGGAATTGGTAGTAGGAAAAGAGACACTTCTGTGTCACAAAGGACTGGGTCCATTAAAGTCAAAGGTGATGTTACCATTGACTTCACTAGTGCTGAATCAGGCCCCAGAATACAAGGAGATTGGTGGTGACTGAAAGATGTGACCTTCTGATGCTGCCCATTTGGTCTGTGTCAGATGAACTGGTGATTTCAGTTCTGTTCCTAAAAGAAAGAGAGTTGTCTGTCTCAGAATCACTGCCAATCTATTGTACCTTTGTTGGCATTCTCAACCGAAGGGCCAAGGTTTGTATGGGTTTAGAAAGTAAGTTATCTTTTCACCCCTCTCAAGATGAGCCCTCTAAAATGTGTCTAAGGCACGTTAACAGGATAGTGTTTTGAAACTGTTCTGAGAGGTGCTGCATCTACTTGGTGGATAAACAGTTTGTTTAGTTGTTGCTTCTTTCTTTTTTTTTTTTTAATATGTCAGTCTCTAAATTCACTTTTCAAAAGAGAAAGTGGGGATGCAGGGGGGAAAAGTAGTCACATTTTTCTTACTAAACAAAGGAGTCAATTGTAATTCATATGCTGCTGCTGAGGCAATGAGACATCATTTTAAGTGTGAAAGATCAACATTCATGATGAGGTAGACTCTCATCCAAGTCAATGTCAGGAAAAATGAAACTTTAGTAAGAATCTTTTAATATTAATGATTTAGTTGCTGAAATGACCACAATATTTATCTTTTGGGAATGTTTAGATCGAGCAAGAAGCAGCATGGTCTCCACAGAAAGTGCCTCCTCTACATATGAAGAGCTAGCAAGAGCATATGAACATGCTAAGATGGAAGAGCAGCTGCGACATGCCAAGTTCACAATTACAGAATGCTTTATATCAGACACGTCATCGGAACAGCTAACGGCAGGGACTAATGAGTACACAGACAGTCTGACCTCAAGCACACCATCAGAATCGGGGATCTGCAGATTTACTGCATCACCCCCCAAACCTCAGGACGGAGGGCGTGTGATGAACATGGCAGTTCCAAAGGCACATCGGCCAGGTAAGAGCACAGAGCTAACGTTTTGGTACTTTGTGTAAGTATTTCTCTGCATCTGTAGCATCATTGACTGGACAAGATATATCACAATGGAGAAAGAAGATGTCCTATTTCTAGTAAGTATTCACAGAGTAAAGAATCATTTATCATAACTGATATATTCTCTGTGTAAGATTTTCCTCCTGTGTATAGAGAAAGAAAAGATAATGGGATAGTAACACTCTTTCACTGATCTCAAGGTAATGAGGCAAAACATCACTGCAATTGGCTGAAGACAGACGTAATGCCCTTTCAGGGACCAATCGAGGTGTCGTACTCTCCCCTTGATCTCTGTGCTTACAAAATTATAATGATATGAAACTGGGAAAAACAAAAATGGAAAAAACAATGGATGGAACAACTTACTTTAGGGGACTGACAATGGGATATGGAGCCTTCCACCTTCATGTCATTAACTCAAATCCATCCCAAGTTATTAGTAACTAATAATACCTGATGGGTACCTGATGAGTTCTGTTCCTGGAAAGCAAAAAATTCTATCTTTAGTGACACCCTTATAATACATATTTATTTATACAGGGTCACAGTTATGCATAGTGCTCTGTAGGCAAAAATGTCACAATCCCTTCTCTGAAGATTTTATAGTCTAGATTGACAATGCATGATGTGACATGGGGAGAGATGACAGAGGTGAAGTAGGATTTACATAGTAAAATGTCATGAGGCTATTTATTTATTGCATGTACTGTATTGGTTCCATTTTAAAATTATTTTATTTGTAATTTCATTTTTAGTAAGTTTTTGTTCATTTGTCTGGTTTGGTACTGGGGCTCCCTAATGTGTAGCAAGTGTCTTGTAAATTGTGGCTGCTATCCTAACATAAATAATAAATACTGCTAGCTGAATAAAGGGGGGAAGAGAAGAAACGAGCATAACAAATAATGTTGAACAGGTTGTTCCATGAGCAGGAAGTAGCATGGAAGAGAGCGAGAAGGAGTTTCTGCAAGGGTACAAGAAGAATGTGAAAGAACACAGAAAAAGAAGAGGAAGTCAAGTTGTAATAGTCTAGGCAGGGAATTACCAAGGCATTCTAAAGGATGAAGGGGTGGAGGAAGGAGGGGGGGAGATGGGTACAGGAAATGCTTTAATGGAGAAAATGAATGATTTCCCACCTGGTTACACACTGGAAACACAGACCCAAGAGTGGTGATCACTTGGGATAAGAATCTACAGAAAACAAGAACTAAAGATAAATATTTTTTTTCATGCTTTGCTTAGGGGAAATTACATTTCAGTACTGTGAAATTACAATCTGCCCCTTCCAATCAGCCAACAGACATGTTCTATAATTCCCTCAGGCAAAAATAGTTTACTCTTCTCCTTTCATTTTTCCAAATACATTACTGATGTTTATTTAATATTTTTAAATGATCTAATGTATTCTAAATAATGTAAATGGTCCCAGAGGGTTGCCAGTGCTAAAATTCAGTCCCTGTGCTTGAGCTGAAAGCTCCATTATTTAAGACTTCTGTAGTTCCCCACCAATGAATTAATGATTTGTAGAGACCCCTGAGGCCCTCACCTCAATTGGTTTGATTTCACACCCATTTTTGTATTAAATTTTAACTTTCTTTTGCATTATTGGGAGGAAACATATTGTGACATGGTAATTAGATTTAATAACTTGGAATCATTCTGCAAATTCCAGTAGCACAACATGATTATGGCCCATTGATGATAAATGTTTCTTAACATTAGCTTTCAATGTTATTTTATAATTTTAAATCCTTAGGAAAAATTTAGAATTATAAGGATGTTGATTCTTGAATATTAATAGGCTGAATAATATTCTCAGTGTGCACATCGGTGATGGATGACTCAAGGGATATTTTTTTCAATCACTTAAATCTTTAGAAATTCTGAGAACTGGAATATAATTAATTATATACGCCATTGTAGATCTGATAGCTTGAAGAAGAAATAAAAATGTTAACATGTTTAGATTTGCTAGATGGAAGCATCTAAAGATGGATACTTTGACAATGCTCTTTGATTTCAATTTTCTTATTTAATGTCATTCTTTTTCAAGATCACATCTACCTGTCTATCTCTGGTATTTTTCTTTTCTTCTGTCTCTTATATGATATTATTTTCTGTAACCTATGCCTCCTTCTTCCTAATTTCTGATCTGATCTTTTAATCAAACTTCTTGTAACACTCCTGCTACTACCTACTATGGTTCTAGGGATCTGCATAAATAATAGCTATTGTTCAAAAATAATCCTACAGAGTTATGAATTAAAAACAGAATGTTTAGACTTTACAGGATATTCCACACCAGATAATAACTGGATATTTTGAAAGACTGGAAATTTTGAGGCTAAACCACCCAGTGGTAAGAGCTCGTTTTCATTAGGGTAAGGTGATGGATGGAGGTAAGCATATTAAATAACTTACAGTATAACATGAACATCAGCCATAGTCAACCAGTCAAAGGTCTGAGTATTGTGAACTGAATTGATATTCATATCACTCAGGTATTGAATTAACCAGTCTGTTGCTCCCATTAATGCAGGCAAAACTCTGAAACTTTAGGGATTGATCCTGAAAACTGATGACCACTCATGTGTGGTGCTGAGCATGTTGTATTCTTATTAATTTCATTGATTTGTAAGCATGTGGCATTTCACACTAATGCTCAGCACCTTTGAGGATTAAGGCCTTTAGTAGCATTTGCGCCTCTGATGGCGAATGGAAAACAGTGGAACATTTGGGGGCCCGTGAAAGGAGGGAGGGAGAAAGGATGGGCAATCCATTTTAAGTTTTGGTTATGGGTGCATTCAGGGATCTAAATAACAGGATCGTCCCTTCTTACTCCCAACTCGGCTTCATTCAGAAAGTGTCATTGGAATCCAAATATTTGAATATTTACCTACTACTTGCCGTTCTTTTATAATGCAAGTGGTGTGCGGGGACCCAAGGAGAATGCCTGAGACCACTGATTTTGGTGTACATAATTTTATGTAACTTTTATTGACTAAATATGTTAACACAAATCACTATCTTTCAATTGCCTAAAACAACGCAGCAAACATACACACAGCATTCCAAATCCTACAAGCTAAAGCAAACTTATAACTCCTCCTCCTCCTATTCCCACAAATAGCCCCATTAGTAACTTTTAACTACAGTTAGTATCATTTGCAGACATATTTACCCAACAACAAGCAGAAGCAGCTGCTCTAGCATTCTGGTTACAGATTTCTTTTTTGTTTTAATACTTCATCCGCGGGTTATCATCAGTCAGCAGTGCAGACTGGTTCTGGTTTTCGTGCACGGTTACCAACCCAAACAATTCTAGGGTGGCCTTCTTTCGGTCCAAAGATTCTAGGAGCTGCCTCCAGGTGATCAGTCTGATGGCATGTCAGGGCGCTACTCCTGTCGACTCCGCCCCTGCTGTTCTCGGGGCGCTGCTTTTATATATGCTTGCTAAGTCATTTCTTAGTTTTATTTTTACTTTTGGGTGGTTTTTGTGCCAGTCTGAACCAGCTTTAGGGACTCTCTGCTGATGATGATTTTGCAAAGTTACCCGGATCTACGTCTTTGCATAGCCAATTACTAAATCTGCGTACATTGCTGGGCAAAACAGTCTCAGGGCTAGATGTACATCTGGATGGTCAAAACAGTCTCAGGGCCAGATGTACATCTCTCTTTCCACATCCCCTCCGTGGCCTTGGCTAGATTTGGGCAGCTTTTAATTCCTCCCATACTTTATCATCTTGTTCTAATTCATTTAACTCTTGCTGCCTTATGCGTATATATTTAACTTGCTGTCTTTTACACATCATTCCATTTAACCATAAGCAGCTAACAATAACATAACACACAAGCACTATTACAATTATCCAAAACCACTTTCCACCCACTACCCAAGACAACCAATTCCACAATGTCTCAGTCCATGATATTGCTCCAGATACAGTCTTTTTAATGGCATCATTAAGTCCTCCAAAAATGTCTGCTACTGTGGGTGGTGGTTCATCAACATGTAAGACAGTCTGCTTTGTGATTTGATATTCCAGTACGCTCTCTTCTCCCAGGAGCAATAACCATTTGCGGTGCTCTTCCTCGAATGTAATTTGTTGGAAGTTTAGTAGGTGCAGGTTTGGCAGGGGCTTGGGGTCCGAGTTGTTTCCTGTGGCCGTTATGGTGTTGTCAGCTGAAAGATACTTAAACGTAGAGTTATGCCATATTATTCCAAAGCCCCCCACCCCCTGATCTTTTCTTTTTGGTAACTGAATTTGCCTATTTGCCTGGTGGCGCTTTTAGTGCACTTGGGACCCGGGATATTTTTGCGTGTAATATTTACACAACTTACATTGTACCAGCCCACCACTTTGGGGATGATGTAACAATGGTTTTGATTGGTACTATTTAGCCCTATTACATCCCGCCAACTGGTGTTACAGTGACATAATATGATGTGGGTTTGATTGTTGTGCATCACTTTGGGGTTTTTGCAAATATTTGTAACAATTGCTATTTTTTTACAAACAGCTGTGTTATAGGTGGGTCCCTGAATTTTAATAATGGGAGGGTTTCCTTTGATTCCTTTCAGGTCTTGTTGAAGTTGTGCTTTTACCTGTGGTTTTAAAAGTTTCAATTAAGTGCAGCATCATACATCTTAATTTGTTTAGGTTTTTGGTTATATTATTTTACCGCATTTCCAGGTATATCGTGGTGTTATCTTGGATTACACTTTAATTGCTTAATTCATTGGCAAGGTGCTGCCACCCTGCCTTGTTTATATATACTTGCTGTTGTTTCTGTGAATACAGTTAAAGGGCTTATTAATCCTTTCTTGCCCAATACAGTCTTTTTTTTTCCTTAACACATTGTACAACAATGCTAGCAACAAGACATACAACACAAAACAAAATACAAAAAAATCTTCATCGCGACAGTAGATCTATGATGTTTTGGATTTTTCTTCAGCTGGTACCAGCTCTTCCTGAAATTCTGAAAAACAAAAATACACCATGTTCCTACCCCTTGGGGGTGGCAGATTATTGCTTAAAATATCTTTTCCTAATGAAGTAAACTTGTAAGGAGCTTCTGTCTTTTAAAGGTTATTCTATTTCCTATGACTGACTTGTTTCTTACTCCTTTCATTTTGAGTGTGTGTGTGGGGGGGGACCTTTTGTACTACTATTTCTGGGAAGTTGCCTTAATAGACACCACTGGTTGTTGCTTGATCATGGTTTATTTTTCTTTTTACAAAACCAAAAATCTTTACCTGCCATTCTGTTTGGCTGGCCTTGTTTCACAATAGTTACTGGACTTATTTAAAATGTGAAGTATGGTATTCACCTTGCCCTTTTTTCCTTTTTTGTATGCTTTCATTATTTTTAAAGCACAGTGATCTGATAAAAAAATAACAACCTTTCTTGGCTCTGTTCTGAGCCCTTGCAGGACTTTAATAATAGTAAATCCACATTTCTTTCATAGCTTAACTTTCATAACATTATACTAACCCTACCAGTTTCTATAAGGGGTAACTGTTCTATCCTTGCCAAGTTTTAAAAATTTTACAAAATATTAGGCACAGGGTACGTTTTTCATTTTTGGCATCATAGGATTTTAATTTAACTACATTCCTGGGGTTTGGATGGTCAAGGGTTAACCTGAGCCTGACACTCAGAGGATAAAGCTTCCTTGGAGGTTTGAAACCAGAGTTTCTGGTAACCGGATCCACTGTCTTACTAGGTGTTTTCCATGCTAACAGCTCCCAGTCTGGCCAATTCTTCCCATGCCAGTGAGTCAGGTAAATTCTATTAAGCCACACACTAGGTTTCTTAGTAATTTCTTAATTCCTATTTTTAAATTTGGACTTTGTCTCCAAGATACAACGAATATTTCACAAACAGGGTCCTGATGTTTATTTCTCAAGCTCTCATTCTACATAGCCTCAGAGAGACTTTAAAATACTTTCAAAGCACTCAGAGAAAAGGGTTGGTCTGCTCCCTGAATTTTTAAGAAATCAATCCCACAGAGCCAAACAACACTAGTTTACTTATGTCTGGCAAGAATGTTTGTCAGTTTTACAACTTCAAATGGAAAATTCAATTCAGTTTCTAGTAACACTACTTAAATAAACAAAACAAAAAATCTTTACAAACCAAAAGTACTGGTTTAAACTCTGAATATTTTAAATATTTACACAATATATTTACATACATACAAATTCCTTTTTTAACATCTCTTACACTGCTGCAATTGTTTTCACATTTATACAGATTACATTCTTTACAATACATTGTAGGCAGTTAAGTTCCAGTGAAAAAGAACATGGGGGTTTAGTAAATTTGGCTAAATTGTTCAAATTCAAATAACTTAATTCACATTATTACTTTGCCTAAAGCATTTATTTTCAATTATTTTTATATTTGCAGACTAATTATTTGGGAAAAGGGCCCATTTTTCCTTCAGAATGGCTGCAAAGTCTATAAAATTTTTCACAACTTTCAGCTGTCCCTCCAAACTTTGCAGTTTTTACTTCTTACTCCTCTTTCTTAAATCACTTGCTTATCTCCTCCGAGGACACCTCTGTCAGCTTAGATATTACCATTTAAAGCACTGCTTAGGGATTTAAATTCCCTATACTGCCTCCCGTGTCTCTGTTTATTCCTCTCTCTATTTCCTACCACAATGCCCCTCTGGGCTCCTTTCACAGCATTTTTTTAACTTTTTACTACATGGCTACATCTGGCCCGATCCTGCTGCCTTCCTTGCCATAATCCTTCATAATTTAACTCTGCCCTTAAGGCTGTACTTTTTCTTTTTAATAATTTAGCCTGTAGACATGCTCTTCACCGTTCTCCCTCTTATGGGTGGTCAAAACCAAGCAGTCTATCCCCTTAGTGTCTTCATTCCTTGTGTGGTAAAACCAATGGTTGAGAACGTTCACCGGAGTCTCAACACACTCCCCAAATGGGCACTCTATGCACCCCACTTCTGACACCATGCCATTCTTTTATAATGCAAGAGTGGTGTGCGGGGACCCAAGGAGAACGCCTGTACATCTCTCTTTCCACACTACTATAAATGACAGCTGCAGATTCCATGTCAGGTTGGCATTTCACATTGGAATTTCATTTGGATAGCTGATCACATAGGCTATGTCTACACTTGCACTTTTAAGTCGACTTTAAGTAAGTCGACTTAGTGTGTCTACACTTAAAATTAAAGTCGACTTAAAGGGGAACTTACAAAGTCGACCTAGAGCATCCACACTGGACGCTCTAGGTCGACTTCTAGGTGCTAGGGGGACCTTGGGCAGGTCCACGGTGGCGGGGGGCACCCCTTATGTGCAATGGGGTAAAGGGGGACAGGGACCCTGGCAGGGCATGTGGACAGGGTGTGATGCTGTCTGGATTTAGGGAAGCATTTATGATATTATTTTCTATTCATATATCCTAAATGATGTAGACGTTAGTTTAGTTAGGAATTTGGTGTTCTAGCTAGACTTTAACTTGTGTGATTTTATGGTTTATGTCTGATTTATGTGATTTATGGAAATGTCTGAGAGAGGTGGGTGTGTCAAACCATTGTGTACTTAATGTTTAGGAATTTTCCAGCTACAATGAGCCCAGGGAGTAAACTGATGAGCCATTAAGGACACAATGGGCCCATATCACCTGGCACATTCCTTAACATTAAGGAGACAACTGGTTTGACACAGACGCCTCTCTCAGACATTTCCATAAAATCACATAAGTTAAACTATAGATAGAACACCAAATTCCTAACTAAACTAACTTCTAATCGAAATACAATTCCTAGACATAAACTATATAATCATTCCCAGCAAATTACTACCTTTCTATTGATACCAAACATGACATAGCTCCTATGGATTATAGATCATTTAGGATATATGAATAGAAAATATCATAAATGCTTTCCTAAATCCAGACAGCATCACACAGGCTCTGCCCTGCCCTTTGGGGGGCACGCCAGGCTCTCCCGTGTCCCCCGCACCAGGGAGGGCATTTGTTTAGTCCTGGGGTAACGCTAAGTTGACTTAGGGCTACCCCACATCTACACTGGCTTAATTCGACTTTAAAAAGTCAAATTAAGCCTTAGGTCGAGTAAAAAGCAGGTTTAATAAAGTCAACTTAATTTTCATTAAGTTGACTTTATTTTCCTTAAGTCGACTTAAGCAAGCTGCTTCAGTCGACTTAAGCAAAGTGTAATGTAGACGTAGGGTAAATTAAATCGATTTAAGCAAGCTTAAGTCGACTAAATTTACCAGTGTAGACGCAGCCATATTGAGACAGGCTTGAAATCTGATCATCTACAGCACTATAGCTAGGAATTAGGACTACCTTTCTGGAACCTCTATACTTTAAATACAACTCTAATTTTATTATTAGTATATGTGACAGAAGACCTCACCTTAGTCCAATCCATGATAAACCTTTCGGTTCTCTGGGATGAAATCAGAGAGTGTGACCTTCTTTCCTCTTCTAGTCAGCTGTGTTTCTGATGCCTTATTTTCTGTTGCTGTTGGCATTTAGAATTGGCTTCCAGCTTACCTGGATTTCTGTTCCTAAGTTATTAATGATATTTAGCCTACACAACAAAAAGAGTCAGGTACATGAAGCTACAAAATCATAAACTTGACATTGAGTCAATTAAACTGCAATAATAGTCATTTAAAAGAAAAAGAAAATAATAGTACCTAATTAAACTGCCACTGACAAAAATGGAAACAAGAAAAATTTTAATACTAAATTAAAGACATTCAGCATCACTGAAAAATCAATTGAATATTGAGCTAAATTATTCCTATACAACTTAGATTCTCAAGCATGTTTTGCTACAATGTGTCTCACTCTATCTCATCACAAATATGCCATCATTTTCACTGATACAGTAGAACATATTATAACAAAGTACTATTAGAGGTGTTGCAATATTAAATATTCCTGTAGTTGTGCTTTTCTAAATATATATGAAATCATAGCTGCAGAACAGAGAATTAAAATGGTTTATGAGTTCCCATTTTCAAAGGTCTAAAGGTAAGATTGTAAATACATTTTTACTAATCTTTCCAAATTCATATACGGGCCTTTCGAGAAAAATCAGATTATTTTCTGTTTACATCAACATTACACAGTATATTTTTTTCTTTTACCTTCTAATAATGGTCAATTCCCATTTTAAACCATTGATCAAAATAAAATTGTTGCACTGTACCTCCTTCCCCATTGGTTTCAAATTGCAAGAGTATGGGTTTTTGATCCATCTCCTCAATGTGGTCAAGAGTGGGATTAATAGCTTTAACTTTTTACTATTCTGCAGGCATAGAGTTACCTACAGATTTTGCAGATCTTGCTGACTTGGTGTACAAAATCTAACTGGGTCTTTGAGTCTAGGTCATCTTGCATTGGTGATGGTCACGCTGCATAGCTTGATACTTCTAGGCTGAAGGTTAAAAGAACATGATAGACTGAAGGCTAAATAAATATCAGAGCCAGTGTGTTAGTATCTTTAACTTTGTGTGCAAAATGGACCTTTCATAATGAGACCTGTCATGTTCTGTGGTACAATGCAAACCAGTGAGAGGTGTGTCACTGCTTATCCTGCAACTCTGAATACCTTAAAATGTTCTGCTACAGTGGCTTCCTGTCTGGACACTCTCAGCCAGCATACTAACAGGCACTGAACCTCTGTGTATTCAGCAGCCCTGTTTCAGCAACTGTAATTCCGCAGGCTGTTTGTTACACCACTACCACTACACTCTCATCTCCAACAATCTTGGTAACTTGCAGCTAACGGTGCTCCAACACACCCTGGTCAAGAATTTCCTCCAAACCATATGCCTGATGGGTCTGTTCCTCTCTGGGAACATCCAGAGAATTAAAAAGGTTTGTTGCTCCTTAAGAGACAAAAGCTCAGCTCATTACCTTAACTGGAGTGAGCAATGACTTCAGTTCAAACACAGCACTCGGTTGGTTTAGATTAAAAGTAAAACAAGTTTATTAACAAGAGATAGGTTTGAAGAGACTTCAAGTACGAAGGATAAAGACAAAATGGTTACAAGCAAATAAAAATAAAATATGCTTTCTAGTGGCTAAGACCTAATTTAACAAGATACCACCTTGGTTCAAGGAAGATTTCTTACCAATCTTTTTCCTTCCACCCATGACAATTTTATCGCAATCAGGACCTTTCACAGTAGTACAAGGTAATCATACCCCTTGTCTTTCTAGGTGAAAGGTATTTGCTTAAGCAGGTCTCGCCTTATTTAGTCCCAGAGACTGCAACACCTTTTGGTTGCAGAATGCATCTTTCTCAGCTTGCATGATCTCTGGCCTCTTGTATCTGTCTAGGGATGGAGTCCAAGATGGCTTATTGACTTCTTTATATCTTCCCAAACTCCCTGTGTTATCCCCAGACTCAGGGTGGCCTCAGACTGTTCTTCCCTTCCTGTCGACTTCCTATTCTTCTGCTTATTTGTATGTAAAGGAGGCTACTGTTGTTTTTGGTCATACTTTGCTTAATTTCATTGAAGACAGATAGATAGCTGCCTTCTCTCCAGACTGCAAGAAAATCTGTTTCTCCCTCTGTTTTGTCACAGATTTTAAAGCATCACATCAGAATTTCTCATATAGAGCTAATACATACATTTTTACATGATATTAATCATTAGTGTGTCATTAGCTTTCAAAAATGACCCTATGTGATGTATTTTTAAAATGCAGTAATATTGTGTATAATCAGTTGGCAATTGGTTATCGTATGAGGTTCAGACTCCTGCAAGAGGCAAGCTCCTCCACTCACTAGATTGATGACTTTATTTATGTAAATGTGCCTCCATTGTCTCTGACAATGCCTGACAACAAACAAATATACATTCCTTTGTCTAGAGCGGACTGGGCTTATGCATTGTTTACAAAACACATTTTAAGAACATGATTCTAGCACATACCCATTAGTCTTTGTACGCACCTTGTACATATATCACACAAAGGCTATGTCTACACTTACTAAATTAGTTTGAATTAGTTAATTCGAACTAACTAATTTGAACTAATTTTAGTTAGTTCGAATTAGCTTAATTCGAACTAGCATGGTCACCCTGGAATGTTAGTTCTAACTAAGCAAACACTGGCTTAGTTCGAATTAGCGATCCCCATTCATTTGAATGGCCGGTTAATTTGAGCTAAGAAATTAGTTCTAATTAACATGGCCACATTGGTTAATTCGAACTAGTTAGTTCAAATTAACTCCTTAGTTCAAATACCCTATTCGAACTTATTAGTTCGAATTAAGGAAGCCCTTAATTCGAACTAACTAAAGCCATGGCTACACTAGGCTTTAGTTAGTTCAAATTAAGCCTCCTTAATTCGAACTAACTTTCCAGTGTACACATAGCCAAAGATATTAATGGTCAGTGAGTTGTTAGTTTTCCAGTGTTATATAACATGCTATCTGTTTGGGTAGATATCATGACAACATTGTGTTAGGTATGATAAATATGTCAGGCCTGACAAATTGCTGACACAAAGTAGTGAACCACCAGTGGGCCCCTGTGTCACTGACCCCCACTACCCATCATTTTCGAAGTATTAATGTCTGTATATAAAAAATGGTGTGAAAATATTGTTAGTATGGAACTTAATATCACCCTCAAAGTCAAAGCTCCTGGAAATCTGGGAGTTCACCTAACTTTTTGATTTTTAAGAAAACAATGGATAAATGAAAGCAATATCTTTTAAGAAAGGGGAAAAGGAGGATCCAGGGAACTACAGACCAATCAGCTTCACCTCAATCCTTGGAAAAATCATGGAGCAGGTCCTCAAAGAATCCAGGGTGATCAGGAACAATCAGCATGGGTTCACCAAGGACAAATCGTGTCTGACCAACCTGATTGCCTTCTATGATGAGATGACTGGCTTTGTGGATGCGGGAATAGCTGTCGAAGTGATATACCTTGAATTTAGCAAAGCTTTTGATGCAGTTTCACATAACATTCTTGTCAGCAAGTTAAGGAAGTATGGGTTGGATGAATGGACCATAAGGTGGATAGAAAGCTGGCTAGATCATCGTGCTCAGGAATGCTCAATGTCTAGTTGGCAACCAGTAACAAGCGGAGTGCCCCAGAGGTCGGTCCTGGGGCCAATTTTGTTCAACATCTTCATTAATGATCTGGATGGTGGGATAGATTGCATGCTCAGTAAGTTTGCGGATGACACCAAGCTGGGGGGAATGGTAAATACGCTGGAAGGTAGGGATAGGATTCAGGGAGACCTAGACAAATTGGAGCATTGGTCCAAAAGAAATCTCATGATGTTCAACAGGGACAAGTGCAAAGTCCTGCATTTAGTATGGAAAAATCCCATGTACTGCTACAGGCTGGGGATCAATCGGCTAAGAATCAGCTCTGTAGAAACTGCAATAAACAATCACAGAATTTATTAAAAAAACATTTTATTTAAAATATTTTAATAGTCTCAGCTGTATAATGCCTTTTATTGTTTTTGTCTCCTTTCTCTTCACTGACTGCGGAAATGAAAAAGGCAGTACTGGCAGACAATATTTAGATATCTGGTGTGCTTTTAGATCATCCTGACTGACAGGTTGACCACTTGTCAGCATACCTGTGATCTGACATCCACCCCACATAGCTCCTAAATGAATTATTGCGGGCCTGAGAGGCCAGTTAATATACCTGGAAACACCTGCAAGACAGAAAACCAGGCATAGTTGATAAGGAAGCCCACCTGAGGAAGTACAGGGTGGTGATTACAAAACCAGTTAGAGGAGAAGAGAAGGGACTGCCAAGGGAGAGAGTTTGCAGTCACTCTCTGGGATCAGAGAAGGGTTGAGGAGGGGGGTTTTGTCCTCTGCTGGACTCTCTCCAGTTTGTTCATATCCTTTCTGTAGTGGAGAGCCCAAAACTGGACACAGTACTCCAAATGTGTCCTCACCAGTGCTGAATAGAGGGGAATAATCATTTCCCTCAATCTCCTAGCAATGTTCCTTCTAATGTAGCCCAATATGCTCTTAGCCTTCTTGGCAGCAAGGGCACACTGTTGACTCATATCCAGCTTCTTAGAATCATAGAATAATAGGGATGGAAGGGACCTCACGAGGTCATCTAGTCCAACCCCCTGCTAAAAAGCAAGACCACTCCCACTAAATCACCCCAGTCAGGGTTTTGTCTAACCGGGCCTTAAATATCTCCAAAGATGAAGATTCTACCACCTCCCCAAGTAGCCCATTCCAATGCTTCACCACCCTCCTAGTGAGAAAGTTTTTCCTAATATCCAACCTTGACCTCCCCAGCTGTAATTTGAAACCATTGCTCCTTGTTCTGTCCTATGTTACCATTGAGAACAGCCTAGCTCCCTCCTCTTTGGAGCACCCCTTCAAGTAGTTGAAGGTTGCTATCAAATCTCCCCTCAGTCTTGTCTACTGTACCCTCAGGTCCTTTTCTGGTGAATTGCTGCCCAGCCAGTCAGTCCCCAGTCTGTAGTAGTGCATGGGATTCTTCCATCCCAAGTGCACGACTTGGAACTTATCCTTGTTGAACTTTAGATTCATTTTGGCCCAATCCTCTCAGTCCCGGAGAGAAGGATCATCCTAAAAAAGTTGTGAAGACTAAGATCTGGTAAGGATGGATAGGAATAAGCCCAGGGAACAGAAGCAAAGAATGGGGGTGTGCAGATCCTGCCAGCTCGTTATAGGGCCCCTCGGCTGAAACCCAGTATAGTGGGAAGGCCAAGTTCCCCTACCAGCCTCTGACAAAGTGGCATGTGTCCGGAGTTGGGGCCAAAGACTCACTTGTGAGGACACTGGACAGTTTTATTTTGGGCTTTCTGTTACTCTGGAAGTGTTGGACTAAATCGTGACCTGGTTGAAAGTCTGATATGAGAAGAGAGACCATTGCAATATCAGAGTAACTATCAGCTGGGGATATCATACTGAAAGACAGCTGCTACACCACCCCTTGCCAGAAGGGACACTGTGTGGTGAGTGAACATCTTCACGTTCCTTCACCAATAGAAGCCATAATAGAAAGAAATAGATTTAATGTCACGTAAAGGGGCAGAGCTATGGTTCTGTCTACTCCCCACCTCTCCTTCGTGATTTGCTCCTTGAGGATTATGTCTGGCCTACAGCCCTAGCACAGCCCACAGCACTCAGAGCAAAGACTGACTGAGGGATGGATCCCTGTTATCTCAGTGGTTCTTAACCTTTTGTAGGTCATGATGCACTTAGTGGCATATTGTGACCCTACAGGACACACCAGTCCATCCTCCCACAGGCCAAATTCAGCCAATTCCTTGGCTCTCTATGACACACTTACCACTGTGTAGTGATGCAGTAATGTGTCCTGACACAGTGGTTGAGAACCACTGCTCTAGCCTTTGTGTGGCCATGTGAAGATCTACTCAGAATCTAGCTCTTAGTATGCATATTATCCACACCCTCTGATTTTAAATATGTTTACATTTTCCAAGAATTCTCTTACCTGCCCTTTATCAATAATGACTTTTATTAGCTCTTTAGTTTCTAACTGATTCAGTGCTAGGTATGCCTACCAGATGACTGAGGGTTGGTCTGCTCTGGTGTAATGATGTTGTTTAGGGATATGATGCTTTTGGAAATGTAACATTGCCTACAAAAGCCTCAGCAAAGATGCAGTTAAACTAGCATAAAGATATCTTATACTCGTAGCTTACACTGCTGACTAAACCAGAAAAAACTGTACTAGTATAATTGCATCTATGCGGTGAGGAGAGGGGGACTTGCCACTTTAAGTATAGCAGCATAGTTAAAGCAACAAAATTTCTAAGTGCAGACAAGCCCATGAGATGCAGAATGCAATCACATCTATAAAATAATTGCTCATAAAGGCCCTCAAGAAGATGTTGAAAATTAACTGCTGCATGTGGAGTGCAGCTTTACGAACCCAAGCAGGAGGTGAATGAGGAGAGAGTGGCAAGGGCATGAATTTTATTCTCCAAACTCAAACAGTGTGGATAATAGTAAGCCATTCATCTCACTGAGGGGGGAAAAAAAGATATAACACTAAGAAAGTTTAAAGGATTCATTCTTTTCAAACATTAGCCCACAACTCAAACAAAAGAAACGTGAACTAATATGGGATGAATTCATGGTTGCTGAAGCTGGGAGTTTTCTACCTGGTGAAGATTAGAGTGCAGCATGCAGGGGAAATCTATTTTGAAACTGAATTTCTGCTGAAAAATTGCTGGCAAAGTTCCATGAAGCTGCAGCAGTAACTGAACCTGATTTGAACTCAGTCATTGGAGATTTACTAATGACTGTGACGCTTGACTCACGAATAGTATTGACATGGGAAAATGGATGTTTTATGCCCCCTTTTTTCTTTCTGTTGTATTTCTGAACTGCTGAAAAGTAGAAGTGAATCCAAGTTGTGAAGTCTGGCTCCAGAACCAAAAGTGAATTTCCTTAAAGATTTGGAGTGTTTGAATCTCGAATTTTGGTGCAAGTATATCTTGCAACTGAAACCTGTATGCTGTTTGATAAAACATGTAGTTGCAGTTTGTCTGATTTGAGATTGTGACAGATCAATAGAGTTGAGAAAACTGGTTAGAATAGCATTGGGTTTCTTTCTGCTTTTTTAACTCTGTGCGAAATATTTGCCCCTGTATGGTCACTATATTTTTCATCAAAAATTGACAATTCTCCATTACCTTATACCTGATAAAGCACTTACATTTGGGCAAAGTGAGAGAAAAGTATCGGTAAAATGCTATCAGATCAGAATGGCAGCATTTTATATCCAATTTGCAGAGAGGTGAATGGCTGCACAAGGTATAAGGCAATGGAGAATCAGGTTCATACTTTCTATTTTACAAAGGGCTTGGATTCCCTCTTCTGTTGCCATCAACATTCAATAGCTTCTAGAGATATCCTAGAGACAAGAGAATTACTCTGCTCTTTACAGTGCTTATTTAATAGCCTTAAATTTACAATATTAATTCTATCTCCCTTCCCAACCTGCACAAATATTACAAGAGAACATTCAACAGCTGTCCCAGAATTCTGACTAAAAAGTGTGAACTAGATGATGTAAGAAAATACGAGTGTCCATACTGAGTCAGACCAATGGTCAGTCTCGCCTAGTATCCTGTCTTCTAGCAGTGGCCGGTGCCAGATTCTTTAGAGGGAATGAACAGAAGAGGTCAATTACCTAGTGATTCATCCCTTGTTGTGCAGTCCCAGCTCCTGGCAATCAGAAGTTTAATGACCCCTGGAGCATGGGGTTACATCCCTCCCCACCCCCCATTTTGGCTAACAGCCAAACTATCCTCCATGAAATTAAATAATTCTTTTTAAAACTCAGTTATGCTTTTGGCTTTCACAGCATCTCTTGGCAACAAGTTCCATGGGTATTGCATGAAGTACTTTCTTTGGTTTATTTTATTTCTACTGCCTATTGATTTCATTGGGCAACCCTTGGATCATGTGTTGTAAAGGGGTCAATAGCACTTCCTTATTCACTTCTCCACACTATCCATGATTTTATAGACTTCTATCCTATCCTCCCCTAGTTGTCTGTTTTCCAAGCTGAATAGTCCCACTCTCTCTTCATGTGGAAGCTATTCCATATCTCTGATCACTTTTGTTGCCCTTATTTGTAAGTTTTCCAGCTGTACTATTTCCTTTTTAAGATGGGGTGACCAGCTGGAGGGGAATACTTCCTTTCTCAGTTGGATATTTGCATCAGATTGCTTAAAAAGCAATAGAGAATATTCCAATAGAGAGCAGTTCCAAGATTGATTCACTTTATGAATGTGACCCCAGAAAAGAGTTAAGTTGACACAGAATGAGTGCTATAAAAAAACTATAAGCAGGTTAATCAAAGCCGGCAGAAAAGCCATGGAGCAGGTGGAATTTTTGTAAATAGAAATGCATAGGTTGTATATGATTTTTAATCTTCACCAGTAAGTCTCTTAATATGCACTGTCTAGTAGAATCTTTACACATCTCCTGCTTCTGAATTACTCCCTTTGATAAACTTTGAAGGAATGGCATCTAACATCTTATTTTATGTTTTCTCTCTGCTTGGGATAGTTATATTTTACTGTGCTGTTGTCAACTAGGAGCACCTCAGCAAGATACAGAGCCATGGAATCTTCATCTTGACATAGGGTTAGCACATCAGATATTAAAAGAGACATTTTCAACATCCTTTGTCAGCTTTTCTTTCTGTGGGATATCAGGGATGTAGCCATTTTTGAGACTTGACATGCAAACAGGAAAACCACTTAATTCCACATTTAATAAGGATTCATTAGAGTTTAAATCATTGGCTTATGTTATTTCCTCAATTAAGTTACCGAGTGAGGTTCATATTTACCAGTTTATATAACCTTGCTGCTGCATGAATATTGAACTAGAAAAGTATTAGCTCAGTGATTCTACTAGTATTAACTGGAAATTATATTGAAGTGATTTTGATATAATCTTAAATTTTCTAGACAATATTAATATGAAAATTTCAGTTTAAACAGTGTGATCGACCTGAACATTATGTTCAATGCAATGGGTGTAAGAGAGTTGGAGATGTTTGTGCAGCTGCTATTTATGAATCAGTTAAGCTCGTATAAAGTAGCTTTATCACACCTTTTTGTTAGAAGAAGAAAACAGAATGACAAGTTTTTTACAGATTCCAATAAGTGTCTAACTGCTTTCATCTTCGCAAATGATGCTTCATTTTTATTTTTTCATTTGAAACTTTGTAATGGGTTTTTCACAAGTACTTATCCTAGATTGCTTTAGTTTACTGAGTTGTTTGTTTTCTCTTTCACTTTCTGTCAGGTTAAAGAACTCCATGCTTTAGATACAATGTATATATAAAAGCATACAAATTTCCTTCTTTATTAGCAACAGCTTATAGTGGAAGATTTAGGAAATCTTTTCTTTTCATTACTAATTCTTATTGTTTACTTCTTTGTATTTCTCTCAGCTGAAAATAAAAATAAGCACCCCAGTTTCTTGTATACCACAGAGGTAATGGATGCAACTCTATAGTGAAAGGCAGAGTTCTGCACTTAACATGGAGGTTAAATTTATGGTTCATTTTCAGGCAATTTCATTTTCATGTTCTCCTGTTTCATTGACGAAGTGTTTAGATTGCAAATACTACAAGAAAATGTTCAAATCCAAATTAAAATGTTATTTGTGAAAATAGTTCTAATCTTACATTTTTAAACACCCTTGATTTTACCGAACCTTAATTTGAGTCCTAAAATGACCTGAGAAGCATGCTTTTTATGCATAGTGAGTAAAACATTTCATCTTGCTGATTTTTTAAGATGTGGAGTGATTTTTATATGCCATGTCAAGTCCGTTCCAGAGTAACTAGAAACAATTGTTTCCATAGAAACAGTAAAATGATCCAGCTATGCCATAAAGCCCAGTGGTCAGTTACCAGAGTTACTGTTACAATTAAACCCACACTTTAGGCTCCATTTCTTTCCATTATGCCATGGGACCTTATTATAATTTTACCTCTACAACAGAACTAAAATGTTGGCAGCTGGAAGTGGTACTTTGTGCTTGCCTGCAAGAACACGATCAGGCTCTTGTCAGATCATAATGTGCAAGCTAAAAAAGTATTGTACGTGCAGAGAATCAATTTAACAGCATATCCTTGTCATAACTGCAGTTTGTTTTCTCAGTGTAAAGATTTCTTTAGATAGTGACCTTTGATATATCCACATTTTACATTGTGCAATCTTTGGTGTCAGCGGTTAGAAAGTTCTTAATTTAAGTAAGAAAATCTGGATTTCTGGCCCTCGCTGATTAATTACAAAGGCTAACAGAATGCACCCTATCAGCACCAGTCAAATTATTTCCACAGGTGGACACAAGGAGACTCAGAGTGTATGTGCTTTGAATGTCACTTCAGGGATGTCATACAAAAGCATCAGTCTTTGATTCTGAGTTCCTTGCTGGTTCTAAATCTTCCTACTACTGTTAGTAGAAATTGAAATTGCAACTTAAGTTTGAGCTTTTTTTCCCCCACAGGATTTCTAAAGCCATGTCTACACTGACATAATCACATAGTGTAGTGAAGGAATGGGAAGGAATGTAGTGTAGTGAAGGAATGGGTTTTTCTGTTTGGTGTAGGAAAACTACCTCTGCAAGCAACAGTAGCTAGGTTAATGGAAGCATTCTTCCAACAGCCTACCTTAAGGGTTGGGTTGGCATGACAATATTGTTCAGGGGTGTGGATTTTTCACATCTCCGAGCAATGTGGTTATGTCAACCTATATTTTGTGTTTAGACAAGGGTTAAGTCAGTTTAAGCCATCAATTTCACCAGCAGGGCCTGCCCCAAAGTCTGTTGAAATCAATAGAATAACTCTCACTGATTTCATTGAGCTTTGAATCAGGTTATATTTGCCAGTTGAACTTCTGCACTTTCTTGAATTCTCCTGATATGTCCCCGGAATAAATTGTGAGGTGTACCAGGTTCCAGCAAGTGGCAACTAATTAGCCCTCTTGTGAGATGATGCATATTTAAAGAGTTTTCATTCTCTGCATCCAGTCAGCAGTGAATTAGTGTTAAACACCGCTGTTACTGACCATACATAAATGAGTGATAACTTTGGTGTGTTTTCTCTATCTCCTCTGGCGGACAGGAGAGCACTGTTTCTAAGTGCTCTTAAAAAGTGGGGGGTGTGATAAGCCAAAGGCACTGATTTACACCAAGTCCTTTTTACAAGCTTTTTACAACCTTACTGTGCATTAATATTGAATGAGATAAGCCTCAGATCTACAATTGTCAAAAACTGGATTCCCACCCATCGTATGATCCAAAGGCTACAGTACATCCATTAGGGAATCTGGAGTTCATTAATCTTAGTTCCACCACCAGAAGCACAGGGGCAGCCCTTAAAGATGTGCCAGTTTTGCCTGAGATGCACAACGAAAATTACTGCAATGGTCTCTTGTACTTTCTACTGTAGCAAATACCTTGATTACTGAAGAGCTTGTGCTAAGATTGTATAAATACCTATACTTGCTTAAATACGAGGCAACTGACAAGTTTTTATAGTCTAGCACAGGGGCCAGCAACATTGGCTGGCCCCTGTGCCAACCTTGCCCCACCTCCTCAGCAGGGGCAAAGCCAGAAAGTACTGGGGGTGGGGCCAGCACAGCTCCTTGGGCCTTGCCAAGCCTACAGGAGGGGTGGAGAGGGCCAGCAGAGGGTGCAGCTGTAGTGCACGATACGGCTTCAGCCCTGGCCCCATTAGCCTCCCTGGGCCCTGCTGCACCCATGTGAGGAGGCATGGGCAGGGCCAGCAGGGGGAGCTGGCGCCACATGCCCAGTGCAGCTTTTGCTGCAAGCTGCACAACTTCAGCAGCAGAGAGGCTGCTGCACAAAACATGCTTGGGGGTTAGAGTGGCCACTGGGCTGGGAGTCCCACGTGCCACTCAGAACAGGCACGTGTGCCAGCTTTGGCATGCATGCCAGGGGTTGCCGACCCCTGGTCTAGCTCTGTCCGTCAGTCCCACTTCTGCTTACAATAGGGAGAAGAAATGTACTTCATTTATTGTTATATTACAGGCTTCAAACTAGAGAGAGGTATAACATCTATGCCTCCTAGTTTTCAATTCATAGGTGCACTGGTTTAAATATGTTTCATTGATTTAATACAGATGTATGTTCTCAATTCAATTGTAGTAGTAGTAGTGTAGACAGGTGCCAGCATGTGCCCCGCCAGAGAGGCATGAATGGAGAATTAACTACTCATATGACATTCCCATCCAGTAACCTGTGCTCTGTCTCTCTGAGTCTCATGCAAACCTCAGCCCTCCGGCTGAGTCCTTTTCAGCTCTGCCTTCCAGCGTACAGTTTAGTCCCAGCCAGCCCACTCTGCATCAGTCCTGGGACCCTCCCCACCTCCCCCAGACTGCTGATCATCCAATCACCACCCATCAGCAGTCTGGAGGAGGAACCCAGGACAGCCCACTTCTCCAGGCCCCAGCCCTGGGACCCTATATGGCACAATTTAGCACTACCTCAACCCCCAGATCAGTTCAGCACACAGTTCAGTAGGTACCCTGGGCATGTCCACACCTCCCCCAAATACCCCTCACCCTTGTATCAGGTCCTGGACTACAACCAAGTCCCAGCAGTCACCACAGAGCTGTCCCAGGTTCTGCCTCCTGAAGCCAGCTCAATAGCACACCCTCCTGCACTGGAAGCCAGAAGAAGTCTGCCCAAAGCAGGGACTATAGCCTGTCCAGGCTCCTGGGCCCTGATTGGCCCTGTAGCCACCTTCCCCTATTGGCTGTTCCCTTTTACAGGATCTTTAACGCTTTTGCTAACAAAGTAGGGACACTATCCTGCTACAAGTGGTTTTGGTTTGAGATACTCATTGATTAAGAACCTATTTTGGGAACTAGAAGACTTAAATCTAAGTAACTGAATAAATTGCATTTTTTTAAATGTTTCATATTAGATGGAATTTTCATTTTTGATTACTGAGAACCAGGTCCTCAGCTAGTGTAAATCAGTTTCATCTCACTGAAATCAACATAGCTATGGCAGTTTTACCCAAGCTGAGATTCTGGCCACAAAACTATAGTATTATTCATTCCCTGGGAGATATTTTGATTATAAACAACAAGTAGCTTAATGATGATGAATGGAACCAACAACCGGTGGGTGTGTTTCATTGCGTGAAACTTAACTGCTAAATTATTTTAAAAATTAGGGCAAAAGGCTTTTGTGAACATGCAAACATCAGACGCTTGCAAGAAGCAGTAAAGTACAGTGGTGCCTTGACTTACGAGTTTAATTCGTTCCGTGACGGAGCTCGTAACTCAAATTACTCGTATGTCAAATGCTGGGCGGATGTTGCGGCGTTCACTGCGCCACCTAGCGGTGGGTTATCTGAAGCTCGGGCTCATAACCCGAATTTTAGCTCTCAACTCAAAGCAAAAAATCGGCCAATCTCGAAAAACTTGCTAGTTGGGACACTTGTAAGTCAAGGTACCGCTGTATATAGCTCCACAGAAATTTCATGAAAACAATTCCTCTCCCAACTATAAAGTACAACCATGAAAGGAGCTAAAGGAGTTTTTTAATACCCTAATCTAGATATAGTAAATATTACAGAGACGTTTGGGGTATTTCCAAATGAGACACAGTGTAGCATGGAGATTTTACTCCTTTTGCACTATGTACTACAGACATAGGTCCATGTTTTCCTTTTGGGGTTCTTTGTTTGTTCGCTGCTTTTTTTTTTTTTTTTTTTTTTGAAATATTAAAACACATATCTCCATTTCTGTGGCAAACACTCAATATGGAATGGAATGGGCTCCGAAGACATGGTGGTTTCCCCCATGAAAAAGAGAAGTTGACAGTCACCTACCTGCAAGTAGCAAACTGCTATAATGCCTCAAAAGTTGAGTACCCTAGTGGAGCTCATTCAGAATTAACCCTTTAACTCATTTAAATATGCCAAAAGTTTGAGATGTTTTCATAGGCTTTTGAACACTAGTTGAAGGCATTCAAAGCAAACTGAGAACTAGTAAGCACTTTCACAGCTAGGTTCCTAGCCAATCAAAGAACAAGCTACATTTCCACTTCCTTTTTCTCCCTGCTGCATGATTAGTCAGTAATAGAGCCCCTTCTTCTGTGAGGAACATTTTCCAACTCAGGCAAGGTTAGCATCCTATGATTTCTCTATATTAATGTGTCTATGAGACGTTAGCTATGCAGTGGTAGAAATATCAAAGGAAACTGAGTAAATATGTTAGGTATAGTCCTTCAATAATAGGGAAGGCAGGGGCTACTCAGGCAGTAGTTTGCATAACTATACACTCTCCCTTTTCCTGCACCTTAGTGTAACTCTTTGCTGAAGCATACCTTGGAGTTGTGTCTTTTCATCACTTTTCACTAAGTTAAGCCTCATGGCTATTGCAGGTAAAAACTCAGTAAATAGATGTTAATAGGTCTCCGTCCATTTCAAAGTGCACATACCAAACAATTTCTTAGTTAAACAAACATTTAATGCACCAAAACACATTATAAATAGTATGAAAATGTAAATAGCATTTGGAACACTGTGAATAAAAATAAATTTTAAACAAATGCTATTAAACAGTAACGCTCCTGGTGTTCCTTATACAGACTTCCCCCTTTGTTTCTGTTACAAAGATTCAAATAAAGGTTTCAACACAATGTGTTCCATCCTTTAGCACACACATCAAGACATGTTCCTCTCTGATCTCCTCTCAGAGATAATTTCTCAGTCATTCTAGTGTGACCGTACTTTATAGTGTGAGTGTCACCTGTACTCTTCAGAGCTGGAGGAGATTGGCAGCATCTCAGTCCTTTTCAACACTTCAGAGCCCTGTCAGCAAACAAACCGTCAGGGGATCTCCACAGCTAGCAACACGCCAGGCTGTGGGGTAATAGCTGATTGGTCCTTACAGTTGCTGGTAGATCAGAAGTCTGCAGCCTGTATTGATAGGACAGGGACTGGGACCTAACCTTCACAGCAGTCAAATTTCTTGGTCCTGTGCCAATTATTCACTTAGTGCACAAAGGCATTTTTTAATGCCTCTTTTTATAACCTCCTTCCTCCTCCTCCCCCACACACTCTCTGATTGGCTCCACTGTTGGCTTCCAGGTGAGTTGCCCTCAATGTAAATTTCCTATACAGCCTCAAAATAGTCACTGAGCATGTCTGGTAACGATCCCAACCTGTTCTGGAAGTTTCTGGGTGTTCTAACTAAGTTATCTAAGTTATCTTGCCCAGCTCTCTGCACGTGTGTAAAGACACAGAGCATTCAATTAAGATCCATGTCTCCTTCTTGTCCCTTGCCTTGGAGAAACAAAGTCAAATGCTTTGGTACAAAGCATGTGGGTTACAGTTCCTCTTCTGGTTCAGGCTAACCTCAGGGAATCAGCAAACAGAATGGACTCTCATTACTACAAGGAATATTAAAGTTGAAAGATTGTTCCATCTATTGGTCAGTCTCCCTGCATGGTTTTTTAGAGGGCCTAGAGGTTACCCCATGTGCTCTGATGTGCCCAAAAGAAACGGGGCTACCATGGCTCTTCCATTCAGCTTGCCTGTTGCTACCTGAGGGATCCATTTGATTGAGAGCTAGTTTGAGGATTCTGCTCAGTTGAGCAGTCACTAATTTGTATGGAGAAATTTCAGTTCCTTTACAACTAGTTTTCAGCACACGGTGGAATCCTGCTTGAAAACTCTGTGCTATATTCAGTTTTCCATATTTGTAAAGAACACCCTTGCTGTGTTCATTCCCTATTGGAACACAGGTCTTTGTTTCATTTCCAACAGATGAAAATAAATCTCTTACAGAGACTTCTGCACTGGAGCAGACTTGAAAAAAGTGAACATTTAAAAATATTTGGCTAACATTATAGAGTCATAGAAGATGAGGGTTGGAAGGGACCTCAGGAAGTCATCTAGTCCAACCCACTGCTCAAAGCAGGACCAATCACCAACTAAATCATCCCAGCCACGGTTTTGTCAAGCCACATGTTAAAAATCTCCAAGGATGGAGAGTCCATCACCTCTCTAGGTAACCTGTCCAGTGCCTCACAACCTTCCTAGTGAAAATGTTTTTCTTAATATACAACCTAAACCTCCTCCACTACAACTTCAGACCATTTCTCCTAGTTCTGTCATCTACTGCCAGTGACAACAGCCTAGCTCCATCCTCCTTAGAACCCCACTTCAGGGGTTGAAGGCAGCTATCAAATCCTCTCCGCTCCCAATTCTTCTCTTCTGCAGGCTAAACAAGCCTAGCTCACTCCCCCTCTCCTCAAAAGTCCAGCCCTGTAATCATTTTTATTGTTCTCCTCTGGATTCCAATTTGTTCACATCCTTTCTGTAGTGGGGAGCCCAGACTTGCATACAATACTCTAAATGAGGCCTTACAGGTGCTGAGTGGAGAGGAATAATCACTTCCCTCAATCTGCTGGCAGTGCTCCTACTATGCAGCCCAATATGCAGTTATCCTTCTTGGCAATAAGGGCACATTTTTTTTCTATTCTTTCCACTACTGTTTAAGAGCTAAAACTACGTGCCCAAGAGCTCAGGTGGGATTGTACTTGGACAGCTAGTGTATGCCACCGTGGACACACTGCTTTTTTCTTAGGGGCTAGCTCAAGCACAGCTATCAGGTGTATGTCTGACCAGGGTATTACATCTCCTAGATGCAGTGTGGCTAGATCTAAAACACAGTCCTAAGTAAGTGGTGACCTGTAATTTCTACTGCCAAGAATACTAAGTCCCCTTCCCTCTCTTTCCCTATGAAAGAGAAACTGTAGCTCTTGAAAGGATAAAGCTTACTTCCCCTGCGTGACTTGCCAGCTACTCTGCCAATGAGTAAGAAGGGGAGGGAGCAGAGCAGAATTTTCTCTCCCAATGTGTTTTCCGGTGGTAGTGCTCACAGAGCAAGAGATGTGCTCTCCATCATACTCAAACCCAAGATTTGTGTAGGTCAAGCAATGAAGCACAAGTCTGATCCTTCTTACTGCCGTGCTCAGCTGAGTAAAAAAAGCCAATACTATCTAATGTTAATAGACTTGCATTTGAAGAGAGGTTTTTTTCTTTCTCATAGTGCCACTTATTCCTTATGATTATTATGACTCCATAGTCTGTTGCTATGGGAATTATTGCAATGCAATACAGACAACTATGTTGGTTCAGTACAGCATAAAATGGACAATGCAGGAGCAAGATTTTGTTTCAAATACTGATAGCAATGATAATATGAAGTTTTACATCTGGATTGAGACAGCAGCCCTAGTTAACACTATCTAATAATTTCCCGACACCCAGTTTTCAGCCTCTTGTAACTTTCTGAAATGTCTGGCTTTTGAATTGATAGTTCCTAGGCCTGCAACCAAGCAAGCCGAATTATTTTTTTTCAAGTGTTTGAGTGAAAACTGTTTTGCCATATTTGAGAATGAAAACCTATTCCCATTTTTCAAAATCTCCCTCCTCACCTCTTGTTTGCACCCATTTCATCTCTCAAGAGTTGGAGACAGAATGTTGAAATTTGTCAGGAAAATGATGATTGCTGAGATGTACTTTGGGGATGTTCTGGTGAAAACTGGTTTTGATTTGGTGAAGTCACGATTCATTAGAAATACCACACAGATAAACTGGTAAAGGTATCTTCTTACAGACCACAAGACTCCTGTAATGAGCTTGGCACGGATCCTGGCTTCTGTGGAACAGTTTAAAAAAAGAAATTGGGTGGGTGGTGGGGTTGGAACTTCCTGTAGTTTGAAGGACACTTATGCTATGTCTTCACAGATACAAAGATGGGTTTGTGGATGGTGGTTATATTTTGTTTGTTTGGATCAAAATAGCTATCTCACTGTAAAATCCTAGCAGAGGCAAAGCACAATTACCTTTTTCTTTTTTTAAAAAAAGAACAAAAAACCTAATTGTAGCTAGTCAAGGTCAGCTGTATGCTTTCAGCCTGGATCTGACCTCTCTTTAGCTGCATCAAGGTAAAACTTACCCATCTCAGCTAGAATTTCACATCAAGTTAGCAGTCTCAGTGTAAAAACGCATCTTTTTTGTCACTGCCTCAGGAAACATCCCTTTTCTGAGAAAAAACATATTGTAAATGAAATACAAGTAGGGAACAGACTTACAGTATTTATTTTAATTTTAGAAGATGTCTTAAAATGTACTATGTTAACTATTTCAACAGCAGTAGAGATTTGGCCACTCAAAAGGATTAAATCAATGCTCAGTTAAATTACTGGGTTCATATTTAAATGAATGATTATTACTGATGTGCATACTCCATTTTTCTAAAGACCTATAGCTCTTATTTTTAAGCACAGCAGAGAGCTATAGACTCTAAAAGGCTTTTGTACTAATTAAGCCTAAATGCATAAATTATTAAACATGCTCCTTTGCAGTGCTTATGCAGTTGAAAGGTTTGCTTTCATTGCTAATAAGGTACATACACAGCACTGAAAAGAAGTAATTAGAGCATCAAAGGCAATGAACCATCTTAAAACTTCATCATGCTTTGCCTGAAAAACTTAACATTTGAGTGAATTTGGCAGGATAGTAACAATCCGAAAAACATATATACTAATGTGTCTGGAAATATGAGAAATGAAATCTTGCCATGTTATTTCTGTAGCCATGGCTCTCCAATCCTTTTTAATCCTCTTAAAATACCCTCACCCTTGATCTAGGAATGCTAAAATGGACCCCTGTGGTCATATTTCAAAGGCTGTTTTTCAGTCAGAAACATTAGTTCTAACTAATCAAAGACTTTTTTCATCCCATGATATGGCTCTGATCCTTGCTAGGGGAGACGGGGGTAGGGAGTTCTTGAAAGTTTTCTTTTTCAACACTTTTAATCATCTGTTTATCTTAGAAGTTGTAGGGAATGATGTTTCTTTCTGTTACAAAAACTGCTGCTTCATTACAATATGAAAATATTAAAATAGTTAGTGTTCAGTGTAAATTAAAGATAAGGAGACCTACTGTAAAATAAACAAGGAGTCTGGTAACACTTTTAAAGATTAAAAAAATTATTTATCACATGAGCTTTCATGAGAGAAAATCCCACTTCGTCAGACGCTTGAAGATGAGAAATTTCCAAAATGAGTTCCCCATCTTCAAGCATCTGGCAAGTGGGATTTTCTCCCACGACAGCTCATGTGATAAATAAATTTGTTAGTCTTTAAAAGTGCCACCAGACTCCTTGTTTGTTTTGCTGAACTAGACTAACATGGCTCCCCCTTTGGAACCTGTAATCATACAAGACATACTGTGTTAGTGGATTTTGGAGAACAAGTTATATACTTAGTTTGTGATGTATTAATACAATCCTGTTCAAATAGCGCATCCCTTCATATACACATTACCATAATTACTGAGCATTTGTAAACATTAAAGACTATCCTAGCAGACGTGGATTCAGAGAAACCCTTTCCATATAGTCTGAAATGCTCTCAAATGTGTATATTTGTTGTTTTCTACCCAGCACCTTGAAAACAAAACTTCAGCTATATGAAATTAAACACGTTTCTTTTTCAAAATCCATGTTTAAGCCACTAGTCTGAGGAAGCAGGAGTGTGTTAAATGCTTAAAATGCATATTTAATATGAGTGTTGGGGCCTACCAATGATCCAAGATGTGCATTTCACTCTGAGCTTGTTTCTGTTTCACAGACTTTAATGTGGAACATACAGTCCAAATAGCAGTGGGTATAGGTGGCCAGTGTATATGGCATATTTAAGATGTGGCCAATTCCAGGGTACTCTTAACGAAGCAGTACAGCTGTCCTGTCTTGCACTGGAGCGGAGGCTGTAGAGATTAAGACCGTTGAAATCATTGAGATGATGAGAGAGATCTCCAGGGAAAAAGCAGTTGCTGCAGAAATGGTGATTCAGTACAGCAGGTGGCACTCTTTTCCTAAATCACATAGAACCAACATATCAGCATGGTGTAAAGGGCACTGTGCTGCTGGGTGCATCATTGTTCAGGTGCAACCTGAAACCCAGGTGCTGACGGCTACTTGGAATGTTTAGGCATGTATAGGTTTGACTCCCAAGGACTGTATGGTTAGTTGCGTACCGGCTACCGTAATTCTTCCTCCCATTTCAGTTGCATACACTGTTGTTTACTTCCTGTCCTAACAAGCTGAGCAGCATAGCCTCTATTTTGGTTACAGTCTTGCAGTAGCTAAAGTGCCTTGTGTATGTAAACTGCTTTGTGATGAAGTGTCAGAGAAATGTGAAGTAATAATTACCAGGCTCTTGACAATTTGCACTTCACCTTCCAAGTGGTAACCATATGATTATGGGCACCTACCAGTTTTCCTGTTCTCGTATAAATGATGCCGTTGTATGTCAACTGAATCCTGAGACATTTACTACATCCTACTACGTGGGGGTTAAATACAGTGTGCTGTACATCTGTAACTAGATTAAAACATATGGTGTCAGAGAGTGCCTGCAGGAGATCCACAGAGTAAACTGTGATTCTGTCCAAACATAACGTCTCAGCAATTCTTCTGTCTGTGACTTTAAATCATGAATAAATTAGAAGCTATTTATCTTTCAGATAACAGTTGTCTTTACTTTTAAGGCAAGGTAAACTATTGGGTTTCTTTCAATTTGATTAGTCAAAAATATCATACACCTGCAGTAAGAGGTGGGCGAAGTTGTTGGGGCAAGGGAGGAAGACATTTGCCAAGGGACAATAAGTAGCACTTTCCAGGGTAGTCTCTGGCACCCATTTGCCAACTGAGGGTGCTCATTGGCCAGCATTCCCCAGCTCCCAGGATTTAGCCATGTAGAGCTTTTTTCAACTACGTTCCAGCAGCCTGCCCTACCCACCTGAACTAAGAATGGGAATCTGGCTGAGGGGTGCTGTGCATCTAATCAGTCCCCTAGTTAGGAGTTAGAAAGGATTTTTTTCTCCCATGGGCCATTTGGCAAAAAAACAGGGAGGGGTTCCTTTGCCTTCACTCCAGCACCTTCAAGCCACAGTGGATTAAGTAGGACTAGGAGCACACTTAGTTCCTAACTAAGGTACCTGGATGAAGTTTGTTTACTCATCACAACTTCTATCTGGTTTCCCATACGATTAAGAGAATGAAATGAACAGTTCCCAGAAGTAAAAGACCTGCCATTTTGGGTCTTGGACTTATGTGATAGGGTCAGACCTTGTGGCCTTCTTGGGTTGAAGTCCCCACTCTGCTGCATCTTTTATCCCCCTTGCAGGGGGGAAGGTGCTAGGGCTCAGCTGAGTCCTGTGAGTTAGGCAGAAGATACCCACTCTGCCTTATGGGTTGTATGGTAAGGAGCCCTCGAACTAACTAAGTGCCTGGTATAGGAGAGTATAAATGATTGGTGGTTCATGACCTTCCCTTGTGTTAAAGTTTAATAGAAGTTGCAGCCTGTTGCTTAATTCCAGCATGTGTTCTCATTTTGCTGTGGTGTCCACGTCAAACTTTCTCTGCAACAGGGTATCAAGAAGTACACTGCTATTTTTGGTACTGATACAGATCTGCCTGTATTTCTGCCTTTTCAAACAGCTCCTGTATATGTACTAATATTAGTGCTAGAAAAAAATTTACATAGAACATTTTGCATGCATTCGTTTTATAAATGTGGGTGTAGTTTTACTTATAACCCTGAGAGAGAATTATATCCATTTAGAGGGTATTTTGACATGTCCCTTCAGTTTATCTAAATCAGTGCTGACTGGAGCAGGGTGCCAAGAGCTGTTGTTATTGCACTGTGATAGAAAATTATAAGTTTCTGAGAACTCTCATCCCCTTTTAAGGTATGGCTACACTGTAGCTAGATACCCAGGGGCTGATTTGGACTCCCAAGGCTTGGACTAAGGGGTTGTGTAATTGTAGTGTTGACATTTGGGCTCAGGCTGAAGCCTGGGCTCTGGGACCTTCCCACCTCACAGAACATCCAGTCATGTGGCTGTGGGTTGAATGTGATGCCCAAAAGAGATGAGCTATCATTATGCTGCTGCACCAAACACCCACATCTGAGGGTATTTCTCCCCATCATAACCCAGGTACACATCTGCAACATCAAATCATTTTTGAAAGGAGATATGCTTTAAATTTGCTTCTTTTTTCCCACTGATCTCCTTGAATTTTTGCAAGTAAGTTTATGGAAGAATAAGGCAATATTAGATTAAATTCAGCTGTAGCATGGCTACCAGATGAACAAATACATGCATAGGAACGAGGATACATTGCCCCCTGCTTCCCCACACAGTGACCACTGAGCAGCTCCTATAAAGTTATTCCTGCTCAACAGTAGGAGTGGATTCCCTAGCTCTGTATGAAGTCCCTTGCCTGCAAAAATGATGTCAGGATGCAATGCTGACATGCATTGCTGATGCAATGCAATGATAAATCCTCTAGCCCCATCAGTGTGGCATTATTGGCTGCAAATATAAATGCTCAAAGGTCAGCAGATGAAAAAAGTTAGTGTTCACAGTAATGCTAACTGAACAGTATTAATTCTTCATGTGTTCTGTTTTGTATTCTCTAGTGCTCTTTTAATGTGTGCACTGATATGTGAATGTGTATATTGTTAAATATCTAGAATAAGGAAAGAAAGGAGGATACTGGAGAGTTTACACTGCTAATCTGTAGACCCAGATTCGGTATCCTGCTTTGTTACCGACTTAGTCTCTGTACAGAGAGGGCACATTAATATCATTGTAACAGCCCTAACTTTTTTATATTTTAACTATGGGGTGTTTAAATTTATTTCATCCAAATTTTATATCATTAATTATTTTTCAGTTAGATTGAGTCTTTAATTAAAATTCTGGAGGTTTTCGCTGAAAACCAAATCAGTATTATTCAATGGTCAGTAGCCAAACCCTTCCAATTTTTGATGAGCAAAAACCAAATTGCTTTTTGGTCTTTAAAAACAAATTCTGCAAAAAAAAAAAGTTCTTCCATTCATTTTCAGAGAAAATAAAATACACTTTGAACAGCTTTGTTGCCTCTGTATTAGGGACAGTATGACTGGATTAGGAAAGTCTTGTTTTGAAATCAGATTACTTAGCTGCCTAAATGCTTGAGTAGGAAGCTTTACCAAGTAGGAAGTTTTACCAAGTTGCATGAACATAACTAAGAGTTTGCTTTTCATATTTTTCTTCACAGGTGACCTCATGCATTTGCCACCATATCTTCGAATGGACTTTTTGTTAAACCGAGGAGTTTCAGGAACTAGCAGAGACCTAGGTTTGGGGCAAGCCTGCTTGGAACCTCAGAAAAGCCGAACCTTGAAGCGTCCCACAGTTCTGGAGCCGATACCTATGGAGACATCCTCCACAAGAGAAGTACAGTCATGGCAACCTGGTGCTGTGGCAACATTACCTCAGCGAGAAGGGGCTGAGCTAGGACAGGCAGCTAAAATGAGCAGCTCCCAAGAATCCCTGCTGGACTCCCGGGGCCACTTGAAAGGAAATAATCCCTACGCAAAATCTTACACCCTTGTATAACAAAAAGAGAATGGCTGGACAGTGGCTGTAAATACTTACAATTAAAAAAAAAAAACAATCAAAGCTACCTTTTTTATTGAATTCCAATATTTATAATTAAAGAAGAAGATTGCCAAAATATTTGAAAAAAAAAATAGAAACTACAGACAGTGCAAAGACTCTCCTGCTTTTTTTCTGTCTGAGTGTGAGCTTCATCTGACTGGACATCTGAATTTTTGGGTAAAGAAGTCCAGTTTTCTGATCTTCACAAGCTTTTGTGTTTTTACTGATTTTCTACAAAGTGCATGGGGACTAAATAAAACATTGCAACTGCAAGTTCCATCACACAAGGTTAAAAAGAAGGGGGGGGAAATCACCCTATTTGTGAATTTAACAGGGACATTGATCTGGGAAATCAAAAAGTCTTTTGTCATGTTTGCACACTTTTTTTTTTAATTAGAAAATGGGTCCTTGATCGATTTTTTTTGTTTTGTTGTTAATTAGGATGAGTGCTGTCAGTGGAGGGAAGGTGGGGGAGGGGAACAATTTGCTTTTGTTTTTTTCTTTTAAAAAAAAATAATTTAATGAGACACTCTTTGCATTTTGTCTATGCGAAATAAAAGGGTCTTCTGCCTTTATTCGTGATCTTTGCTTGCATTGCTTTCTGCTGTGCTTTATTTTCTTTATGTTCAGTGACTATTTCAGCACTTCATGCTGTATATTTTATACAGGCAAAACATTCATTGACTCTGGTCTTTGGATTTTTTTTTAAAAAAGATGCTCTACTTCAAATTGGAATGAATTCAGGGAAGTCCTATGGCCTGTGCTAAACAGGTGGTTAGGGTAAATGATCCCAGTAGTTCTGGCTACAGAATCTATGAATCTTTGGTATGGAGTTTGGCCTACACGAGAAGAACAGGGACATGCCTGTACAATTTACTGGAGTTCGCTAATGGGGTAAAGGATCAGAATGTTGCAAAGGAGTGAGATGCTTGGAACAAAATCTGAGCTGGACTTTTTATGTATACTTTGGACCTGATTCAAACCCCTTGAAATCTGTGGAAGTATTTCCATTGCATTCAATAGGTTTTGGATCAGGCCCTTTATTAGCATTTTGAAAATGTAAAAAGCAGTGTTTTGGTGTTACTTTACTGATTCTCGAGGGGCAAATTTTTAGTCCCTTATGTAGGCAACATTTCCATTGACTTCACTGTGCATGTTCTCTACCTTAGGACTTACCAGTAATAGCCAAGCTTCTCCCTCTGACAGGACAAGACAGGTCTTTCCAACCATCCAAAACAATCTCTGAACACTTTCCTTCCTAAGCAACTGTAAGAAATGTGCTTTCTATCAACCAGTCCTTTTAGTTATTATTAATATTTTAAAGAAGACAAAGGCCCATTTTTACCAAGGACCTCCCCACTCACAGATCTTTATTGCACCTTTTGGGTACATGAAAAATGTTGTGTATTTTGCAGAAAATATAAAGTATGGTGATCTCTAAGCTCCTATTTCTGTGTTCTTGACAAAATGTCCTGAACCACAGGGTAGCATACTATATTGCTTATTGTTGTATTATGTATTTATAAAGGCATAGTCTAGTATTTGAGCACATGCTATTGAAGTCAATGGGACTTAAACATGCGTTTACATGCTTCATTACTTCAGGGGCTAAGTGCTAATAATGTGTTTGGCTCTGCAGAAGGGACAAAAGGAAGATGGCCTAAGGCCTGTTCAGCTTCCACGCCAATAGAGAAATACAGAATGATGACCATTTCCTCATCTAGGCCATGAGTTTGGCAAACCTAATATTAGAGCTGGTGAAGACCCAGGGTTTTTTCCAGCAAAAAATTTCAGATGACAAATTTATATTAAAATAATTTGAATTTTTCTCATGAAATTTCACTTAAGTGGTGAGAGTTCTAGGGAGAGTGTTGTAGGAGCTAAGCTCTAAAAGTGGTCCATGCTGCTAGGAAGTCAGGGCTAAGGGATAGAGCAGGCAATCTCAGATTCTGTGTGAAGACACAAGTCCTCAGTTAGGCTATGTCTACACTTGTGAATTTAAGTCGACTTAGTGTGTCCACACTTAAATTTTAAGTCAACTGTGGGGGGAACTTACAAAGTCGACCTAGAGCATCCACACTGGATGCTCTAGGTCGACTTTGTGGGGCTAGGGGGACCTAGAGCAGGTCCATGGGGGCAGGGGGGGCACCCCTTGCCCAGTGCCAGGGGGCTCAGCCTTTGCCCCATTGTACCTACCGGCAGAAAAGGCATTGGTGTAGCCCTGGGGTAGCCCTAAGTCGACTTAGGGCTAGCCCACGGCTACACTGGCTTAAGTCAACTCTAGGGAGTCGACTTAAGCCTTAGGTCTACTAGAAAGCAGGTTTTATAAAGTCGACTTAATTTTCATTAAGTCGACTTAAGGAAACTGTAGTGTAGACTCAGGTTAAATTAAGTCGACTTAAGCAAGCTTAAGTTGACTTAATTTACCAGTGTAGATGCAGCCTTAGATGCCCCATTCAGTGTAGAGATTCACAGTTTTAGGGGGAGAGGACAGGGGAGGGGGAGGATGTGTTCCCTGCCCCCCCTCCCACCGCCGCCATGTTCTGTGGTGGTAGGAGGGAGATAGAAGTGAAATCCCGCCCACCAGATAAAACAAATGGTAGGAAGCTGAGTGAGGGAAACCTCAATAAGAATTCTTCCTCCACTGCCACCTGACCCCAAGCCTCTTTGACAGATATTTCTGCAGGAGATGGTGATTCCCCTGCAACTGATATTTATCTATGTCATTCCTTCTCCAGTGCTCCACCCCTAGCTATGCTTGGAATAATCTCCTATTTTCTGTTCACCAACCACCAAGTCTCTGTCCTTGCAATTGTTCCATTGAGAGGAAGAAAGATGGCCCAGAGGTTAGGACACTAGCTTAAGACTTGCATTGAAGACTCTGCTTCACTACAAACTTCCTGCAACCTTGGGCAAGTCACTTTGTCTGTCTGTGCCTCTGTTCCCTAGCTAAAATATAGGGGTAATAGTATTTACCTATCTCACAGACTTGTTGTAAAGATAAATACATTAGAGGGTGAGATGTTTAGATACTACAGAAATGGAGACTTTAAAAGTACCTAATGCTTTATTCTGTTTTTTATTATTGTAATATGTAAGGGCCCCATTGTGCTAGGTGCTGTACAGGCATGTAACAGAAAAAAACAGCCCCTGCCTGCAAAGAGCGTACAATACAAATATAAGACAAGACACAACAGCTAGATACAAACAGACCAATGGGAGAACAAGAAAACCAATAAGATAATATTGGTCAGCATGGTAAGCTGTGAGCTCAGCCCACCAGCAGCCTAGATTTTGGGGTGGGGTGGGGGGGATGTAGGTTTCATGGCAAAGATGAGTTTCAAGGATGGATCTGAAGCAGGTAAATGAGTGGGGCTTGCAGATGTTTACAGGGAGTGCTCTCAAGCATGAGGAAAAGCATGAAGGTGCTTGTTTGAAAATAGAACAAGAGGCTGACATCATGGGCTGAGTGGAGGTGCGAGCCTAGAGGGGGTTGTGGAATCTCCATCATTAGAATTTTTTAAGAGCAGGTTAGACAAACCCCTGTCAGGGATGGTCTAGATAATACTTAGTCTTGCTCTAAGTAAGGGGGAATGAACTAGATGAACTTGCAAGGTCCCTGCCAGTTCTATGATTCTATGTCAATAGTGAATGAGAGATGATAGAAAGCAAACAGGCCATGAAAGTGAGGACAAGCTGCTTATGTTTGATAGGACAGAGAAGAGGGAGAAACTAGAGGGATGACCTGGTCAGTGACAGGCTAGGAAAATTATCTCTGCAGCAGTATTCTGAATGGGTGTAAATGAGGCCTATCTATATCTATATGTACCAAGACCAGAGAAAAGGATGACACAATAATCAACATATGAGATGTGACAGCCTGGATTAGAGTTTTAGCAGCATGGATGAATGGATATCTTAAAGATGGGAGCTAAATAGAAACCTAATCTGAAGATGACACTGATGTTATAAGCCTGAGTGACAGGATGGTGATGTTGTCCATAGAGCTCAAGAAACAAGGTAGCAGACAGAGTTTGGGGGGAGGATTAGACACTCTGTTTTAGCCATGTTGATTTTAAAATAAAATCCAGATACCCATGAGAAAACATGAGAGATTTTTTGTTTGGACAGAAAGAAACAGGTCTGTATATCTAGATTTATCTCATTATACCCGTCTTTACTTATGTTTTATTCATTGTTTTGGTTGCGGTAGATTATGATCTCCCTGTTGCAGGGACCGTGTCTTATTCTGTCTCTCTTAAACAGTGCCATCTTCATTTGCACTAACTGGCAGTCTCTGCAGAAAAGTCAAAGACTTCATGAACTTGGAGACTGAGTTACCAGAGTTGGTCGATACATGTCAGAGATATGGAGATGTGTGTGGAAACTTGTACCACTGTTGACCATGCTTTAAAAGATTTTGGATTAATATAGGATATCCTGGGTTGTCAAGCCAACATCTTTCATCAGGATGAATGTGTGTATGTACAATTTTTATTTTTATACAGACAATACAAACCACACAGCTTGGAAATAGAGTTTTAATATGCTGAATCCAATAGCCTCCTCCAATGTGTCATAATGCTGAGAACATCTATGCTGCAGCACTTTATGCTGACCTGTCATCAAAAATCACAGAACAGATAAGACTTCTCCATTTCTCACTTCTTCTCTCTGACTTTGGTGCCTTGTGTAGCAGTCGATTCAAACTTTGTCATCATCTTCCTCCCTGGATGTAGAGAGAGAGAGCTTCAGCCTTCTGACAGATACATCAAAGTCAACAGAGCTACACAATTTACACCTCATGAGAGTCTAGTCCATATTTTTAGATATTATTTTAAAAAATTGGAGTTCTTTTGCAAATATTTTTGAGGGAAAATCTCTTTTGGAGGAAAAAGTGAAACAAGCAACCTATTCATTTTTTAAGTCTTTGCTGGTTATTTCCGCTTAGGTCACTGCAATGGTTTAATGATCTATTGCTGATGACTCTGGCGTATTCCAGCAAGAAAAAAAATGCCTTTTACTATTACTTTTGCCTGATATTGCCTGAGCGTCCCAGGTGAGATCTCACTATCTCCCCAAAGAGACAGTTCTCTCACTAGGAAATACATAGGTCCAATGAACACATTAGGTTACAGCATAATGCAGTGAGCTAGGCATTCTACATCTGCTTTGGTTAGAGGCTGACTAAATTCCAGCCAAATGCTTATAATTCTTTATATCAGCATTTCCACACAGCATACTTAAAAAGACTAACACAGGTTTCAAAGGTTCCATATTTATGAATTTTTCTTTCAGTATCAATATGACACAATTGAGGATTTAATGCAATTACTGGGTAAATACCATAATGGGCAGGTTCTAGTAGTGTTCAGAGGTCTCTCTAAATGTCTGGGTAAGTCTGCAGAAAAAGTACCTTTTGTGTGTCAATTTGAGACTAGAGCAGGGCAAACCTTTTTTGAATGAGTAGTTTATTCACCAAAAATGTAGCTTTGGATCAAATTTGGTGAACAGTTTGGGGGGAGGGGATGAAAAATAATGACATTTCTGTTCTGACATTTTGTGAACAAAATGGTGTGGGTTTTTTTTGTTTCAGACTGATGTGTCATTTAGGAATTCAGCCAAATATGGGAAAAGAAACAAAAAGGGTAAATACACACAAAAACAAAATGAATGAAAACCAAAAACACAAAAAATTATACCTTTGAGTTAAACAAAATATTTTATTGGACAGAATTTTTTTTTTTTTTCAGTTTTTCATTTCAGCCACCAAACAGAGACTATAACACAAGAAAAGCAACAAGTGTATTGTGTGAGGCTTGATCCTACAAGGTGCTGAACATCTTTCATGCCTTTGCTAGGAGTGGAGAATCTTCAGTATTTTGGAGGGCTGAGTCTGTGTATACGGACAAGTGAGGGTGTGTTTGTGAAGGATGATTCTGAGAACATGATGGACCAAATTCAGTCTTTGTGTAAGTGTCTGCAACTCCACTGACTCCATTGTAAAGCGCTTGTCATCCTATGATGGTATTGGCCTTTGTGGTAACTCATTTAAATCCTGAAATGAATTTCTTTCGGGGGATAATTATAGAGAGTTTGATTGTCTCAAGATGTTGCGTTGGGGAGGGGACGCAACAACTTTTGGCATCTATATGTCTTGATTTGATAAAGCAAATTTTCACCAATTTAGAGGGGGAAAGTAATAGCTTTCCTTGAAGAAAAGATAAGCTAGACAAAAAAATGTATTGTAATCTTGAACTTCCAAGAGAAAACACACATTTAATATATATTTATTCTTTGTTAAACATTCAGAGTAAAAGTGGTTCACATTGTATGAAGTAAACAAAGTACATTTAGCCACAAAACCGTAGGCCAAAATTTACACACTAGATGCCTAAAGTTTAGGCTCCTGAATTCATAGTTAGACACCTAACTAAGGCTTGGTGTCAGGGCCCTCCTTGAGGGGAGGTGAACAGGGCAATTGACCCAAGCCCCACAGTTATGTGGGTCCCCCACTGCTGCACTTTGGCCTGCCCACTCCCCACTGCCTTTGTTCGGCAGCCCAGGGTGGAGCAGCAGCAGCAGGCCCGGGGTGGAGCAAGAAAGCAGAGCCCAGCCTCTGGTCCAGCCTGCCCTGCCCCCAGGGCCGGAGCAGCCAGCCCAGGGGAGGGGCAGGTGTGTGGTGCAGGGCCTGGCCTCTCTGGGCCCCCCACCTGCCCCCCCCCAGAATGGGGGGCTGGGGGCCCCATATAGGCCGATTGGCCCTGGGCCCCACCTTCTTTTAGGGACGTCCCTGCCTGGTGTTCAGAAAAGCTGGGCACATCTAACTGCTGGTGTCTTCTCTGAAAATCTGGCCACTTTTATCTAGATGGCGAAATATTGATTTAAGAGTGTAACATTTTTATTTATCTGTAGCAACTGAGTGTGTCACACTCTTTAATGTATTTAACCTTATAATCTCACTTTGGGGTAGGGCAGCACTCTTATTCCCATTTTACAGATTGGTAAATGAGGCACACAGTGACTTGTTCAATGTCAAAGCAAACTAGGGAAATGTAGTCTAGATGAAATTACTATAAAATGGATCAAACAAGGAGTCCTGTGGCACTTTTAAAGACTAAAATATTTATTTATCGCATGAGCTTTCATGGGAGAAAATCCCACTTCGTAGAAGATCAAAGAATGTTATCACTAGTTCACTGTCAAACTTGGATAATGTATCTAGTGAGGTCCTGCAGTGGTGTGTACCCTGGGGCTGGTACTATTCAAAATTTTCATGAATGACTTGGACAATGGAGTGCAGAGTGTACTTACAAAATGTGGAAATGACACCTTAAGTGAGAGAGGTTTTCAGCACTTTGGAGGACAAGAATATTATTCAAAATTACCTTTAAAAAATTGGAGAATTGTTCTGAAAGCAACAAGGTGAAATTCAGTAAAGACAAGTGCAAAGTACTACACTTAGTAAGGAAAAAATCAAATGCACAACTATAAAGCAGGGAATAACTGGCTGGCTGGTTGTACAGCTGAAAATGATTTGGGGGGAGGGGGGTTCTAGTGAATCACAAATTTAATATGAACCAGTAAAGTGATGCAGTTGCAAAGAAAAGGCTAATATCATTCCGAAGTGCATTAACAGGAGAGTCATATATATACGACCAATGAGATAACTGTTCTGCTCTAATCAGGATAGGTAGTGCTTTTGCTGGAATAGTCTGTCCAGTTTTGGATGCAACACTTTAAGACAGATGTGGCCAAATAGAAGAGAGCCCAGAGTAAAGCAACAAAAATTATAAAATATTTAGAAAACTGGACCCACAAGGAAAGATTTAAAAAAACTAGACATGTTTATTCTTAAGAAAAGAAGACTGATAGCAGTCTTCAAATATGTTAAGGGCTGATATGAAGAGGATGGTGATTAATTGTTCTCCATGTCCACTGAAGATAGGATAAGAAGTAATGGACTTAATGGGCAAAGGAAATATAGGTTAGATATTAGGAAAAGCTTGCTAACCATTAGGATATAAGAATGTAATGTAAGTTCATATAAGCATTTAGGCCTTTATATTTGCCTGATTTGGAATTCTGGGCCTCTATGCCTGCCTAAAAGCTAAAATCTCTGAGCTACACCTATGATCAAAGAACAAAGACATAGTGTGTTCCTCTTGCCTGGCTACAGTTAGATGGGTTTTTCTTTATTATTGTGAAAAGATAAGGGATGAAGTTAAAATGTTTCAAAGCCCAGTGAAGGTGTAAAATATGAATGCACAAATGAGGGAAAGCTCTGACTCCTCTTCAAAACAGATGCCAGATCAAGGCCAAGCAGTAGTGAGAAAGTGAGGGATGTGAAGTGAGGTGTTAAAAAGAAACATAAACATAGGGCCATAAATTGACTGTGGCCAAGGTGTGTGGCCGCTCTTTGCCTCTCCCATGGGGTACAAAAGAGGTTGAACTAAAGTTCCAAGACCCAGACCACCCAAAACAGAATATGACCATATATTAAAAGGGATGGTATGGGGGGAGGGAGGAGGGAAAGGGGAGCTACAGTTATAAGGTATAATTAAGGCTATCAAGAAGAAGGAGGAGGTTTCATCAGTATATGGAACCATGGTCAAGGAAAGAGGGAGTTCTATGAGTCTACAGAACTACGACTAGAGGGGAAGGAAACTCTCTCGGCATATAGAGAAATAAACTCAACTGCTATGAAGGGCTTGGGTATGGTTAGGGTTTTAAGCTTGTCAGTGTAACCACCAATAAACCCTTTGTGGAGTGCCTGCAGATTGGATTCTGGGCTGTTGCTTTCTGGCAAACTGTGTTTGGGAACCGAGACAAGGCGAGGGAGTCCTAACATCTCTAAGAACACGTAAGTCCTGGAATAGACTTGTATGTAAGGGAAGTTGTGGAATCCCCATCATTAGCATTTTTAATAACAGGTTAGATAAACACCTGTCAGGGACAGTGTAAGTATACTTAGTCCTTCCTCAGCACAGAGAGATGGACTAGATGAGCTTTCAAAGTCAAAAGATTTCAAGTCACGCTCCTTTATTGTCATTGGAAGTCGGACTCTGTGGAACCTGTTTTAATATCTCCTTCATTTCATTAAGTTAACCAAGACCAATTGGTTTGGAAAGGTTCACCAAGACTGTGTTTGATGGTAAGTAGTGCTATTCCAAGGGACTAGTTTGAAGATACCTTTTGTTCAAGAATTTAAAAAAGGAAAAGCATTATGGAGCTATAAGGTTGCATGCCACTTCAGTTTCTGCACCTCTCTATAATTACCCTAACTTCAGTAATCATGTAATTATATGCTTTTGTGAGAGAACTTACATTAACTGCCACCTGAATCAACTTGAACTTGAAAATTGCCATGCACACACCACCATTGTTGCCACTAGAGCAAATTACCTTAAAACTCCCACAGATTGGGGGCTAAAGGAAGGTTAATTTAAGTTGGTGGCAGAATAAAAATTCACACCTAAACCAACAGATACAAAGTACCAAAAGTTGCTAATTTTATTCTGAGACTCCTGTCTCTATTAAAATAATCTAATAGTTACTATTTTTAAAAAATAAATAAATAACAGCCTCACTTGCCTTTCATACTGAACTTGGGGAAATAGGTGATGGACAGGTGGTTTAGGAAACTATTCCAAGCAAGCCTAGAGAGGCTTGTTCATTAGACTTGTTGGCAAACCGCTCTCTGCAGCTCTAATTAAATCAGTCCTTCAAGGTGAAATCTTTTCAGTATTTATAAGTAGAGTAATGCAAAGCAAAGTGGCTCTGACATAAAATAATGGATGGCATGGGCTCAATTCTGTTGAAATCAGTGAGAGTTTTGACATTGACTTCAGTGAGAACAGGATCAAGTGTCAAATCCCATAATGCTGTCAAATCTTGGGTTTTTTTAATAAAGATGGGGAGGTGGTGTAATAATTGAAGAGGACAGCCAGAGTAGGTATTTTAAAACTAGTTTGGTGCTTCTCCACTGGGGAAAAGGAGAAATGGGTTACATTTCAGTGCTATTGTGAGAGGATTTTACATGTCACATACCCCAACATTTTAGGCATAGATGTCTAAAGCTAGCAATCTAAACCTATATAAAGGCATCAGAACATGTGGCTTGTTTTTCTCAGACTTTAAGTTGGGTGCTTAGCATCTCTGCAAATCAGGCCACTTGTTTACATATCTAACTTAAGACAATTAAATCTGAAAACATTGGCCTTTAATTTTTTGTACGCCTCACTGAAAGTGCATTCCCAAAAGCTGCATCAATTTCAGTGTAGAACACAGAAGTGTAACCACTCCAGCAAAATTACATATAATACCTGGATTGTATGCTCACCTATTTACGCAGCATGTGACACAGTGCCACTGGTACAGCCAGATACATTGAAAGATGTGCACATTCTGACAGACACCAATGAGGGCGGTGCATACGCTTCTCTATTTAGTGAACAGCAGTCAGTCTTGCATTGCAGATCCAACTGTCCTGAACAATATGATCCATATGTTTATTTGTGGCGATCACAAACAGTCATGAATAGGCATTCTACTGTACAGAAAATCTCAAGATCAATGTGAAATCTATCACATCCTTGTCTCTATCACTGTATATTTTTCTTAACGGAACAGAGGAGGAAAAGTTGCTCATCTTCACAAAACTGCATCAATCAACTACTTACAACCGCATCACTTTGAAATGTTCTTGTGTGGGTGTATACACGGGTATTACCAATTTAAGGTCAGCTCCTTTATCAAATGTTTTCTCTTTCTAGCAAACAGCGTCTTCCCCTTATTTTGACCACTTTAGTTCTTCTTCTGAATTGATCACAGTATTGATTTGAGCTTCCAAACTCTTTGACCACCAGGCCTTTTACCCATCTCCTGAACACAGGTAGTATATGAAGTTGAGTTCAACACTATCTGATTTCACCTCTCTCCTACAGTAGAACTACATCAATTCCCCCATCAGGGGCCCTGAACAGATGTGAGCAAAGGGCCAGGGTTTTGCCCCTTAAAGCACATGCAGATAGTATTATTACAAAAATAACAATGTAACAAGAAACATGTTTCATGCATAACAAAGCACTTAACACCACATCAATAGCTATGCCTCATGGTGTATGAGTTAAAATGAAATAGCCAGACTAGAACTGGTTCTAAGCAATCCTGATCAAATTATTTGGTATAGCCCATATGGAAAAAGTGAATCAAGTGCTGAGCTAGAACTTTCCAGTAACACTCAGCTAGCAGTATGTTGGGCATTAGGTGAAAGCACGTGAAAGTTTGTCAAGAAAATCAGTGACTGACATGCTCATCCACATTTTAAGTGAACACAAGTAATGAGACATAAAAGCCAGAAATGGAAACAAGAAAAATAAAGATAAAATGCTTTCTAGTACCTATCTTAACCAACTATATTAGGTTCAAGAAAAATAATTCTCACCATGTGCTTCCAGCAAGTTATGGACCAAATTCTTCAGGTCTGGATGCCCTATGCCAGGGTCTGCAACCTGCAGCTCCAGAGCCGCATGTGGCTCTTTGACTGCCTCCTTGTGGCTCCAGGCTCTGGGTTCCCCCCTGCCACTGGAGGACCCTGCAGGTGGCCCATTCCTGGCTCCAGGGCTCCCCCACCACCACCACTACCAGGGGACCCCGCAGGGGGCCTGCTGCTGTTTCCAGGCTCCCCTCCCCACTAGAGGACCCTGTCACAGGCATCTTGACCTAGTTCCCCACACCACGTAGTTATTGAAGGAATTTTTAAAAATGGCTCTTCTTACCTTGTGGGTTGTCGACCTCTGCCCTCTGCCCGTTAGTCCAATAGCTGTTTCTTTTTGTCATCTGAAGTGCGGAGACTGTGATGTGCAGTCAGGGGCAGTGAGGAGAGCCTTGGGGTGTTTATCCTGCCTTTTTATAATTCCAGTCCTGCTCTTGAAAAACATTTCCAGCTGAGAATTGGAAGACAAAGAGTCTATGTGGAAGGATGTTCCCTGCTGAGTTTTTTTCACCTGTTTTAGCTTCCTTTGTTTTCCCTTCCTGCTTGATGACTCTGTTTACTGCTTATATATAAGTTAAGACAAGCACACATTTCTTTATTAGGGCAAACTTGTTTTCAAACATCTGCCTGAACAAGACTGTGGGGTTTGGAACATGTGGTAATAACATCATATAGGATGAACCCCATAACTTCACATGCAATATTGCCACACATATTTTTTCAGGATTCTTTATTACAGATAAACAAGTTATGAGTTCTCACTTGATAACTCACAAGGCATAACTTGCATAAAGATTATTACAGGAGTGTGTAGAATGTGAATTACAAGAGTGTACTTTGTCACAAGTAGATATCCTGAATTGAATAGATTGCTTTCCTGAACATGGATTTGGTGCAGGCAGCCTCAGCTTAGCCTGGGCCAGACAAGGAAAGATCAGGCCAAAACAACTCATTCCTCTACTTAGCTATTTCTAACCTAATAAAAGCTAACTTTTCCATGCATACTTCAGTAACATACGTGCTAATGCAGCCTAACCTAAATTCTGAGTAAAGGCCTGCAAATTAACTGGGAGTGTGTAAGCAATTCTCAGAGAAGGGCATCCCTTTTTCTAACATCATGAAGATGAGCAATGCAGAAAAAGAGAGAGAATGAGGAAATGAAGGATGAGAAAATAAGTGATTTACTCACCGATAGACTAGAAATCTATCTGTCACAGGGCTTAGTGACCCGTGACAGTGCTTAGCTTCCTATGAGAGTTTGACTAGCACTCAATTTTCAGCATGCTTATTTTAAATGACTCCTTGATTCTGAAAGAACTCAGCCAGCTCTTGATGCATTTTAGCTCACTCCTATTTGAACAATTAAAGTGATCAAAATACCAGTAAAAACCCAAGCCAAATTAACTGGTGCCTAGAGAGCAGAAAAATTAACACCCACAATAGAATTAATCAGTGATTAAATTATGTGACAGCCAATTGTATTCACAGTAAAATATTAATGTTCATTAAAGCTGAGATTCTGTCACAGATATTGATAGTAAAAGTCAAGGACAATAAACAAAAATTCAGGGAAGCTGTGAATGGTCTCTGACTTCTGCTAAAATATCCTTGAGCAGGGGGACAGAGTGCTACTTACTGGGGACTGTAAGGGCTCCAGCTGCTACAGTGGCAGGAGCTGACAATGACTGCTCTAGACCACCCGCCCCAACCAAATGGCTGCTTCAGCAGCCCAGGCATTAGCTGTTCAGTGGTTCTGGGGGCTGGCCAGTGATCAGAAGTTCTGTGGTGCCCTGGGGGCAGGCCACCATCAACTCTTCAGCATTGGGGAAGGATTGGCCAATCAGCTGTTCAAGGCTCCTGGGGCTGGTTGCTGGGTAGCTATTCAGAGCCTGGGTAGCAACCAGCCATCAGCAGGCCCTCAGGGAGTCATCACTCTGGCAGCCCCAAGGCTGATAGCTGCTCCAGCCCTGCCCCAGAAAAAGTGACTGAGGTCTTAGAAAGTCACTGAATCCATGACTTCCATGACCAAATCATATCCAGAATCATATTATAGGTCCAAATTATGTCTTGCCTTATTACCTGTGGAACACCATGCCTTCCGTGGGATTTTCAGGTGAGCAAAATAAGGCTGGATTAGGCCAGCAATAAGCAGAGCAAATGGTCTCCTGGGTGCATAAATGGTGAAAAAAAATTGCAGCTCAAAAGCTAAAACTGCACAGTGTACTAAAATTTCCATCCATGTTAAACTACCATGGTACAAATGTAGACATTGTTCTGTATTTACATATATCTGTATTGCAAAGCTAAACCGATCATCGAATCGTACAAGATTAGAATTGGAAGGGCCCTCAGGAGGTCATCTAGTCCAACTCCCTCCTCTAAGCAGGACCAAAACTCAACTACATCATCCCATTTGGGGCTTTGTCAATCCAGGCTTTGAAAATCATTAAGGATGACGATTCCAGCACCTCCCTAGGTAACCCATTCCAATGCTTCACCATGCTTCTAGTGAAAAAGGATTTCCTAATATCCAACCTAGACCTCCCATACTGCAACTTGAGCCTATTGCTCCTAGTTCTGTCATTTATTACCACTGAGAACAGCCTAGCACCATCCTCCCTGGAGCCTCCCTTCAGATAGTTGAAGACTACTATCAAAAGCTTCTTCACTCTTTTCTGCAGACTAACAAGCCTAGTTCCCTCCACCTCTCCTTAAAAGTCATGAACTCCAGCCCCCTAATCATTTTTGTTGTTCTCCACAGGACTCTCCCCAATTTATCCACATCCTTTCTCTAGTGAGGGACCCAAAACTGGACACAATACTCCAGATGTGGCCTCCCCAGTGCTGAGCAGAGGAGAATAATCACTTCCCTCAATCTGCTGGCAGTGCTGCTATTAATGCACTTCAGTATGCCAATAGTCTTCTTGGCAACAAGGGCACGTTATTGACTCCTACCCAGCTTCTTGTCCACTGTAAACTCCTGGTCCTTTTCTGCAAAACTGATGCCTAGCCAGTTGGTCCCCAGCCTGCACCAGTGCATGAGATTAATTTGTCCTATGTGCAGGACTCCACACTTCTCCATATTGAATCTCATCAGATTTCTTTTAGCCCAGTCCTCCAATATGTCTAGGTCACTCTATATCCAATCCTTACCCTCCAGCTAACTCCTCCCTCCCCCCAACCTTAGTGTCCTTTGCAAACTTACTGCGGGTGCAATTCACTCCATCCTCCAGATCATTAATGAAGACATTGAAAAAAACTGGCCCCAGGATCTACCCTTGGGACACTCCACTTGTTACTGGCTGCCAACTAGCCATTGATCACTACCCATTGAGCCTGATGATCTAGTCAGCTTTCTATCCATCTTCTAGTCCATTCATTCAACCCATATGTCTTTAACTTGCTGGCAAGAATACTGTGGGAGACTGTATCAAAACTTTGCTAAATTCTAGATATATCAGGTCCACCATTTTCCCCACATCCACAGAGCCACATCTCATTACAGAATGCAAGCAGGTTGGTAAGACATGACTTGCTCTCGGTGAATCCATGCTGACAATTCCTTATCACATTCCTTTGTTCCAAGTGACTCAAATGGATTCCTTGAGGACCTGCTCCATGATATTCCTGGGGACTGAGGTGAGGTTGACTGGTCTGTAGTTCCCTGGAACTTCCCTGGTCCCTTTTTTGAAGATGGGCACTGTATTTGCCCTTTTCCAATCGCCTGGGTCCCCCAGTCATCAAGAGTTTTCAGAGAGACTGATCAACAGCTTTGCAATCACATCAGCCAACTCCCTCAGCCCTCTTGGATGCACTGCATCCAGCTCCGGCAACTTGTTCATGTCCAATAGGCCTGACCCTGTTGTTTCCCTATTCTGTGCTGCCCAGTACAACAGCCTGGGAGCTGACCTTCTCTGTGCTGACATTGGGAGTGGCCACACCAGAGCTGCACTGAGTGCCAGCCAACCCTGGCCGCCACCCCCATAGCAGAGGGAACAGGGCTAGCCTGCCCCGAAGCAGACCAGCCAGCCCAAGGGCAAAGCGGAAGTGTGGAACCCAGCCTCTGGCCCAGGGCACCCCTGCCCCATCCAGCATTGAGGGAGGCCCTCACAGGCTGATTGACCCTGGGCCCTGCCCACCCCTAGGGACTGCCCTGCCTACACTGGAAAAAAAACCACATTGCGCACTTCAGCTTTTTCCATATCATCTGTCAGTAAGCACCCCCCCACTTTCCTGACCTTCTTGTTGCTAACATACCCTTCCTGTTACCTAATTTGACCCCAAAATTAATATTGTTAAAGGAAAGTGTTCTATGATATTTTTAAATTTCAGTGGAATTAATATTTTAGTGTAATTTTTATAACCCAAACATTTTAGCTGTAAGATGCTGAACGTGAAAATAGCTAGACACCAAACTGAACTGGCATAACTGGTTTTCTTTGTTCAAGCAGAGAGAAATACAAAAGGTAAAAGAAAAGCATCAATACCAGCAAATTAGATATCTTACAATTTTTTCACTTTAAAGTCAATAGTTTCTATTTAAATAATTTCTAATTAATAACAAATTGATTAGCTTTGAACAATTAACTCATTTTTATTTCTTGTTTAATTTAATTTTATTTATTTATTGCTTTGTAAGAACTGGAATCACTTGAATTTCACCATTTTATGGGCTCACATGCAGTTTTTGAACTCACATAATTTTGTTCACATTTTATTATAAGCTTAAGAACCTCTCATCAAAGCCAAAAATAAAAATGTACACCTGATGTTCTCAGCTCATCAGAGGCTGTGTATTACTGTTCATTTTGGGTTTGACTGGGAATTTTTGAGCGGTCATCCAGAGACATTCACAGGCTAAGGTAAGTGTTCTGTGTCCTGGCTCAGTCAAGCCTGCTACATGTTTTGGAGAAGCAGCCTGGAGGATGTTTGTGGATGAGTATCAAAGAGAGAGGCTGTGTTTAAAATGAGCTTTGCAGTTCCAACATCTAAAAAATCAGAGATAACACAAAACCAGTACACTTTCGACAAGATCCACAAAAGGATTTAAGTACCCAATTCCCAGTTTAGGTGCTAAACTCCAAAATTTAGGCTCCATGGATAGCCTCAAAACCCTTTCTCAGGTGCCCCCTAACTCAAGAGGTATGGTACCTAAAATTTTGCCATAAATTTTTGTCTCTGGATACATGCACAATGCCTCATGCTGAGTCCTCAGGCTTTTATTTCATAACTAAGCCTCAGCAGGATCCTCAAGGTGTTCCCTCCCATCCATCTCACCTGGCGGGCCTGATTCAGTAGGCATGCTCAAAGCATGTCTAGGTCCATGCAAAACAACCAGAGGAAAGTCTTCCTTTTAACCTTTACTCCAGTGGTCATGGGAAGAGAAGGTGGGAAAATCTGCTTCAAATCCTCTTCTGTTTAATGAGGAGATGGACTTTGCACAGGAGGTCCCCACTTTTCATTGCATGCACTGACCACCAGGCTATGGGATGTTCCTATGAGGCTCTGACAGCCTCTCCTGTTGAAGCTATTCCCCGTTTGGGTGCCACTGAGATCCTCAAAACCCCCTGCTCAGCTTCCTTCTAAAGTGTGCGGTGGGTGTGTACATAAATACATACTCATATGAATGTGTATATCTATCTATATCTGCACAGCCATAGAATGGATCTATAACAATTTACACATGGTAAGGAAGAGAATCAGAACCTGGCTCTGAGAGAGAGATCAAATGCCTTCTTAAATTCTTCATTGGTGTATATTCTTTTTTCTTTCAGGATATATGCCATATATTTGAGTACATAGCTTTGAAGTGACCTTTTCCTGCTTTTTATTAGCGTCAGTCGAATGATGACCTTACCTGAGAGCTTTTACTACTTGACAGAATATGCCCCCGGAGTCCTTGCTCTTTGGAAGATACTTTATTGTAGAAATTATGCTAGGTATACTTAAAGCTTTGGTAGGTAAAGGAAAACATATTTTTGGATTTTTTTTTTTAATTTTCCTAATGGTTATGGTAATTTCCTCAGTCTTGTCAAGAATCAGAGTAAATTAGTTTCCTATAACAACTGCATTTGGAGTTAATTAGTATGCCTGGTTACTACCCAATTATTTCCTAAATGAAAAAGTGCACATTATCATGAATATTCAAAAGAGCTTGTAGGCCATTAAAGCCCCATTTGTTCTACAAACAGAACTGTGGTAATTTTTTAACTAGGATTTCAAGCAAAACAGTTTTCTAAAGATCTGTGAGGCCAGGCCATTTGTGAAACAGCTACTGAACAAAGCTGCTCACTCAGTTTAATTTTCTATTTGATTTTTCAGAATTGCCAGACTTTCCAACTGTATCACAAAATCTCCAAATGAACCGGAACAAAATGGCTTGTGCCTTTGAATTTAATGGCGCTGTTACCTTTTTTTATCTACACTAAGTCACTGGTCATCATGTTTATTTTTATGATTAGAGGGCATATGTATAGATCTTTACAGTTTGTTACATCACTTGTAAAGGTGCAGGAACAAATCTGCTACTCTACATAGCTTTTCAACTGAAAATCTCAAAGTACTTTAAAGGCTTTAATTAAAATCCACAAAACTCTTGCAAGAAACATAGGCTATGTCTACAGTGGGACCTAGGGGTGTGGCTCTCCTGCTCATTTACATACACAGTAGTCAAATTCCAAAGGGGTAGCCGTGTTAGTCTCTTGTAGAAAGACAACAGAGTCCTGTGGCACTTTTAAAGACTAACAGATTTATTTATCGCATGAGCTTTCGTGGGAGAAAATCCCACTTCGTCAGACGCTTTGAA
>ML685929.1:228346-244161 GCA_007922175.1 Pelusios castaneus | reverse complement strand
TTCAAAGCGTCTGACGAAGTGGGATTTTCTCCCACGAAAGCTCATGCGATTAATAAATCTGTTAGTCTTTAAAAGTGCCACAATACACAGTAGAACCTCAGAGATACAAACACCAGAGTTAGGAACTGATAGGTCAACTGAATACCCTGTGAAACTGTAACTAAGCAATCAGGCAGCAGGACAGAGAGGAAGGAAAAAAAAAAAAGAAAAAGAAATATTGTGCCTGTATTGCAAGGTCAGCATGCAGAGGAGAAACAGCCCAGGGTCTTTCTGTTCCTGTAAACCAAGGGCATCGTTTCACCCCCTCCCACCCCACACAGGGGCCGGATCATTGCAGGGGCTTTAGAGGCACTGGGAGTGGCCAGCTGCACTGGGGCAGCCAGGAACCTGGGGCCAGAGGCTGTAGTATGCGACTCTCCCGCCCCTGGCCTGGCAGGTATGCCCCAGGGGGTGGGGCGGGCTGGCACACGGGGTGGCTGCTGGTGGCTACAGGCTCTCGGACCATTGTGCTGGGGCCCCTGGCCCGGCCAGTCCCCCAGGGGCCCCAGCATGGCAGCCTGACAGCACTCCTGGCCCTGAAGTGCAACCTCCGAAGGCCAACCCACAACCCAGCCGGTCCTACCCGTGGAGCACACCCGACCTGCTGGGGCAGACCAGCTGGCCCAGGGGTGGGGCGGTCTCTGGTCCCAGAACCTCAGCCGCCCCCCCTCCCAGCACCGACCATGCTTCCCCCAGCGCACGTCAATCGCTGGCCTGTCCCGCATGCTTGGCAGGGCTGCCAGGTAGTGCCTGAGCGCTCACTCCAGGCTGCACCACAGTGGTGGGGGGGGGTTCCCAGGGCCCCTTAATTGGGCCCTGACCGCACACCTTCCCACACCAGAGCATGGGAAAGAAAGTCCCCTGTGATGCCGCTGCAAGGCACTGAAGGTTGCAGCCAAAGTCTGGCCTGGAGATGGAGTGGAGGAGTCTTAAAGGGCTGGAGTGGAAGAGCTGCTCTGTGGAGGTGTTTTAAAGGGCCACAGCCTGTGTAATGCTGCAGCCCATGCTCTGGCCATGCCTGCACTCCTGGTTCCTGCAAGCAGCTCTGGGAGTGCAAGGGGCAGGGGAGGTAGGGGTGCTGGCAGCTGGCTGGCATCAACATCTGCCACTGCCTGCCTCTGGAGCGGCAAGCCCTGGGAAGAGGTTGCTAAGGGCTGGGGCTTGTAGTACCAAAGGTTCAGGGCAGGCCCCTCAGTTTAGCTCAAAGGCAAAGAAACAGGAATAGGGCAGGGAGCTGCTTGCAAACCAGGTAATGCTGCCAGGTGCCACCTTTGCAGGGATCTCTCCCAGCCTTAGCTGGAAGACACTGACTGATGGCTACTGGACCATAATGTTTTGTTCAGAGTTGCAGACATTTCAGAGGAGCGCACAACCTCCATTCCTGAGGTGTTTGTGTCTTTGAGGTTCTACTGTAGTTGCATTATCTCAGTGAGAGCTAGCATAAGGGTAATTAACAGTGTATCCACAGTAGCACAGGGAACCGAAGCAGAGGGACAGCTGAGTTATGCTGAGTACAAACCTACCGAGCCCTGTGCAGATACGAATATGTGGAGCCGCATCCAATCTGCATCTGCAAGAAATGGTCCGTGGCTATCCGTGTTGTATCCGTGGATGTGGATATAATACAGGTATTCATAGATCTCTGTGTATTTGCAGTGCTCTAGCCCTGCACAGATAAAAATATGTAGATCGGTATCCAATCTGCATCTGCAAGAAATGGTCTGCAGATATCTGCATTGTATCTGTGGATTTGCAGGGCTTTACAAACCTGCCTGAAAGCTGTAGGTACCTATTCAGTATGACTCAGGCCTTTGCTGTTGCTACCCACGCTACTGTGACTGCATTACTCCTTATACGTATGCTAGCTCAGTGGGAGGCAGGGCAAAGATGTGTACAGGATCACAGAAATCACATTTCTAGCTTGTAATGTAGATATAGCCTTAATATTATACCCATAAAGAATGTTAATCACAGTCTATTAGCCAATTTACTACAAATTGGTCTTATTATCTTACTGAGAAACTGGTAAACAAATCAAGAACTGGAGAATATATTTCATCATTCAGCCTACAAAAAAATTCAGTATCATGTATCAGAGACTACAGATTTTTTTTAGTCCTGTAGCCCCCCTTGGATGTGGCAGGGCCCACCAAGTGGCAGTGCTGGTTGCAGTAGCATCCTAAATCCCCTCGGTACAGAGATTGGGGCTGTCATCAGCAGATCTTCTCCTAAAGCTCTTTCAGGCATTCTGGCTATCTCTACACTACGAAAAGTTAGATCGACTTAACAAAGTGGTTTCCGTGAACGGGGACTTAGTAAGTCGACCTAATTGCCCTTAGGTCAACCTAATCAGGTAGACTTAAGTGTCCACACCGTGCTTAGCTCGACCTAAGAAGTCGACTTAAGGGTTAGGTCGACCTAACCGGCGGTTCTTTTTAAGTCGACCTAACCTTTCATTAAGTCGACTTAAGGAAAGCCTGATGTGGACAGGGACTAAGTGAGGTCGACTTAAGCCTCCTTAAGTCGATGTATCTTGCAAGTGTAGACATAGCCTATGTGTCTCCCAGACCAGCAATACCCTGCAATACTGCAATCTTTCCAGTGGGATCTGAGAGTGACTCTCTCTCCCTTCTGCTATCATACCCACACCTTGCTGAGGTCCTGATTGGGTTTTTAACCCTCTCTTCTTGACAGGGTGTGGGCAGCCTCTATGACAGGGAGGGGTCCTTCTGATTGCTGAGACAGCTGAGGGCCCCCTTTCTGGTGTGAGGGGCTGGTACATCCTGTCACAGGGACAATTTGGTCCATTATGTACACTACTTTTCTTTTACTAGAAACTAAATTCTAAGGCCTTAATCCTGCAAGTTGCTCCACATGGCCCTCATGCAGTGCTCCTTTGTCTTCACTGAGGTTTTACACGGGAGAAGAGACCACCTGTGAGAAACTCCTTGCAAGACTGAGCCGAGGACTGTAAGCCAGGGCTTGATAAAATTGGCTCCCAGCAGTCTTATTTTTGCTTGCCAGAGGGTGCTCCTCTGCTGCATCTTCACACCAGAACTAGGAGTCAGGCTACAAATCTTGATCGCCATGGCAACCTGGCGCTCATGTTTTGTCAAGCCATGCTGTAAGCTCGTCAGGTCATGGGGCCCTCCTATTATTCTCTGTCCGTATAGGGCTCAGCACAAGGAGAACTGAATCCTGACGAGGGCTTCTAGGTGGCTCAGTAATGCAAATAATAATTGGCCCCTTTAGAGTTTATAATTGGAACTGACTTATTTTCTTTAGTTTTTGAAAGATACTAAACCAGATATTTTAAACAAAAAAACAAACCTGTAAGTGCAATCCCTATTTCCCAGCACTGAAGAACATCCAAGGACATAACAAAACTGGACTGCAGATTTTGCTTTCTATGTCATGCATTATTTTATTGCAGACAATAATTAATACACAAAGGGCTGAAGAATCAAGAAGGAAGCTTTGCTATTTCACGTAGGCAGGCTCTAAGTGCAATTTGCAATGTTATATATCTTGAATGGCTTCAGAAATGGATATTGCAATCTTAATATGCAATTGATGCATGGTACACAGCTGTAGCTCCTTGGGAGGCATTTGCATTGACTATTAAGTTGTTTTCCTAATTAGATGACTCTGGAACACAGCTCTCCTATTTCCAGTGTTGTTTTTTATGTTGAGCTACTTAAAAAATTCAATTCAACTGGCAGGTTTGCTTACCCAAAATGCCATCAAAAGAAGTTAGCTGAAATAATTTACAGAATTTACATGCTTCCAGCACTAATATTAGCATTTTATGGCCTTTAGCTAGCTTGGGCAATAAACAGACTTCAATTCTGAAAATTCATTCAGACAAAAGTTTACTGTGTGCATTACCAGAATGGTGGCAGATCATTAGAGGTCAGCGTGCCGCTTTGTGTCAGCAGCTATTGTTTGCTCTCAGTTGATGGAGTAGAGGAAATATTAATCATGGTCACAAAGCATCTTACTCCATACAAGGAAATTAAGTGCGAGTTGTAAAACAAAGAAGGGTGTAACTGAAGAAAGTTTGACCCAGAAGTCTGTAAGAAGTTTGACCCAGAGCAGTATAGTAAACTGATGGGGGTTGAAGGGCTGTAAATTGGGGTATGGCCCCTTTCACTTCTAGGTCATAGGTTCAAAAACAGCCCTAATGAGTAGTGTCTCAAAGTTTCCATCTGCCATCTGTTTATTGGCTCATGGAAAATGAGCTGGTCATCTCAGTTATGGTCCAAGAGACTAGGTGGTTATGTTACCTAAATGTCATCATTAAATGACTTTGTAAAGCGCTCAAATTTTGAAAGAACATGGACATTGTACTACCAAATCATTCCTAGGGTTTACGGTAAAACTTGTCCACTGTGGGGGAACATGAAGCATCCATGGCTTCTTGCCATGTTGTAAGTGGTACTGTGCATGTATACAGGACTTCAATTTACAGGGCTGTCAATTGATTGGTATTTTGTTTATTACTTGTTTCACTAAAAATGAACAGAGTTGTTGACAGTACAAGTAATTTTTATAAGTGATTAAAGAAGGGTGGTCAGCTATACAAGATAAAAATGGAAAATAGCAGAGCAAAGGCAGCAAAGGTTGCAATAAATATATGTACCATCACTATAAATGTTATATAAATGTTATCCCAGCAATAGACCATGTTGCCAACATATCTGCACAAAAGACACCATCACAGGACCGCCTCAAGCCAGCTTCTCCATCAATTGCTCATTCACCTGCTCATCCACCAATGTGATTATGCCATCATGTGCCAGAAATGCCACTTTGTCTTATATATTGGACAAACAAGACAGGCTGTACACAAAAGGATAAATGGACACAAGTCTGACATCAGAAATCACAACATTCAAAATCCAATACGGGAACAATTCAATCTCCCTGCTCACGCCATTGATGACGTGTTAATAGCGGTGCTCAAACAAATGAATAACAAATCGCAGCTTCAAAGAGAAACTGCAGAATTGGAATTTATATGTAAATTTGACTCGGTTGCCTCAGGGTTAAAAAGAGACTATGGATTTTTTTTCTCATTACAACAGGTGATTTGACTTCGCCTTTATCTATATGCTGTTCCCCAATGTTTGATCTTAACATCTACTTTGATTTGCTGTTACAGCCTGACCTGATCCTATGTCATACACTTCAATGCATTTAATTTCCTCTCATTCTGTAAGTTCCCTATCGTCAAAGCATCTGACGAAGTGGGATTTTCTCCCACAAAAGCTCATGTGATAAATAAATTTGTTAATCTTTAAAAGTGCCAGAAGACTCTTGTTTATAAATGTTATGTCACTTTTTTCATCTGTTCATTCATTCATTCAGAAAAAAATCTACCTCTCCTCCAAGAGTTCATCTCGTAACCTAATACAGCTGCCCAAGTCATTTCATTTCTCTTAATCCAATACAGGCACTTTCAAGAGTACTAGATTAACTGAAGATAATATTAGAAAAGTTATCTATAGCATCACATCTAAATCTCTCAAAAAGAATTGTATCTCTATTAAGATTTCTAATGAAACTTGCTTACAAAAGATGTATTTTGCTCTTTGATACCTTGTCCCCTATTGCTAGAGAACTAGATGCTTTTAAATTCCTTTGAGTAGATAGGTAAAATCATAGCTGAGATTTTTTTATTAAAGTACTCAAAGTTAGGGGCCCATGACCCAGATCTTCAAAGAAATGTAAGCATCTTACTCCCATTGACTTTGCAGTTCGGGGCCTAAATCCATATTTAGGAATCTCTGTAAGTGACTGGCCAGATTTTCAAAGTACTGAGTACTCAGCAGTTAGCAGACATTAAAATGAAGTGGTTCTTTTAGCAATGGTCCTTGGTGGCAAGGAGCATGACAGTGCCCAATGACTAATGCTGTGATTTTAGCCAGGAAAAGAAACAACCTGGCAAAAGTCACCATCAAGGAAACTGATTGTATTGCGTTACTTATCATAGGTGGGCAACCTTTGCCCACCCCCTGTGCCGGCCCTTTGTCCCTGACCCTCAGCCAGTGCTGGCAGCCCTCTCTCCTGAAAAAATGTGTCGGCCGCCTGAAAATTTGGTGGTGGCCATGGCTGGAGTGGGGGGCGGGGGAGGAGGCGCTTCCCATGCAGGCCATGGAAAGAAGCCACCCAGAAGCACACCAGAGGAAGAAGCTGCTCTGCTCAGGGGGCCCCAGGCACGCGGCAGAAAGAAGCTGCCAGGAGTGGCTCCTTTTGGCAGCAGCACACTGCAGAGGGAAACTGATCTGGGTATCTTCTTTCCACAGCAAGAGGGGCATTGGCATGATGGAGACCCCCTGCGACCCAGCCGCACCCAAAAGAATCTGCCTGGAGTGGCTTTTGGTGGCAGGAGTGGCAATTTCTGTGGCACTGCAGAGGGTGCCGAATGCCGCTCTGAATGGGCTCGTGTGCCACTGCCAGCACACATGCCAGGGGTCGCCTTCCCCTATACTATCAAATACCCATGTACAGCTAGAAAAGGTGATGAAACTTTGCTCATAGACTAAAATGGTAGCCCAAGCTGTACTCGTACAAAGTGAGAGCAAATCTGTTAAAAAAAAAATCTTTAATTTTCTTGAAGCCCAAACTGTGAAACTGCCTTTAAACCCTTTCAGGGTTGACATTAATAGTTTAAATGATTTCAAACCCTGCAAGGAACATGAGTGAAAAATGAGAGTAAAATTATATATATGCAAAATATTATCTAACTAAGGGTATGTCTACATTTGCACCTTAGACAACAGAGTCCTGTGGCACTTTTAAAGACTAACAGATTTATTAATCGCATGAGCTTTCGTGGGAGAAAATCCCACTTCGTCAGACGCTTTGAAGATAGGAAAGTTACAGAGTGGGAGGAAATTAAATGCAGGGGAGTGTATGACATAGCATCAGGTCAGGCTGTAACAGCAAATCAAAATAGGTGTTCAAAGCGTCTGACGAAGTGGGATTTTCTCCCACGAAAGCTCATGTGATAAATAAATCTGTTAGTCTTTAAAAGTGCCACAGGACTCTGTTGTCTTTCTACAATAGACTAACATGGCTACCCCTTTGGAATTTGCACCTTAGGTAGACTTAACGACGCTTAAGTCGACCTACAGCACGTTGCAGCCACATTGGACACTTATTAAGTCGACTTCAGCTCCTTCCTTAAGTTGACTTAATAATGTCCCCACTTTAGGTTGACTGAAGGCTTGGGATGGGAATAGCATTAAGTCGACCGTATTAAGTTGACTTTAAGCCAGTGTGGATGCCTATGTCTACACTACAGGCTCTCTTAAGTCAACCTAACAAGGTCGACTTAAGTCAACTTAAAGTTTAGATGCTCTGTTAAGCAAACTTAACAGTCGACTTAGCTTTACAAGTGTAGACATACCCTATTTGTCTATCCATCCCCATCAACATAATATCTGAGCACCACATAGATGTTCAAGAGTTTAAGTCAGAGGGAAAGCAGCTTCCTCCTTACGTCCTACTAAAAGCAGAGGGAGAATTGATGTTCTTGGTTTTTCTTGGAGGGATCTACATTTGTCTCCTGATTATTCACTGACTGGTGAAATAAGTTTGCATCTGGAAGAATTTACATCAGAATCAGCACACAAAGTGGTTTATAGAATGCCTTCTTGCCAGCCAGTGGATCAGCAGCAGCTCCTGATGGGCGAAAAAGAATTGCCCAAGTTACGGGGGTACCCTCACTGTCTTTATTTTACAAAAAGATCATTCTCCATCCTTGAGTCCCCTCCCTCTAAGCAAGACAAAGATGGAAAGAGGTAGAGCCCTCCATCTCTGACATTTCATCCTCTGCAGGAAAAGAGAGAGAACCTGCCACTGTTTTCCCTTTAGCCAGAATCCAAGAATAACAAAATGACTCAGCTGGACCCTTTACTCTCCTGGCTCTCCACAGTGGGTTTGTGTAGAAAGGATAGTTGAAGAAAACAAGACCAGTTCCTCTGCATAGTCCCACATTCTCTGGACCTGCTGGGGAACATGGACTCCATTCAGATATGGTTATTCTATTCCCCTGCCCCCATTCCCCTGCCTATGGTATGGCCTCTCCCACCTGATGCTGAAATATACCTTCATATGGTGATATCGTTCCTCCAGGACAACGTACAGTCACCAGAATTAATCAGCTCATCCCTCCTGTTTTGATCTACTGTTGCTGAGGCAGTGAGCTCACAGTGATCCATGCTTTCCCAGACGCCCAGCAAGCCTGAGTGCTGAGCCTGGAGTGACCAAAATGAACCATTGGTACAATGGCACAGCAGCAGCAGTGAGAAAGGAGATGTTGTTGCAGGAGCATGAAACACTCTTTTCACATTTAGTAGATGAACAAAAACCAAAAAGCAACCAAATACCAACTCACTCCTTTTTCCTCAGCTTCCCATCATATCAACAGTGTCTGCGCCTGCCATTCCAGCTCCCACAGATCCTCCACTAGCTCCCTATATTCTGCCCCAGTCTTTCTGGCAAACACTCCCCTACGGTGACGCAGAATGATAAATCTGGGTCCAGAACAGCTGCACAAGCAGGGCAACTTTAGGCAACAGCAACTAGAGTAAAAGCTCTTCAACAGAAATGTGTCCCCTTCCCTCTCTGAACTCCATTAATCTGCTTCCCTTTTCAGAACTTCTTCCTGTTTTCCTTTCTGCCCTTTCCTGATGTCAGTCAAACGAACTACAGGAGCTGAGCAAGTGACATCACAGAAGCCTGTTTCCTCTGATAAGACCAGCAGGTAAGAGATGAAGGGCCAGTAGCACGACAAAGCCGTCCACTGACATTAAACCAGGTTGGCCCTGTAGAGATACTGAGTCATTGTCATCATAAAGATCTGTCCCTTGACATAAGATGGCCTAAGCCTTGCCAGCCACCCATCTACCTACAGGTGCATGAACCAGAGACATCACAGAAATGTTTATCTTTAAATCATCCTAGCAAACTTGAGGGGGCTGAGCCAGTGAGCTCACAAAAGCCCCTGTCTTGACTTCAGCCAATTATACAAGCTTGAGCAGGATGACCTAAAGAGATTATCTTTTCCTATGTTATATACCTTGGAACAATAAAGGGTGAGGGACACTGTCTGCCTCTTCGGCACATTCAAGTTTGTGTGCATTACATGCATGTAACCCTGCCTTGTTCTCACCCCAACATTACAATCTTACTCTTATATCAGGGTCCAAAGAAGATACTTTCCACCCCCACCCCCCATTGCTGACCTCACCAGTAAATGAGTTTACTCTAATAAATATAGCCAGTACATATTTGTTGCCTAGCCAGATGGTTGGGGTTGTTTTTTTTCCAATTTAAGAGAATGCATAGTATACACAGATATAAAGTGTTATACAACATTCTGCTTTCTAATCAAAAGGATCTATCTGAACAAAATGGGACTGAGGCTGCCTCCTACAAGCCTGGAACACACTCGGGCTGAGCAATGTACAGTTACCAAAATTCATTTATGTTAAATCACTCCATCTGTGTGGGGTGGCTGCACTGTTGATCTCCAGGTAGGACTACTACTTGCTTTTAACCTTCCGATGAAAATTATTGTCCTCTCTTGCTCCCATTTCCTCTCTAGGGAACTCATTTAGACAAAATGGCTGTTTTATATGCAAACCTACCATTTCCTTTCCCTGAAGCTTGGATTTCAACCTTGGAAATCAGCCGTTAAAAACCTAAAAAGCCCACTTTAGGAATCATCTTCAAATAATTAAGCTTTCAAAGGATCACATATGCATCCATGGATGATGTTAACACCTGCCTATGTGGAAGTGTTAGAATTTTTACCTGCAACATATATTAGTGCAAATGGATTTTGTGACTTCAATTAAGGACATTTTTGTACATTCAGGTATTTAGATATTTCTAAGTGTGCATATGGGCATTGTCCCTAAGCAGACTGTGCATATATGCTTAAATCGACTTAATTTACCAGTGTAGACGCACCCAATGGGAGGTGTTTAAATACTTTTTAGGATCTGGGTTGTGGTTCTTGAACTGGACATGGAAGTGGGTCAGGAGCCAATGTAGAGCATATGTTTGACTACTGTCTTGTGACAATCCACCCTGAAGCCAATCTTACTCATTCATTTCATCTCCTATTGTACGTGAGATCAATTGTTCATACAATGACCCAAGGGAAAATATCTGTCCATTAATCATAAATGTTTTCTCAAATGTTCCCTTTACAGATAACTATTTTATGCTGTTTTTAACATGTGTAGGTTTAACAACAACACAAATAAGATGGAATGTTGTTTTTTAATTTTTTACTGTAGGTGATAATTCTAAAACAGCCAGAAGTCTAAAACTGTAACATTGTAAATGGATGATTACTATTCGGAAGTGGGGGTTTAATATATGTGGTTTCCTATGTTACTGATAAGAGCTCTTTAACAATATTAAACTGCAGTATATTGAAAGCAGGCTGACAAACCTCAGGCTGGCGAAAATGTTGTTCCTCACCGAATCACTACAGTAATATGTAGTACAGACACAATTTGTAGATTCGCAGAAGTTGAAAGGGACCTCAGGAGGCCATCTAGTTCAACCCTCCTTAAGAGAGAGAGCTTTTCAAAAGTCCCCAGGATTATATCTACACTCACTGCAATTAAAAACTCACATCTGGTCAATGCCAGCTGACTTGGGCTCATGGGGCTCTGACTGCAGAACTGTTTAATTGCAATATACACTTCCAGGCTTGGGCTGGGAGCCCAAGCTCAAGAGCCTGTGAGGTGGAAGGGTCCAAGAGGTTTGGCTGCAGCCCGAGCGGGAATGTCTACAAATTAAACAGTCCCACAGCCTCAGCACCATGAGCCCAAGTCAGTGGCATGACCATGGGTTTTTAATAGATCTATTCTGTGGGGTGTAAGAGCACAAACCCCAATGACAGTCAATAGAACTTGTGCTCCTAAGTCCCACAGGGGCTTTTGATGATCTCATCCTCTGTGAATAAGGTAAATATATTTTAATTCAGGACAAAATCAAAATGAATTGTCATCCGCCATTATATGCATAAGATTAGGCTTTCTTTTGTGTTCATTGGATTAAGAAAGGAAGGAAAAACAAATCCAGGAATAATGAATTCTCTTTCAGAAGCTAACTATAAAAATGTAATGTAACAGTTCTAATAATGCCTAATGTGGTGGAGTCAATAATGCAAATATTACCACTTGTAAACAAAGAACAGTTATTGGGTGGAAATCATAGGGTCAGTATATCTCAGAGACAAGGCAAGCAAGAAAAACTAACTAACCTTGTCTTTTCATTTCATCTAAAGAATATCATCACTGACAGCAGTATAACATAATGGATTCACAGGGAAAAAATGTGGCAGAAGGCATCTGCACACAAAGGTAACCTTTCAAAGCTGATGTTCAACAGTGCCTTCTTTTTACTTAAAAATAAAATTGTTGATACCAGCAACAACAGACTCTAAATGCAGATTTCTCTGTAGTATACCAGCAGAAGAGGCATTTCTCTGATAGTATGTTAGCAGGAGAAGGGAGTAAGAAATAAAAGTGAAGGAGTTTTGCTTGCTAGGAAAAACTGTCAGGTCCAGGTGGTTCTGGCTGTGCCAATTAATGCCACTAGTGTTAAGTTTCTCCCTGACAATCATAGTATTATCTGAAGACTATAGTCCCACCATTAAAATGTTTCCAGAGGGGTAGCATTGTTAGTCTGTGTACAGCAAAATACAACGAGAGTCCTGTGGCACCTTATAGACTAACAGATTTTCTTCGGCATAAGCTTTCGTGGGCTATAACCCACTTCATCAGATGCAGCTGATGAAGTGGGTTATAGCCCACGAAAACTTATGCCGAAGAAAATCTGTTAGTCTATGAGGTGCCACAGGACTCCTGTATTTTACCATTAAAATGGCTTCCTTGGCATTCATGTTTTTGCACTTCTATAACTCAAAGGTTATTTTAAATTATTGTTTTCAGGTCATGAGTCCATATTACAAGAGGTTTTTTTAAATGAGCCCTGAAGTGAAAGTACTGGTTGTTTGCATAGTGTTACAGTCTAGAAGCCCCAGTTGTGGACCAGAACTCCATTGTGCTAAAATTCCAAAGGGGTAGTCGTGTTAGTCTATTGTAGAAAAACAACAGAGTCTTGTGGCACTTTTAAATACTAACAGATTTATTTATCGCATGAGCTTTCGTGGGAGCTCATGCGATAAATAAATCTGTTAGTCTTTAAAAGTGCCACAAGACTCTGTTGTTTTTCCATTGTGCTAGACACTGTATAAATACTGAGAAAAGACATTCCTGCCTCAATGAGCTAAAATCTATGTGTGAGAGTCAATAAATCACAACAGAAAGATGGCAGAGGACATGGAAACAGCGAAACAATGTAAGTCAGTGAAATAGTACTCCACACACGTAAAGGTAAGATTCAAGCCCACACAGAAAGGAAACATCACTACATTTCACCCAGTGTTATTCTCAACAATCTATTCTCTGTCGTAACAACTGCTCATTAATGGTATGTGGATTGGAGGTAGAGCTGTAACTGGGTGGGCATTGGCATTGAAGGAGCACATTGACTAAAAATTAGTGATCTTTACCATTTATTGCTTATTTCATATTAGAAATGTTCTATCTTTCTATCCAGATAAGAAAATGAAAAGAGAATTTCCCTTCTACCCAAATGCTGTGCATTTTCTATCTTTCGTTCTTGTTGTTGTGGTTAACCTTGAAACCACGGTAGCCATGAGTTATGAACGCTATTGTCAATTACCCCTTTAAATCAGTTTTATTTACTACAAAGCTTGCAAAATTATAACCTCAATGTGTTGCTCATTCATATATGTATGAATTGAGCCATTTTAGGTAGATCACTAATGCTAAGGAAAACAAATGGTAACAAAGTGCCTCTCTTTGTCTATAAAAAGACCATTTACTACTAATCCTCACTGTAAGTATATAGACATGTATAATGCATGCCTTTCCCTTACAATCATCAGCACAGCAGTACTGAAAATAGGCAGAAATGGACAGGCTAAGCATCAATCTTTTGTGGTGCTATCTAAGTCTTAAATAGCAGTTTTCCATTCTAGGACATTTTCAGTCTCCAAACAACATCTCTTTCAACTCTGCCAGTACAAATATCCATGGCTGTGTGCATTAATGTGAGTGGGAAAATACTGTTGTATTTACCTATGGCCAAATTATATTCTATGTGTTTTCATTCACTACTTAAAAATTGATAGCATTTAGTTAGTTAGTTAGTGTAAATATGGAACTTCAGTGAGTAAGGGGACATTTGATGACAGAAAAATTCTAAAATTAAATTTGCCTTTCCTTGTAAATACGTATTTTAATTTCCCCATATATAACATATCAAAATCTATTTTTATCTTAGGGGTAAGTGATTTTAGATCATTCTCTAGAGTTTGTGGATGCCAGGTATCACAGAATATTCTAGGGGCCAAATCCGGGGGGTGCATCATCAAATATTGAGGTTTTATTTTTTACTCTAAAACAAAGTTGTGATCCTTGAAGATATGCCAGAATTTCACAGTAACTTTTATTACAGAAACCTTATAGTACCTCAGGACTTGCTGGGTTGCCTAAACAAGTTGCTTATAAACAACACTACCCAGCTTTGTTTTAGAGAAAGAAGCAGGCAATGCTTAGGCAATGCTCTAAATACTGTGACTTTACCTGAGACAAAACCTAAGAATGACCAAAGTAATTCCAAACCATGTTAAACTGGGAAGAAAAGATACTTTCTCAAACCCAAAGGTTCTCATTTAGAACAAGATTAACTAACACCATTTTTTCCATGGTGACATGTTCCAGAGGGGTAGCCGTGTTAATCTAGTTCAGCAAATCAAAGAAGGAGTCCTGTGGCACTTTTAGGCTATGTCTACACTGGGAAAAGTTAGATCGACTTTGTTAAGTTGACTTCATAAGGTCGACTTTAAGTCAACTTAAAGTCGACCTTATTAAGTCGACTTAACAAAGTGGTTACCCTTAACCGGGACTTACTAAGTCGACCTAACTGCCCTTAGGTCGACCTAAGAAAGTGGACTTATGCATCCGCACTGGCCTTAGGTTGACCTGAGAAAGTGGACTTATGCATCTGCACTGGCCTTAGGTTGACCTAAGGAAGGGTTAGGTCGACCTACTCAGGGTTAGTTCGAATACCCTGCAGTTCTTATTAAGTCAACCTAAGCTTTCATTAGATTGATTTAAGGATTTTCTTAAGTCGACCGAATGAAAGTCTAGTGTGGTCAGGGCTTAAGTTAGGTCGACGTAGGCCTCCTTAAGTCGACCTAACTTGCCAGTGTAGACATAGCCTTAAAGAGTAACAATTTTTTAAAAAAAATATTAAGAAAAAATAAGAAAGCTCATGTGATAAAAAAATTGGTTGGTCTTTAAAAGTGTCACAGGACTCATTGTTCGTTTTTTCCATGTTCATGCTGATGGGAACTGTAGTGATTATAGGGTATAGCTTACTGCCCTGGCAGCTGGGCAAACATATCCTCTGCTGGGCTGTTTCTTTACCAAGCTTTAGGCAGCTGATCTTAAATTTAAGAATTTCTGAGGAATAAAAGATCCCTTGAGAACTGGCTGAACCATTTATCCCACCTGAGGCTGTAATGAGTCAAATTCTCCATCGAGATCCAGTTCTTAGACACCATTTTAGTGCCATGACACGCCAACAGAAATACTCCTGGCACACAGGGGTTTGTGGAGAATTCGACGCTGCTCTTCCCACTTGCAGGCCCAGATTTAGGGAGCATGGTTGAGGTATGAGGTAAAGTTATAGACCTCACAGAAGAAAGTGCATTTTATATTTGGAGGTGAGAATGAAGAAGGAAAGGATGGAGCTGTGGCCAGGTATCAGGGTACTAATGGAAAAACAAATTAAGAGTGGGAGAAGCAAGCAAAATGTGTAATTGCTTGTGTGGCTTTGGCAAAGCAAAAAGGGAAGGAAAAGGAAGTGGGATTATGAAGTAGGCAGATTGGTGGCGCTATTGGGCCAAATTTTCAGCTGGTGTAAATTGGCATAAATCAATTAACTTTACTGCAATTGAAGTGATTTACACGAGCTGAGGATCTAGTACATCGTAGTGTCATTTTAACCCAATTGCCCACTTTCTTGTGTCTCAGTCTCTCACTAAAGCTATATCTACACTTGTAATTTTAAGTTGCCTTTAGCTAAATCGACTTAATGAGTCTACACTTAAAATTAAAGTTGACTTTGGGGGGAACTTACAAAGCTGACCTAGAGCATCCACACTGGATGCCTATGTTGACTTCTAGGGGCTAGAGCAGGGGTGGGCAAACTTTTTGACTCGTGGGCCACAATGGGTTCATATATTGGACCGGGGGCCAGACCAAGAGCAGATGGATGGGGTGTTTGTGTGAACTAATATAAATTAAATTTAAACTTTGTAACATTAAAGGTTTAGTTTAATTCAAGGTAGAACAGAATTAATTAATTGTGTTTAATTAATTGAATTTGAATGAATTTTTAATTGAAATTTAATTTTTAGAAAGGTTTTTAATTAATTTTTTAAAAGCTTTTTAAAAAAGAAGGAAGGAAGGAAGAGAAAGAAAAAAGAAGGAAGGAAGGAAGAGAAAAAAAAGAGAGAAGGAAGGAGGAGAAAAAGAAAAAGGTAAGAGAAAGAAGAAAGGAAGGAAGAGGAGGACAAGAAGGAAAGAAGAAGAGAAAGAAGGAAGGAAGAGGAAGACGAGAAAGAAAGAAGAAAGGAAGGAAGGAAG
>ML685929.1:110847-223346 GCA_007922175.1 Pelusios castaneus | reverse complement strand
TTTCTTTATATAAAAAAAACAAAAACAAACGAGCAGCTCTGCGGGCTGGATAAAAAAGTCAGCCGGGCTGTATACGGCCCGCGGGCCGTACTTTCCCCATCCCTGGGCTAGAGGGACCTAGGGCAGGTCCACAGGGGCAGGTGGGCACCCCTTGCCCAATGCTAGGGGCCTCAGCCTTTGCCCCATTGTACATAGGTACAATAGGGCAAAGGGGGACAGGGACCCTGGTAGGGCATAGGGGCAGGGTGGGCAGGGCTCTGCCCTGCCCTGTGGGGGGGCATGACAGGCTCCCCCGTGCCCCCCTGGCAGGGAGGGCATTGGTGTAGTCCTGGGGTAGCCCTAAGTCAACTTAGGGCTACCCCACATCTACACTGGCTTAAGTCAACTCTAGGGAGTTGACTTAAGCCTTAGGTTGACTTATTTTGAGGTTTTATAAAGTAAATTTAATTTTCCTTAAGTCGACTTTATTTTCCTTAAGTCGACTTAAGCAAGCTGCTTAAGTCGACCTAAGGAAAGTGTAGTGTAGACGCAGGGTACATTAAGTCGACTTTAGCAAGCTTAAGTCGACTTAATTTTCAAGTGTAGATGCACAGCTTAGAATATAACCTTCCAGTATTCTCTACAAGACGGCTGTTGAGGATGGATAAGCAGTTACTAGGAACTGCCCTCTGAGATCTCCCAGAAGAGAATACACAGCCTAAAGAATAACCCCAATTGAATCTCTCCAGGTCCATGGGTAAATCTGAACCATTAAGCAATGAGTGACAGTTTTCAATATCCTATTACCAATTGCCTGAGTCATCCCGTTCCTTATTGGCCCTTCCAAATATAATTTAATATCTGTATGTTAAATTTAACAATGAGCAAAGCTGTACCCCTGATAGCCAGTTCAGTTTTCCTTATCTTATCTTCATGTGCTGGAGATGTAGCTGATCAAATGTCTTTCTTCTTGTCATCAAGTCCATGATTACAGATCTGTCTTATCTTATATAACTAAATGACTATTTAGTACTAATAGATTTTCCTCCCTTCTTCTTTTTTTTTTTTTTTTTCCTTTTCCTGTTTTATGACCTACTCTAGATAATCTACAACACTTTTAGTATACTGGATTAGACGTACTCTGTAGATTTCTGTCATTTTGCTTGTGAAGGTCTCTTACCAGTAAGCAGTCAGTGATAACCAGCCAACACAGTGGCACTGTTTGTTCAAGATTGTCACTTTGGAACCATGAGAAAACAAAGAAGCTTCCACAGTTTAGTAGAGTTATTCCTTTCCACAGAGTGGCAAGGGTTTGTCTCGATTTTGGCCAAAACTTTCCAAAAGTACTGACAGACTTGAGTTTCTTAACTTTCTGGGTCCCCAACTTCAGATACCTTAAATGGACCTGATTTTTCAGATAATGGTGAGCACCCATCCTCTGAAAATCAAGTCCTCTCAAAATGTCTCAGCATAGGCAACCAAATATTGAAGGATCCAAAATCTAAAAATTAGGCCTAACTTAAGTTAATATTTTTTAAAGGTTTTACACATCCCAAAATATAAACTAGTATTTTTTTTTCCAGCTTTTCTCCTTTAGCCCTAAATTAGCTTTTGGGCTTCAATAGTTTTAATCATATCTAAAGCCTTCCTAACATATTACCTCTCTCCTTAAGCCATGCGGCCACAATTATGCCAACAGAGATGCTCAAATTGTGTTCCCCTTGATTTAAGGCAACAGGATGGTGATAGAGTTTATTCCGTGGGAATTAATCAGCTAGAGAACCTTCTGGCTCCTCGCTACTCTTCAGCCTAAACAACCTGACATCTTTGACTTTCTGTGCAAATTTATTTATCGCATGAGCTTTTGTGGGAGAAATTCCACTTCGTCAGACGCCTGACAATGGATAACTTACAGAATGGGAGGGAAAAATAAATCCAGTGAAGTAGGTGTGACAGGTACAGGTCGGACTATTTCAGCAAATCAAATAAGTTGTTTAGATTTAAACTGTGTGGAACAGCATATAAGAAGGTTGGGAGCTAGAGAGAGGTGAAAATCCCCTTTTGTAAAGAGAAAACCAGCCCATTATCTCTATTCAAACCCAAGTTAATGGTACCAAATTTGCATATGAATTCTAATTCTTTAGTTTTTCTTTGAAGCTTTGATTTAGAATTAACTAGTGTACATACTGCAACAAAGATGTCTTTCAGAGAGTGAGCAGGGAGTTTGAAGTGTTCCCCTATTGATTTTTTAATGTTGTTATTTCTGAAGTCACATTTGTGTCCATTTATTCTTTTGTGCAGAGACAGTCCAGTTTGTCCAATGTATAAGGAAAGGGACATTGTTGGCACATGATGGCATATATCACATTGGTGGGTGAGCAGGTGAATGAGCCCTTGATTGTGTCATTTGTACAGATATGTGGGCTTGTTGGCCACAGGGTTTACAGGAATAGACATCTGGCTTAGTGTTTCTGATGTATGGTCTGTAGTTGCTCGTGAGTATCTGTTTAAAATTGAGAGATTGTCTGTAGCCAGGAGAGCTCTGCCTCCCAAGGCTTGAGAGAGAGGGATTGTCTTGCAGGATAGGCTGGGATCCTTGATGATGTGCTGCAGAGGTCTGACGTGGGGGTTGCAGGTGATGACCAGTGGCGTTCTGTTGTTTTCTTTCTTGGACTTGTCCTGTAGTAGTTGACTTCTGGGTACCTGTCTGTCAATATTGCTGAAAACAGGGATGCAAGAATGGGCATGGGGTGGGTGCGGCTTGCTCATCCTTATGCTTCTGTGCAGCTGTATGTGGCTGGATCCAAAAACTGACCCAAAGAAAGCGAACATAAACTACAATTAATTGTCTGGAAAATATTCTTCACTGAAGGAAAATAATCCTGGTTTCCATAAAAATGCATTTTGTTCACTTCAGGTGGCATATGTTTTTTTAATACCAGTATGTAAACTTTTGTGGTACAGTCTGGTTTTTTTCTCTATCTTTGGAAATCCTACCACAATTTAAGTCTTTGCTGGCTTTGTGTTTGATTTTTATCAGTATCTTATTATTGCTATTAATATTTATATTATGTACTAAGACATTTTAAGCAAACTAGACTTGAATCCCTACTGAAATGTTGGTGATTAAAGAAAATTAGTAATATCATTTTACCTCAACTTTATACTAAATTTACTGATTTTATATAGTTTTGGGGGGGCACATCATGATACCCTTACTCATACTAACTAGTATCTTGCTTTATAAATAGACCTATTGACTTCAGTAAGGCTATTTATAGTTTAAACTATTATCAAATATAAATTAGTAGTGCCAGAGCCTGACCTTTGTAAAATAGCATTATGTCATACCACAATGAAAGCAGGTAGCAGTCTTCAAGCTTATCTTATGGGTTATTTTTAGATAAGAATATTCAGATTTTTTCCCACCCAATAATTCATTATTCCAATGAGATAGCAACTCTTTTGAATAAAATAAGTGATCCAAACCTTTTCTTAAGTTCAAAAAAGTCCATTGGTGTTTTTGCACCTGACTGAAATAATTAAATATGCGAAAACACACAAGGAAGTTTGAGCTGATTAAAATTCCTGCCCAGTTTACAGGCTAAAGAGCTGTGCATAAAGTGTATTTTCCTGGATTTCTCAATTGTTATTACAAAGCTGTAGATGAATTTGAGAGAGAGAAGAGGTACTTAACAACCAATACACTCTTTTAAAAAGTAAGACAGCTATAGAGAATGAGAAAATATTGATTAGACTGTTGGACCACGGAGAGGATTTGGGATTTAATGCTGCTGATGAACCAACAAAATGACTCTGTCATGAAAATGCCAGAAACCATGTAGATCTGTGGTAAGAGGTGTGTCACATGTAAAATAATCAAGGTGATTATTCCACTGTGCTTTGCATGGGTTATGTTACAGCTGCATGACTGCATTTAGTTTTAGGCACATAGACAGATTGGCAAAAGCTCACTGGATAACAACAAAAACGAAAAGGTTTTGGAATATGAGAACTGTGAGGGAAGGTTAAGAGAACTGGACACACTTTGTCTGGTGCAAATGAGTATAAGTGGCAGAGGGAAGATTTAGGTTAAATACAAAGAAACGGCTATAGCTTTCAGAAAAGTTCAGCAATGGAACAACCTGCTAAGGAAGGTTTAAGATCTACCATGACTAGAGCTATAAAAGGGTAGGAGCCCATCTGTCAGAGACAGTTTAAGGGAAATGAAAACAGCTGTGTCACAGGATAGGAGATGAACTACATACCCACTCAGAGCTGACTTCGAGCAATAGAAATGTGACCATTAATTCAGCTTTCTTTTTCAGATGAGTTCCTAGACCTTTTCATTGGGAAGATATAAACTAATGCAAACAAATCACTAAGCTGAAATACTAAATTGATTTTTCCCTTGGGTATATTTCCATTTGAATTTTTACTTGTGTTTTTAACATGATTATAGTTTCCAGTGAACACAGAACACATATACTTTGTTCTTCCTCAGATTTGGAACAAACATATCTATTCTTGACCCAACATCTGTAGAATTTACAATTATGTTAGTTAGTGTGTTTTAAAATACAACTAAAACAACAAGTACACAAAAACCCACTAGAAGCACAAGTAATTAACAAACCCTCCTACAGCTGCCTAGTAATCAACTTTGGAGCCTGTGACAGCCATGGCTAAAGGTTTCTCAATATTTGAGAGGATCCCAGATAGTGTCACCTGCTCTGGCAATAGCACATCTTAAGACTAATAGAAACTGTCTCACAGCCACTGCCTGTAACCTCTGGTCACGAAAGGCAAAATTATTTAAAGGACTAAACACAGTACTGAGAGCAGAGGACTCCTGCATTTCAATCCCAGCTCTGACAAAGACTCCCACTGTGGTCTTAATCAAGTCACTTAATCTCTCTGCCTTAGTTTGCCAAAGTGTAAAATGGGGATAATAATTCTTACGTATTGTTATGAACTCACAGAAGTGTTGTGCTGATTCATGAGTTAGGACCTAAGCCAAAGCCCACTGGCATCAACGGGAGTCTTTCCACCGACTTCAGCAGGCTTTGGACTAGTATCTCTAAAGTGCTACGTGTGTGTTCAAATTCACCAAAATGCATCCAATCCCTCTGGCAGTTGGAACCCCCAGTTCCCTTGATAGTTTGAACAATTTACCCCAAGCGGAAAAAACTTTTATCAAATATTACTATACATGAAACCCAGCACATGGGCAACACTTCTATAACAGGAGATCTGAAAAGTCCCTCTTAACACACAAAACACACACACACATATGTATTTTTAATAAAAAATGAATCAGCTGAGTTTGGTTTTATCCTAAGGAAGCATCTAGCTAATCTATCCAAATCCTCAAACCAATCTTAAGCATAATGGCTTGATCAAAGTTAATAGCAATTGGGTATTTCTGGAGACTGAAGAAGAAAAACTTATTTTGCATACCCACACAAAAATGGTAAGAGTGGTTTTAACAAATTAGAACTCTAGTTCAAATAATTCTGTAGACTTTCACCCACACCCCTTATTTACTACATCTATTTTCTTTTTATTCAACAAAACTCCACTGCTGCCTGCCGCCCTCCTTCCCGATTCATACTTCTGTATATATCTTTTCTGACATATTTACACTGCTATATTCAGCCAAGATATTTTGGATCAATTTCAAATGTCTGCAAACTGATGTATTTCTGGCTGAACTAGATTATACAGTAGCTAGTGAAATACACTTCATTAAACAGATCTGATGGAAAGTCTGCTCTGCAAGCAATCCAAAAGAATATTTGTTATGCTCTATTCGCTGTGTATATGTAGTTGAAACTATCTTTCCAGTTACTTAGTCTCATAACATTGCACCTTTATATTCATTGGGCTTGATTTCAGGGCTTATTCTGGATGGGTCACATTATATTCAAGAGGGTGGATGTCAAACTGGGATTTGTCACTCACTAAGGTGCAATTTGCATAGTCTAGCAAGGCATGTGGTTATCTGCAAAATATAAAATGTACAAATGCAAAGAGGGCTAGGAATATTTCTAACTGTTGCACCCAGAACAATTTGTCATTGTTAACTACTAGTGCATGAAGTGGAATTACCACAAATAATGCAAAGGTATATATCCTATTTGTATGCCAGATGTAGGGCCTGGACAGAATATTCAGGAACACTACCACAACCCACACTTGGGATGCAGGCTACTTTATGGAATAATGGGTAGATAACTGGATCAGAAAACCATTGGTTATAATGCAAGTGAGGCATCCAGGGGTGACAGCTTACTAGGAACCCATAAGGCAAAAGAAATGTACCACTGGCCTAAGAATGGACATGTGCAAGCAAACCAGGAAGAACATTAATAATGTGAAGAGTACACTGCAAATCTAGAGGACTTGCCAGATCTTTCATAATGGGGCAGAGACAGGTGTAGGTTAAAGAAAGTTCCTTTACTGAGAAGTTCCTTTACTGAGACTACTCAGAGCACACAGAAGCTGCAGCTCTCTGGCTCACAGACACAGGAAGATAGATAGTATTCTTGGGGTCTGCCTAAATCCTGACTTGGAGTAAACAACCATGGAATGAGTAGCTGATTACTCTACAGGCCTCCCCCATTGAAGCCTAGGCTAACAATAAAACATTTAAAATATTTTTACTGTAGCCTAACTACACTCAACAGGCATGCACACAGATATAATTATGGAAAATAAGTTGCTGCAGGGGGGTGGAAGGATGGTAAGTGACTGAAGAATCTGATAAACCATAAAGCCCTGTCCCTGTCCGTCTCCCTGGAATCACTGATTATTCACTGATGAGGCTGCTGGTTACCCATTTTGTGGGGCCATCTCTCAGGAATCAAGAGTGTTGCAGTCTCTTGGGCTGCTTATGGAAAGATGGTATCGTCATCATTTTCCACTTCTTGATTGTCTGGAGGTTTTATCCATTGAATTCACACATGCTAAAGGTCAATATCTCTCAGTCCTGTGTCTACTATTACATTATCTTTGGCTGATTTGTGACTGTATTTTTCAGGGACTGACGTCCTTCTATTTTCTCAGATCATCTGTTGTGGAACAATCTTTCAGATTACCTGTTGGGACCTTCCTATTGTAGTAGCAATATAAATGCAATTGAGTTATTACTATTCTCAGCTAGGAAACTCCAAAGGCAAGTGATTTAGAGTGCCCAGTTGGTGTTTGGAAGTAAAAATGAGAGACAAATGAAAATTATAAGCATATCCCCAAATAAATAGTAAGTTATTGACTGAATATATGTTATATGCTTCAGAAGAAAACGTCTGCAAATCCCTCCCACAGTCCAACCTCAGCTATATTTGACTACTGAAGGTACAGGGCTGTGACAAGGAAGAATTTGTTTAAAACTGTTCTGCCTTGAACATGAGCAAAAAACTAGTGAAAAACAAGAGTTAGGTTTGAGAATGTTGCCCACATTGTTGGTAACTTTCAGTGAAGCTGTGGTATAAAAGTACTCTACTATAAAATGGTCATCAGCCTCAAAGTCTACAGCCATTAATCCAAGCTTCATTCTCTCACCCCGTTTTGATTGTTCCATTGTACAGGCAGACTTTGTGAACTGCACTCTGATTTTAAGGTTGAAAAATAGGCCAGTAATCCATTTACCAATAGCTTTAGTGGCTGTATTTCAACAACGCAATGGTTTTCAGTCTGCTCCAATCATATGATTATTCCTGTTGTGTAGGTAATATAACTCCAAGAGGTGTCAGATAGAGAATAAAAGCCTATAGATTTGCCCATTGCTTTTATCCAGTTAAGTAACTATTACAAAGTTTATGCTATTTCATATGACAGTGTGCACAAGTTAAATGCAATACTTTAATATTATTATTATTTACTTTATTAAGTCTCGTTCCCCTAAATAAAATGGTACTACCGCCACAACCCAAAATCCATTATAATTTTAAAATTATAATCATAAGGCTCTTATTCGCTGGTTTCTATGCTATTTGAAAGACAAATGGGAAGTCTGTGTTCTCTCCTTTCCATACCCTGAAATTATTAGACTCATATTGGCAAATTATTTGTGAAATTTCTAAAAGAGCTAAGCAACAGAAAGGCATCAAAGCTAGAGACAAAATATTGTCTGGTGGGTAAGGCACTGAATTGTGACTCAAAAAAATCTGAATCTATTCATGGCTCTGCCAAAAACTCCATGGGTAATCACGGACCTCATCTGGAATATTGTGTGCAGTTCTAGTCCCCCTTGCTTAAAAAAGATGAATTCAGACTGAAAGAGGTTCAGAGAAAGACTACAAGGATGATCCGGGGAATGGAAAGCCTGCCTTATGAGAGGAGATTTAAGGAGCTTGGCTTGTTTAGCCTAACCAAAAGAAGGTTGAGGGGGGAGATGATTGCTCTCTATAAATACGTCAGAGGGGTAAATACCAGGGAGGGAGAGGAATTATTTGAGAACAACACCAATGTGGACACAAGAACAAATGGTTACAAACTCTCCATCAGGAAGTTAAGGCTTGAAATTAGACACAGGTTTCCAGTGATTAAAGTATAATTTGATGGGCCCTGGAACCCTCCTAATCTCTGGGCCCCCTTCCTGTATTGTCCTGGCCCCCTTCATGCATGTGCAGACCCCAGCCCAAGTACGTGTTTACAACCACTTCTCAGTACCATATGCATCGGTTATTGCTCCATAAAAATATTTATAATTTTATATGGCATTTATGTCTATATCAGTTACTGTCACAAACTAGCAAACACTGCATAACACAATAAGTATTGTGATCTTTATATTCCTGATATGCATATTTCACTTCATTGAATGAAATGTGAAACTTGGAACACAAAAATTTTAAGTCACTTTCACCAAATTCCAGTGACAGCTCTGTAGTGAAATGTGGTGGGTCAAGTGCTTCAACAGCACTGCTTAGACGTTTTTCTGAGTTTGGCAACAATCTAGCATTTATACAATCCGCTAAGGCCTGGTAAAACGGACATTTAGAAATTTCAATTTACTTGCCAGCATTCACAGACATGTTTACACATACACCTTTAAAGCAACCTGTAGCAATCGCCTCACAAGCCCCTTGGTAGAGCTCTGAATCACACTCTCTGCAAGCTATAAACACCTAAACTTGTCGCCTTATCAACTTACTTGTAGATAATGTTACATCAGATTTTTGCAACACGAAGGACAGGTCTGCAAGTTCCTCCAGAGCACCAAGCATGAGAGCCAAATTTTTAACAAAAACTGGATTCTCCAGGTTTTTTGTCATGCCAGCAAATTTTGCTTTATCGTTCCCTTCCCATGAGAAATCAGTTGATTGTTTTCAAGTGGTGGCTATGGAGGGCTGCATATGACTCCCAAACAGCTCGTACAGTGTGGCAACTAGAGGCAACCCAACATACATCAAATACACATCCAATCCTATTAAGCTGGACTTCCAGACCACTCGCACAGTCAGCCAACTCTCTCAAGCACTTCTGTGACTGACTGGACAGAGCGTACATTAAATCCATGAATGATTTAAAGTGATTAACTTCACTGCAGCACTTGATAATATCAGCCATGGCCAATTCCAACCAGTGATTAAAACAATGCCAACTTATCAAAAGTGGAAATCGTGTTTTTAATTTTGCAGCAAACACCAGCCTTGTTGCCTAACATGACAGAGGCTCCATCTACACCTAAACCAATCCAATTATCTTTGAGAAATTCCTCCATGAACCCATGTGCTGTCAAACACTGCAGCAAAGCTAATACTACGCCATCACCACCATTGCTGCCTATGTGCAATCAGATATAGAAAAAGATCTAACAGGACCAATGTTTGCATCAAAAGTTATGCACAACTAAATTACAAGGCAAGAAAGTTTACTTAAATTCGTACTCTCATCAATTAAAATAGAAATTTGCTGAGAAATGGCACTAGAACACAAACTATGTTTCATCTCCACAGATATATGGTCTATTGTGTGACCACAAACAACACTGGTATGCAAAACACGACCCATATCAACACCATTTAACTGTTGTAAGTAATAAGGTCTGGATGGTGAGTGACCACCATCCAAATAAAAGATGTTAAATGCATGATAACCTAATAACACTATCTAGGACAGGGGTCTCAAACTCAAATCTCCACGAGGACTAGGCTATTGGCCTGAGGGCCGTGTCACTGAAATCTTTTCATATGAGGAGTTATTATTAGAACTAGAAACAGCACTACTGGGTAGCCTTATGACATCTTTCTAGGGTCCGGAACAAAACACACATTTACATTTAGAATTACTTCCATTCAAGATCTAAAGGGGTAGCCGTGTTAGTCTATATCAGCCAAACAAACAAGGAGTCCTGTGTCACTTAAAGACTAACAAATTTACAAATGAACAAATACGTGTGTTAGTCTTTCCAAGTGTCACAAGACTCTTCCCCCCAAGATAACAATATCATTAGAAAGACAAAGAATAAGCAAATGAACACACTTAAAATTTTGCATTATAAATCAGTAGTTCCCATCCATTTTGGTTGAGGGACCAAAGTACAAATTTTAAAACCTTGAAGGGCCACCAGATTATTTAATTAAAAATAAATTAAAAATTAATTATTTGAATTAAAATTGATTGTAACTAAAATTAATTGGGTTTATTTTTAATTAATTGAAACTGAATTAATTTTAATTGAAATTTAATTTTAGAAAGGTTTTTTAAAAACCTTTTTATAAAAGGCTTTTAATTAAAATTAATTTTAAAGGTTTTTTTTAAGAAAGAAAGAAAGAAAGAAAGAAAGAAAGAAAGAAAGAAAGGGCTGCATACATCCCCAAGCCCAGAGGGGAAGCAAGCAGCCAAAGCCTGGCTCCCAGCTGCAGGAGGTAGTCTGGGCTGGGCCGGGCCCCCCAGCACGGAGCCCCCCCAGGGGAACCCACCCCACAGTCCCAGTCCCCCTTAGAGTCCCTGAACCCAAGTTCTGTCTGGGCCGGGCACTGCCCGGGTGCTCCCCGGGGCCCCAGTTCCCGCTCCCTGGGCCTACAGTTCCCTGGCAGCTCCCTGGCCCTGGCTCCTCGATCCTCCCGGTCCCCAACCCCCAAATGGGCTCCCCGGCCTCCATTCCCTGACCCCCCAGTTTCCCATCATCTCCCCAGCCTCCGACCCTTCCAGAACCCATTGGCTTCTGTTCCTCAACCCCCCATTGGCTCTCCGACCTTCCCAGCCCCTGTTCCTGGCCCCACATTGGCTCTCCAACCCTCCTGATCCCCGGCCCCTGTTCTCTGATCCCCCACCGGCTCTCTGACCCTCCCAGCCCCCTTTCCTGGCCCTCCATCGGCTCGCCAACCCTCCCGGCCCCCATTCCCAGACCCCCTCATCGGCTCTCTGACCCTCCCAGTCCCAGGTCCACAGCATTCCCCCCTTTCCACTGCCCCCAACTTACCTGACCAGAGAGCTGCAGGGGCCTCTGGCATCGTGCTGGCCGGGAGGCAGCTCCCGCCCTGAACATGCTCTTTTGGAGCATGCTCAGGGCGGGAATTTTGAAAACTCCCTAGTCCGGCTGGCAGCTGCTGCTCCTAGCTGAGCAGCAGCCTGCCTGCAGGGCAGAGCGGAACCTGCGTTCCGCCGGAGTTTTCCGGGATCCTGGGCCCCGGAACACTGTCCAGCAAAATGTGTGGGCTCCAGAACAGCGTTCCGGGGCATTCCAACCTACTTTAACCCCTGCAGGTTTCTAACCATCAGAGGAGTAAAGTTCTGGAATAGCCTTCCAAGGGGAGCTGTGGGGACAAAAAACATAACTGCCTTCAAAACTGAGCTTGATAAATTTATGGAGGGGGTGGTTTGATGGGATGGCCTAGTTTGGTAATTGACTGATCTTCGACTACTGGTGGTGCATATGCCTAAGAAGGAAGGGTAGATGCAGTGGGTTCTGGGTTCTTACAGAGAATTCTTTCTTGGGTGACTGGCTGGTGACACTTGCCCACAGGCACAGGGTTTAACTGATCACCATATTGGGGGTTGGGAGGGAATTTTCCCCCAGGCAGATTGGCTAGGACTCTGGGGGGTTTTCACCTTCCTCTGTAGCACTGGGAATGGCTCATATGCTGGTGGATTCTCTGTATCTTAAAGTCTTTACATCATGATTGGAGGACTTTAATAACTCAGTCATAGGTTAGAGGCTTATTGCTGGAGTGAGTGGGAGAGGTTTTGTGGCCTGAATTGTGCAGGAGGTTAGACTAAATTATCATACTGGTCCCTTCTGATCTTAGAGCCTATGGCTATGTCTACACTAGCAATTTAGGTCGATTTAAGAATGCTTAAGTTGATCTAAATTACTCCATGTCCACAATGGACTTTCATTAAGTTGACTTAAGGGTGTCCTTAAGTCAACTTCATAACTACCGCCTGTTAGGTCGACTTAAGGTCTAAGTCGACCATACTAAGTCGACCTAACACCGGTGTGGACATCCTAGGTCATCTTAATTCCTTAAGTCGACCTAGGTCTGGGGTGGCTCAGGGACAAGGGAACCCCAGGGGCTCCCGGGGAAGAGAGCCGCTGGCGGTTCTTTTTCTCGGGGCTCTCCTATACCGGGAGCCCCTGGCGGCTGTCTTCCTCAGCGCTCCACAGACAGGAGAACTTCTGGGGATCCCCTGTCCATGGAGCACCTGAGAAGACAGCTTCCAGTGCTCTGCGGACAGGGGAGCCTCTGGGGATCCCCTGCCCATGGACCGCTGGCGGCTGTCTTCTCTGGTGCTCCACGGACAGGGGAATCTCCAAGGGGGAGCCCCAGCAGCTCCCTTCTATCCTGGACCCGCAAGAAGTGAGCACCAGCCTGCACTCCCTTCTTGCCCAGACCACATGGGTCCCAGCAAGAAGGGAGCCCCAGTCTGTGCTTCCTTCTTGACCGGATCCACGCGGGTCCTGGCAAGAAAGGAGCCACACTCTCTTCTCTCTGGGACTCATGCGGGTCCTGGCGAGAAAAGAGCCGCTGGTCCCTTCTCAGCAGGGAGTTGTGGGTCCCTTCTCAACAGGGAGCCAAGGCTCACTCTACACTTGAAAAGTTAAGTCGACTTAACAGAGTCAACTTAACTTTTTAAGTGTAGACATAGCCTATGAGTCTAAGTCACTATGTCTGCAAAACAGTGCTTCCCTACCTTACAGGAGTATTGTGTGGCTACATGTATTAATGAACAGCTAAGATACTTCATTGATGGGAGTTCAGGGGAAGAGTCACATAAAGTACCGAGAGAAAGAGAAAACTTTGAATAGAGGCCAAGTATATAGTTTTACTTAGCAAAGCATGGGAAAATGTAGATGGAGAGGAAAAATACATTCATTGTTTGGGTAGGTAATGAACAGTTATAATCACAAAAGAGAAAGTTTAGAGGAGAAAAATCCATCTCAACAAACACATCTCTGAATATGTATGGTGTTAGTGGGGATGAGGGGGTTATTTCTAGAACAGCTAACATCTGGCATAAACTGTATAATTCTGACTTGTAAGATCTAAATGGAGATGTATTATATTCTCTGGTTTTGATCTGGGGTTCCACTGCAGATGATTTTTTCACTTCTTTTCTGAACTGTGAAACAAAAGTAAATGGCTCCCCTGTCTCCTTGACACCACCTCCTGCCCAGTGCTTTTTTTTTTTTAATTGTTTTATGTATTTATTTATTTATTTATTTATTTATTTTAAACGGTGCCAGTACTCAGCCCAATCAGGCCCTGACTCTGGCCCCGGCTGGGAACCCAGGGCTGCTGGATCCAGCCCCAGCCAGGGACCTGGGCCGCCAGCAGGAGCTGGGGCCGCATCACTGTGAAAAAAAGGTGCCGGTATTAAGTACCAGTGCGTACTGTCACAAAAAATCATTGCTCCTGCCTGTGACTTTTCACTTTCACCTCATTGCAGGAAAATCATTTTACTGTCACATTTGGATGGCAGCTGGAATTCTCTAAATGAGGTAAGCAAGGCTCAGACTTGTTCTTTCTTTCCTCAGCAAAAATCTCATAACATATGGTGCTACATTATGTCTCCAAGCTTTTAGTGAAGAGGAAAACAGCCATCTGGATTGGCTTAAATTGTAACATTGTGCTTGCTAGATTAATATGAAAAGACAGATGAAAGAAGACACTTCAATTACTTCACCCTAACTTTTTATTACAACATCAAGTAATATGGTGAGTTACAGAAGAAATGGGACTAGAGATAATCATAAGGATGAAGCCACACACAAGTTCATTGTCATATACCTGCCAACAGGGTTTTAAATATTCTGTACATGCATCTTAGTTTTACTTCTTAATTTCTGACAAATCACCTCAGAACTATAACTTTAAACTATGAGGTAGCTACTAAGACTGAGATCCCGCCTTTTTCTTCTGGAATTTCCTGAACTGAGACTGGATAGCCACTGCAGCCCGCTCTGTCTCTGGTGCATCCATGTCTATGTCAAAGTCCTCTTGAACTTTCTTCTGTCCATCTGTCTCAAGAAAATAAAAAATAAATCATTATTAATTTGAGAATATGATAATCAACTGCAACATGGGATCCTCTGTGTCTCTCACTCACTGTCTATGAAGCACAAAGGCTATTGGAGAACCGGAAGACAACTGTGGCAGAGTCGTGGGCACAAGCAGCTGAATTAACATTCTGGTCACAGTTAACTGCCTAGGAGTAAACCTGATTATGACAGCCATGCCTAAGTGATAGATTGGTGATGGACTGAGGAAAGCTACAAAGCTAATTAACCCACTAGCCTGGAAAGTAGAAAAAGTACAGAAAGAAAGCCTTGGTGGTAAGGGAGCTCTTAAAGTCTGTCCTAAGGAAGAGAGCCCACCTCACCGAGGCTATGTCTACACTAGAAAAGTTAAGTCAACTTTACTAAGGACTTAATAAAGTCAATTTAGGCACTAATCCCCATCTACACTGGTTTCAGTCGACCTAATAAGGTCGATTTAAGCATTGAGTCGACCTAAAATGAGGTGTTATTAAGTCGACTTAACTTTTCCTTAAGTCAACTTAAGGAAATGCTTAAGTTGACTTAAGGAAAGCCCAGTGTGGACACGGAGTAGTTTAGGTCAACTTAAGCCTCCTTAAGTCGACCTAACTTGTAAGTGTAGACGCACCCCTAGAGGGCTGAAAATGACAAGTTGTTGCACAACACTGTAAATAATCCATATGTGGTGTTCATAAGAGGAGAGTCTCCTAGTGGTCCATGTGTACAGAGGAAGGCTGGAGTGAAGTTCCTGCAACCATTTACAGTTTATATGGCTGTGCATCTCCTCCATCCCAGAGGCAGTGTTTTTTTCTCTGCTAAGCTCTACTGCCCTGTATGGTGACTGGGCACTGAAGAATGACATCAGAATGGTGTTAAGCACACACCACATCTCCTTAATGTGACAATTTGGTGGCAGGTTACACCCTGGCTGACTTACAGAAACTGGGTGGTCCAAAGACAGTTCTCCTTGACAGAAAGCTTCAGAGGTCAGTGCACAGGCAGAAATAACTTACCATTGCAAAATGAGGAAGACACTTTAAAAACCTCTTATTAAAAAGGAAAGAAACTGATCCCCTACCTCCTTTTACCTCTGCCACTAAAGAACATTTATTGCAGCCCTAAGGTTACTTCTAATTTCTCTACTTACTCCCTGCCACACATGCTTTTTCCTCCTTTGAAATATAAATCCTCCAACCATCCAGCTCTGTTCTCCTTTTGGCTTTGTTTGAATTGCTTTCTTATACCACCCTCCCAACACCACCTGCTTTGCCTTCCTCATTAGCTTTTATCCCTGGCTGTTTACCTTCCTTTATTCTCATCCCCCCACCCTCATTTTCATTGCTTTGTTGATTACCCTGCTGACATTCATTTTGTTCACCTCCACATTCATTTTATAGTCCTAGGAAAACACACCCCAATTACAACTTTCTCTGGATCACCAAGGTTAGTACATAGACAAGTGAGTCATTCCTCTAGCTTAATCACACACTATTCATTATAACCTTGTTTGTTAAAACTACTTACAATTAGAGTGAGGCTCTAAATATAGTGGCGCTCTAATTTGAAATAAGATCTATTTGTTTGATGTCTTTACCCCAAAAGTAAAATTTTAAAAGTTTTGTTTTGTTTTCAAGGTTATTTTACCCTCAAAGGTATTTTTTTTTAAATAAAACTGAAGTAAAATTGAAATGAAAAGTCATTTCAATTTGAAAAATCAAAATATTTTGACTTCTTTGGAATTTTTGTTTTGAGGGATTTGAGAGTTTTGACTGAAATAATGTGGTGAATTCAACATGAATTTGCAAATAGCTTCAACCTACATTTTTGAGGGGGCTGCAAAAAATAAATAATGGAGCTCTAATGGCCTTAGTGAGTCTCTGTGCAGATTCAGGGGCCTACTCATTCAGAACGTCTTGCCTTCAGTAATAATCTACAGTATGTTCAGGGCTGAGACCATGTCTGGTATGTTTATCGCTTATAATTTTATCATGAGTCTTGCAACGTTTTATGTGTTTCTTAAAGCCCTAGATTCTGCACTCATGGAACTACCCCAGAAACTCAGCTTTAATTGAAGAAGAAAAAAAAGGAAGTTTCTGAGTCCTAAAGGTGCAAAAGTCAGAGAGCAAATCAAAGGAACGCCAAATGTATTATTATTGAAATCTCATGATTGAATTAAAAATCTCATAATTTTGGAGAAACCTAAGTCATGATATTTCAATACTGGGGAATGGAGATACTGCACGTTTTTTCAACTGTTTACTGAAGTGTCTACCACAGTTCAGACACTATGAGCCCCACTCAGTCATTCTTGATCTCAGTGGAACAATTCAGAGTAAGGTACTCTTCTTCACAATTAAACAAGATGCAATAAAGTCTGGGCTGAGGTTCCCCACTGGGAACTTAATCTAGTTTTTACAAGAATTGTTGCAGCACAGGGCAGGTAAAGGGAAAGCAATTCACCCATATATGGGAGGCCCTGATTCAGTTCCCTGTACTGCCTGATGATAAGGGATTTGAACAGGGGTTCCTCACCTCTCAGGTGAGTGCCAGACCACTACACTATGGGATATTCTGACATGGGGCTTTGTTCTCAATCTCTCCTTTTGAAGCTGTCCCATTGTGTATAAATATGTGTTGGGCTAGGGAGCAGTGAACATGCCCAGAGGCAGAAATTGAAGCACCATGGAGACTTTAATAAAGAATATGTCTACTTTGAGTACAGTTTGTCTTCATGTACAGCATTAGGCACTATAATGCTTTCATGAAGACGCTACAACGCTGATGGGAGAACTCCTGCCATTGATGTAGTTAATCCATCTCCCCAAGAGGTGGTAGCAATGTGAATAAGAGAAGCTCTCCCATGGACATAATGCTGTCTACCTGGAGAGCAGGGGGTTGTTGCTATAATTACATCATTCAGGAATGTGGATTTTTCACACTCTTCAGTGACATAGTTATACCAATGTAGGTCTGTTGGGTTGACCTAGCCATAGACATTGCCTATACTGACAGGAGGGGTTCTTCCATCAGCATAGATAATCCTCCTTCCACATATTCTTCCATGAGCCTAATGTTGTCTACACTGGGACTTAACTCAGCCCAACAATTCCATTCTGGGGTGTGGATTTTTCATACCCCTGACTGATGTTGTTAAACCAACCAACCTAATTTTCTAGTTTAGACCGAAACAACAAAATATTAAGTTCCAAGTAGGTTTAGGTGCTGTGAGGGTTAGGTGACAGCAGAACAGGTCTTTTGTGGATCACAGTGGCACTTGAAACTGGGCATTAGATGCTTAAGTTCCCTTGCAGATCTGGGCTCAACTGGCAAACTGGTAATGAGAGCTGGAACAAAAAGTTGTTGAAAATTTTCCCACTGTAAAATATTGCTTTTTGACAACTGGTTGGTTTGGGAGTTGCTTTGTTTTGGGTAGATATCAGTTCTGGAGAAAAAAAATATGGTTTGATTGTGGATAAGGGGTACTAATGAGGGGGAGATTTATACAAGATTATGGATCACAGAAGTTGTCTGCTAAAATATTACAATACAACTCTTCCAGGAAGAGTGGACTATCCAGTAGTGAGAAATGTTCTTACGTTATCAAGATGTTTATAGTGGAAATTCTAAGGGGAAGCATTTAGTCTGCTCTGAAATTGATACGCTACTTTTGGCAGCCTATTGATGGCCTCCCACTTCTATTGTATCATGGCAAGCTTTTGGCTAGTGCTCGGCTTCTCACCATAAATATAATCATGAGATAACATTTAAAAACGAAAGTAAATACTTGCAGCTCAAGCCTCGTTTAGGCTTTGCATCAGAGAAAGACACTGACCATATCTTTTGCTTAGTCATTTTAAAAGAGGAAGTTAAGCTCTCAGAAAAGGATGAAAGCACATAGCTAGTTTCACACTACTGAAGTATGAAATCTCAACTGGACTGAATGGTTTTCTGCTGTGGCAAAGACTTGATTGCCGCACAGTCATGAATTTCTACAAAGTTCTTTCTTGAAGAATGTTTACGATTATAAAGCCCACCCTTTAGGCTCTCTGAATCAAAGAATCGTTGATTTATGTACATCAGCAAAGCTCCACTGAAGTCAATTGTACTACAATGATTTACACCTGCTGAAGATTGGCTCCTGCCCTTTCTATTTTTGGATCCATTTTTGCTCCTGGTGAAGTCAATAGTAAAATTCCTCTCAATGTACTATCGAAACACATGAATGTTCTGATGATACAGAAACAAGCCTCATTTAGTCTCTTAGATTTAGAATTTAATAGTATTTAAAAAGGAATTGTCCATGGACAGGGGTAATGAAAACATTGTTATATTAAAGAGAAGATACAGCTACTGTGATCAGGTGAATAAATGCCACCATGGCAGTGACAGAGTTACAGAGAGCCTAGTTAGCCCATTTTTTGGCACCGTGACAGGAGACAGCTAATTATGGATTAGATTCTTCTGGGAAGAAGCAGACTGGGTGATTTTTATAAAGCAAGGACTACAGAGCAGGCAAGATCCGGGAGAGAGTCTTTTCTGCTCTCTGGTGAAAGAAGAATGGAGGGGCCTGTAGGAAGGAGCTTGTACACCCTGGGACTCTCCATGAAGAGAGAGGGCAGTTGAGGAGAAGACTCCTAAAGCAGTCCTGGGAGAAGAGAGATTTTGGGAGAGAAGCCCTGAGGTTCATTGTCTTTGGGGGAGCTACGCCTCAAGGGAGACTGTCCTGGGAGGAAGTTCTCTGTAATAGATTAATGAAGAGCTTGTGGAAGAGATGAAGAGATTGTGGAGGACATATTCTGGAAAAAATAGAAGAGTCTCTGCTCCTCTGAACTGGGATGGTGTTACTTTGGAATGTGTGGGACTCTTTGTGTTACCTAGCTGGATGGTCAAGCCACTGAACACAGAGCCAGATTAAGGTGCCTCAGGGTGCCCACTTTCATGGGGCCCCTACTCAAATACCCCCCCACTATGGCGGTGGCCAGCCTGGGGGTAGGGCTGCACTGGGGCCCAGGCTAGCAGACCTGCCAGCCATGTAGTGCAGGCCAGCACTCAGTCCTGGGGGGTCCTGGCGTGAATCTCTGACCCCCATCCCTGGGCTGGCTGGCCTGCCCCAGCAAGATCCCAGGGCCCAGCAAGTTCCTGGGATCCTTGGGGTCAGATGCCCACTTGGTTGCACAGTGTTCCAGGAGTAGCCCAGGGACTCCCTCCCTGGAAGCGCAGCTGGGCCAGCATGGGGTGGGGCATCAGGAGGTGAGGAGGCAAGATGGGGCAGAATGGCTGGTGTACAGTGCTTGCAGGCAGTGCAGTGCTCCAGAGGCAGGGACTCCTTCCCCTTGAGCGCTGTCTACCAGCATCATGGATGTGGAGCAGCCAGACCAGGTGAAGATGCTCCAGCCAGCTACAGGCCAGGCGTTGCGGGCGGCAGTCCTCAGGGCTGGACTTTTGTGGGACCCCCCTTAGCACTCAGTCCCTAAAGCCTCTTCATTAATTTGCCCCTGACTGCACAGACCACTGAAGTCTAGAGGAGGGAGAAGCAGAAGGGCTTCAGTGCCAGATTTCACCATAAGGAGATGTTCTGTGTTGATGAATCTATGATAATATATATGGGGGGGGAGGGTGGGTTTTTTTTTAAGGATGTTAAACCATCATGATTCTGGGCATTAACCAACCATTAACTGAAGAAGGTTTGGAAGATATTTCCCCAGGAGGCAAGTTCTTCCATAATTATCCATTGCAGGGTTTCTTTGAAACTCCCTCTGAAGCATTAGTTGGCCACTGTCAAACACTGGACTACTCTGGTATGTCCCTATGTAGAATGAGTCAGATGGACACGTGTGGTATTGTTTTCAAAAGGAAAAGAAAAGATATAGTCTTAACTTGAGTTACCTAACTCAGCTGAACTAACTCAAGATAAAATATTTAACATGACAGGTTATCTTTTGTGAAAATTAAAAACTGCCCTGTCTTTAGTTGGTTTTTCTGCAAGCTAGCTAACTTGAGGTAGGATCACACCTTTTCTCCCAGTAAAGACATATTCTAAGGGTTTTCCACGGGTGTCAGCAACATTAGACTCTCCATAGAGAATTACATCAGATCTGAAATGCAACAGAAACCACAGACTACCAGGTTATTAATATGTGTCCTCTGCTAAAAGGCTCAAATGCTAGTATCGATTCACAGGGACCAGTACAAACAACAGATTCCCCTTCTCTGTTATCCCATATCCCCACCTTTTAAAAATTTTATATAGGCAAGTTAAGCTGAGTCTCCCAAGTATAACACTTCTCAAAATGACTTTACATAGTGAAACATCTGAAGGCTGCAAAACTATATGATCTGTACTGGTCAGTTTAGATTAGTTGTTCTCATCCTTTTGCAAATCATGACACGCTTGGTGGCATACACCCCACACCAGTTCACCCACGCCCAAGGCTAAATCCAGCCCCACTCTGGCTCTCCGCGACACATCATTGGCAATGTCTACACTGGCAAGTTAGTTCGCATTAAGGAGGCTTAATTCGAACTAACTAAAGCCATGGCTACACTAGGCTTTAGTTAGTTCGGATTAAGGGCTTCCTTAATTTGAACTAATAAATTCGAATAAGGTATTCAAACTAAGGGTTAATTCGAACTAACTAGTTCGAATTAACCAACGTGGCCATGTTAATTCGAACTAATTTCTTAGTTCGAATTAACCGGCCATTGAAATGAACGGGGAGCGCTAATTTGAACTAAGCAAGTGCTTGCTTAGTTCGAACTAACATTGCAGTGTGGCCATGCTAGTTCGAATTAAGCTAATTCGAACTAATTTTAGCAAGTATAGACATAGCCATTGTGTGGTGACACAGTAATGTGTCTTGACACAGTGGTTGAAAACTCTGGTTTAGACATCACCTCCATCAGTAAATGGTGCTATACCCTCATCTTAGCATTAAGTTGTTGTTGTGTAGATTATGTTGTTGTTGATATTCTCACCCGGAGTGGTTAGCAGGTTCAATCCTCCTGCCTTTATATGCTACATTTGGAACTGGAACTCGCAGTGTCCCACTAAATCTCTGTAATTCTAGGTGTATTGCAGACCTATCTATTCCATGCCCAGAACGAACATTAGAATGTTAACCTTCTTTTGTGCTTCAGAAAGTTATAATCAATATTAAATAGTAGATGGATGATGAAACTTTGTCAGATTCTTCCTGCAAAGAGCTGGACAATCCTTGTACAGCCTGAAGCTTCCCAGCTAACTCTTGAGAAATGCGGTGCAAGTGTAATTACTCATAAATACCTTTGGCTAACTTCTTGATTTAGGCTATGTACACACGATCAGATTAAAGCGCAACATGGCAATCGCGCTATGAAAAACACGTGACCTTTATTGCGGGATAGCACATACACACTTCGCTCCTTGTAATGCAACAGAATTCTTTGCAATATCGCAATGCGCAATGAATTCTGGGCACCTATCCCACAGTTCAATTTTCCCTCAATCTGCGCTTGGAATCATGGGATGAAGGAAAGGAACTCAAAGCGCCATGGGTAAACTCTCAGTTTCCCATGGTGCACTGTGTTCCCCTTGCGTCTTCCTCATTGCCACTAGCAACTCACGCCTATTTTCAACAGTGCAGTGACGCACCACACCACTTGCGAGCAATCACAACGGCGACAGCATTGATTTTGCTTTGATCTCCACTGTCACCTTCAGCATTCTAAACACATCTCGGCTGGTTGCTCAGTATGCAATGAACTCCAAGTAAGACGAGGATGCTGAGGAGCAGGGGCTGATCGATGCCATGCAGAGCAACAGCACCGCGTTGCTCAGCTCCTTCACTGATCATCTGCACACGGTGCAACGCCATTTCTGGTCGCGAGAGATGAGCACAGAGTGGTGGGATCGCATTGTTATGCAGCTGTGGGATGACGAGCAGTGGGTACAGAACTTTTGAATGCGGAAAGCAACCTTTCTGGAACTGTGTTCAGAGTTGGCCCCTGCCCTGTGATGTAAAGACACCAACATGAGGTCAGCCCTAACTGTGGAGAAGCGTGTTGCAATTGCTGTCTGGAAGATGGCAACTCCTGACTGCTACCGGTCGGTTGCGAACCAGTTTGGAGTCGGGAGGTCCACTGTCGGATTAGCCCTCTCACAAGTGTGCCGAGCCATCAATCGCGTTCTGCTATGTAGGACGGTGACGTTGGGCAATGTTCGTGAGATTGTGGACGGCTTTGCTGCCATGGGATTCCCTAACTGCGGGGGAGCCATAGATGGCACACATATCCCGATTTTGGCTCCAGACCATCTCGCGACTGAGTACATAAACAGGAAGGGCTACTTCTCCATGGTGCTGCAAGCACTCGTGGATCACAAGGGGCGTTTTATGGATATCAATGCTGGGTGGTCGGGAAAGGTGCATGATGCCTGCATTTTCAGGAACACTGGTCTGTACCGGAAGCTGCAAGGGGGTACCTTCTTCCCTGATCAAAAAATTACAGTGGGGGATGTGGAGATGCCCATAGTCATCCTCGGAGACTGAGCATACCCACTGATACCATGGCTCATGAAGCCGTACACCGGTAACCTAGATCGCAGCAAGGAGCGGTTCAATTAGAGATTGAGCCACTGCAGAATGACTGTGGTGTGTGCCTTCAGCGGTTTAAAAGGGCGCTGGCAATGTTTGTATGGGAGGCTGGACTTGGCGGAGGACAACATCCCTGCTGTGATTGCGTTGTGTTGTGTCCTTCATAACATTTGTGAAAGTAGGGGAGAAAAGTTTTCCCCGGGGTGGGCTCTGGAGGCACAGCGCCTCGAGGAAGCATACGAACAGCCAGCCACTAGGAGTATTAGGGTGGCCCAAGGAGAAGCTGCTCGCATAAGGGAGGCACTCAGGGACCATTTCAATTATGCCCTCCGCTAGTTAACTTCCAGGACGCATCAGGTGCACCTTATGAGATTTTCAATGTGTACAAATAAAGCCACTCTTCAAATTATTTGTCACTGTTTTTATTAAAACCTAAAGGGGGGGTTTACAGGTGGGTGTAGCTGCGGGTCTCTAAAAAGTAGCTCTGTGGGGGACTGGATGTTGCAGTGTACCAGGGGGGCGGGTGGCCTTCAAAGAAATTCTTTGAAGGACTATGGGGTGTGGGAGGCAGACACGGCTGAACTGTATGGAATAGAGCCCGTACATTAATCGCCTGGGTCTGCAAAGCAATCATGCTCTTGAGAAGTTTTGTTTGCTCCTTCTATCATGCTTATCAGTTCATCCCTGTGTTTCTGCCTCCTCTGTTGGGATTCCTCTTTCCAGGCTCGATTCTCCTTCGCAGATTCCTGTGCTGTTTTCAGCAGGTCCTGAAACATATCCTCCCTGTTTCTTCAACCAGGCCACCAAATGTTTCTCATGCGGTCATCTGGGGTAGACACCGGCCTTGTGAAGGTCGAATCTAAAAAAAAATAATAATAATAAAGCTGTTGTTAACACAGAGCCTAGATAACCAATGTAACCTTCCAGTAGCACATTCCACTGGAAGGTGCAGTGCAGTCAAAATCCTATGCTTCGCTGAAGCGGACAAGGTACGTCCTAATAGAAACCTTACTGGGGGCTAACATTCTGCACAGGGCACACAGATGGAACCCAATATCTCTCTCCTCAGAGTGCCCCTGCCAGCTAGAATACATATCCTACATGCCACCGGTTGCAAGCCAGGACTGTATGCTGCTGCATTGTGTGCTGCCATGGTTCCCAAGGCTGTGCTTTGCAGCTGGTGAGGCAGAGTATCCGTCTTTGGGAGCATAGACACAAATGCTCTCCCATCTAACCTGAGTTGTAGGCTCTGGAGGTACATCGAGGAAACCTTTACTGACCTAAATACAGATGATTTTTTGACCATCACTGCTTGTGTTGATGCACTTCTAATGTATGCAGAGTAAAGAGTGTGCACAGCGGGGACTGAGACAGCAAGCACCCCCACCCCAGACAATGATATTTTAGCAGGAGCCATAGCTGCACGAAAGAGAAACTTACCGGAACCCCCCTCTGCCACCTTAGAGGACACGCTGCAATTCATGTCTTGGGTGGACGTCTCAAAGGGGTACAGAAGAGCACCTGGCTATACGCTGTTGCGCTTTCCTCCAGGTCATCCTCCATCTCCTCCTCCTCATCGATCACGTCCTCATCCTGCTCGGGTCTGGCATTCACTGGATTAGGGGGGGCCGATGTGTCCACGGGACTCTTTGCAGTGGTTGTGGGGTCCCCACTGAGGATGGCTTCTATCTCTTTATAGTACCTGCATGTAGCAGGCGCTGATCCCGAACGGCGGTTTGCCTTCTTCGCTCGGTGATAGGTTAGTCTTAGCTCCTTCACCTTTGATCTGCATTGCACAGTGTCTCTATCATAACCTCTCTCTGACATGGCTCGAGAAATTATGCCAAATATATCATCATTTCGCCTGCTGCCGCATAGTTGCGCCTGCACAGCGGACTCTCCCCAGATGCTGATCAGGTCCAGCACCTCTGCCGTGCTCCAAAGGGGTGCGCATCTTCCACGTCGGGCCGCCATTGCTACTGATGATCGGAGCTGCACTCCGCTCCACGAGGAAAAGAACAGGAAGTGAAACAGATGAGAAATTCGAAAATCCCGGGAATTTGATCAGGGCGGGGACTGTTTCGTCATGGCCACAGAGCGGGTGGGGGGAAGACCAGAGAGGACGACTTTGGAATGCTGGGACACTTCCGGAGGCCAATCATTGCGCGGTAAGCGTACACACGAGTGGAAAGGCGCAACAGCTGTTCCGTGTTAACTGCTACCACCCTCGTCGAGGTGGTTTTTGTATTGCGCTACAACAAGGCAGTTAACGTGCAACAGCCCTATTGCACGTGTGTACACTGTTGTTGGTAATGATTGTTAATGCGCGATAAAGTGATCGTGTGTACAAGGGCTCACTTCTCGAGTCTGAAGCAAAATGCATGATGACAGCAATGGAAAATGGAAAAACATTAGCTCTTCCTCAGGAGCCATGAGTACAAATCAATGGCCTGTGAGGCATTAGAGCCAGGGGTTTAGGGAAACACCCTTTTCAAACAATTCTCTTTAAGGGGTGAAAATTGAAGAGTTACAGTGGAGACACAGTTCACTCTTTGTTCTCAGAATAGCTCCATGTTGCCATAAATACAGCAAAGATTGTTTTTCATTTCTTCTAACAGCATTTGGTATGAAACTATACTGGAACATGAACTGAAAAAAATGTAAATAGTAGTGACATTTCAGATCTTAAGTACCACGCGCTCTCTCTTTTTATCCCAGTAAGGATCAGCAGGAGTTACAGAAACGTATGTATCATATATCCAAAAGAATACCTTACTTTTCAAGAGTTGAATTGCAGCACTTATTAACTGGCCTGACTAAGGGATGGGGACGAGTGTTATAATCCCCGAGAAGCTAACTCACACATTTTTGCACAAAATAAAAATGTTTTGCCACACTGAAGTAAGCTGCAGGCCCAAAAACTACTTCCCAATTTAATTTGTATTGAAGGATTCCTGTCCTTTGGTTGTAAGTGTTTTTTCAGATATATGTCAAAAGACTGCCAGCTTAAAACAATCAAAACATCTTAACTTTGCCTCAGACAGGGTCAATACCTTCTCAGGTGGCCGAGTGCTTCACAGGCTGCGTCATCCTTTATGCTTCTCTGACCCCAGCCTGCTAAGCCACCCAATACAAGACATGGTTAAAGCAGACCAAAACTGTAGTGGGGATTTCCTTGTTTCTGGCCCTATGGATGTTACATCCATGTGGTAAAGTAATGTTGCATCATCTTCTGTGACAGACAAGAGAATACCTGACCAAACCCCACAGCAGTTCCCCATGTAGGCTGAGAGTCTGCCAGATAGTGTGGATGTGTGCACAGAGTGTGGAACAGCACAATAGGTAAATCATGGTCCTCGCTAAAATATTCTTCACTATGTAGGGCCAGGATGGCAAAGAGAACTGACAAGACCATTCTGTTTCCCCTGAATTCAGACTAGGGGAGGGAAGATGAGGCAGTATCTGTCTTTCCTTACAGTAGACAGAGAGACAGAGGTAGCAGACTATTTCTTGCCTTCTCTGTACCCCTGGATGGGAGAGGGGCCCAGCAGAGGAACTACTCTAGCACTATGTCTACACTGGCAATTTAAGTTGACTTAAGGAGGCTTAAGTCGACTTAAATTAAGCCACGTCCACACTAGGCTTTCATTAAGTCGACTTAAGAAATTCCTTAAGTCGACTTAATGAAAGCTTAAGTCAACTTTATAACTGCCACTCATTAGGTTGACTTAAGCCTCCTTGGGTTGACTTAACCCTTCTTTAGGTTGACCTAAGCCCAGTGTGGATGCATAAATCCACTTTGCTAAGTCGAACCTAAGGGCAGTTAAATTCCAAAGGGGTAGCCGTGTTAACGACTTGTTAATAGCTGTGTTAAAACAGATGAATAACAAATCACAGCTTCAAAGAGAGTCTGCAGAACTCGAACTTATATGCAAATTTGACTCAGTTGTCTTGGGGTTAAACAGGGACTATGGATTTTTCTCGCATTACATCAAGTGAATTGACCTCCCCCTCCTCTATGTGCTGTTCCCCAGTGATTTGAATCCTAACACCTATTTTGATTTGCTGTTACAGCCTGACCTGATACTATGTCATACACTCCCCTGCATTTCATTTCCTCCCACTCTGTAACTTTCCTATCTTCAAAGCGTCTGACGAAGTGGGATTTTCTCCCACGAAAGCTCATGCGATTAATAAATCTGTTAGTCTTTAAAAGTGCCACAAGACTCTGTTGTCTTTCTAAGGGCAGTTAGGTTGACTTAACAAAGTGGACTAAGTCGACTTAAAGTGTTGCCACTTATTAAGTCGACTTTAATAAGGTCGATTTTAAGTCGATTTAAAGTCAACCTTATTAACGTTGACTTAACAAAAGTTGACTTAACTTTTCTAGTGTAGACATAGCCTAGAAGCTGATGAAAGGAGGTAGACGGAGTCACAGCTCAGACAGCTCTTCTCCCATCAGTTGCTAGTGCTGATCAATCCACCGGCAGGAAGGGTTAGAGCCCTATATGCTCCCCAGCCAGGAACAGCACCTCAGGTGCAGGACTGCAGATACTCCTACCTGACATGTCCTCATTTTACCAGACAGTGGACAGGCAGGAGGGAAACTTCAAGGATCTGAGCTCTTCCACTGCCAGGGAGTACACAGTTTCTGGTTTTAGCAGAGGGGGCGAATGCTGTGCCAGTAGGCTCCTTTTCCCTTAACCCTTGCTCAACTTCACTCACTTGTTGGTAAGCTGCCAAAACAGGCTGCTGAGCTCATTGACTCAGCAATTCTAACTTGCGGCTCTCTGTGATTGTCGGCTCCTCTTAACTTGACTGATATCAAAGCACATGCTTTTGTGATCTCACCAGTTCAGCAGCTCTAGCTTGCTGGGGCAATTTCAAGGCCCTTGTTTCTGAGTAGGCTCACATTCCATACTTCTGTGGGCTGATGTTAAGAATCAGGCCTCTGTGAAGTCACCAACTCAGAAGCTTTAGTGAGTCAAGGAAAATATCTGTGACATTACTGGTTACCAATCTTGCCTGTTCAAAGACCAGGCTTTTGTGGGGTTACTGCCTCTGAACCTCCATCTTATTGGTCTGGCTGTGTCTTCTGTCAGTTCTATGGGTCAGCAATTTTTGTTTCCTTGGCTAGTACCTATGCACAAACCTTTGAGAAGTTACCTACTCAGAACCACTAGCTGGCTGATCTGATATCAAGACACTCAGCTGTATGAGCAAAATGGGTCAACTATTCCAGCTTGCTGGGCTGATCTTCTCTAACTTGTTGGACTTATGGGAATGACCAGAGTGTCATGCATCTTCTGGCTTAGAGCTTCCCTAGTTTGCTGGTACAATGCCAAGGCCTTGGTCTTTAATTACTGCATGTGTGAGAGAAGTGTGGCCCTATCTCCTCTTCATCTGCTTTGGGTACACATCAGGGGAGCAGTGCCTTCACACCCCTGAACTGTGCTGGCAGCTGCCATGAGCCAGTACATAGACTGGGGAGAGGGACGAGAAATGAAGCTCCCTGCCCCACACCGGCACAATGATATATCAGAATCTAATTCTAAAAATATGAATCAACACAAGAATGTCATTATCATTTTAAAGGAAGGACACTCCTAGCAACTAGCTCAGGAGTTACTTAAGAGCGTTCCTACCTACACATTAAAAATTCTCCAGGGTGGCATACAGACTGATAGAATTTTGTTGTAACCATCACACTAGCTGAGAAAGAGTTTTCTTGGCACATCAGTATATTGGTTCTGGTTTTCTTACCTTATGGTATTAATAACTTACAGATTCAGGTACCACTGCCAAATTTCAAAGGCAACCAGTTCTGTTTGAGATTGCGAGGTTGGGTTTTTTTCATTTTATTTCTTTTGCAGCAACTGCCACCTACACCTGAGCAGCAAACCTTAGAACCTGCATCTCTAATATGACTGCACATTTACAGTGTGAAGGGAAATAAAAGTGGTGACTAGTGATGCGGTTAAATGTACAGCTATTAATCTGACCAGCAGCAGGCAGCTCCTTAGCATCTCTAGAAACAAAAGGGAAAAGAATTGTCTTTCTATTACAACTGTAGATTACCATTTGCTATAAAGATGACTTCATTAGTCAGTCAGAATCCTTTTTTTCCTCAGATTGGTCTCTACTTTGGAAACGGTCAATCTGAGGAAATGTGAAAAATCAGTTTTGCTGTAGGAAAAAGATGGTTGTTCTTTTTATGAGGTTAAAAATTGTTTTTCAGCATGAGGCCTTTAAAGTGTCTGATTAATATTTTTTCCAGTTGTAATAACGTTAGAAAGCAGCAATATTATTTTGATATGAGATAAACGCAATATCTGAAAATTATGTATAATCAGATAAAATATGAGACAGAAAAGACTAGTCATAAAGATAAATTTACAAAAATCTATTTTAAACTAGTATCTACCCTGCTAAAGATGATTTCTTCAAGAATTAACATGGTGACAAATATTGTTTGTAGTGAAACATTAATATTTAAAGTAATTTCTTACTTCGTACATAATTATATTGAGGAATAAATTATAGATTTTATAAGAGGCTTAAAAATATGAGATTGTGCTAACTGGGATCTTGAAGTGATTATAGGTGTAAAGTTATCTGCATAATTAAAATACCAGTACAGGGATTCTGCTTCATGCAATGATGACCATGTCGAAAATGCAAATTGTAATCATTACCTCAAGATTACCTCTGTAATTTCATCAGATGTTATTAGCTAAGGTTGTGATTGACCAGTCCTCAAATGGCTAGCACATAAGGAAAACTCAGGGAGCCGCAGGAAGTGGTGTTAATGGTCACCTGACAACATTCCCTCTTCTGTCTGTGTTGCTGCTACACTACTTCCTGACCAGCCAGTGCTATGCTGTTGAAGGTTTTGCATTTATGATGAGATGAAAATCCAAGGTCTTTCTGACCACTTGTAGTCAACTCAAATTCCTGTGAGACTCTTTGCAGGACTGTGAGCATTAGTTGAACTAGGAATTTTCATGCTGCCTTCTTAAATTTCCTGTACTGTTTCAAATGGATAGGATATTCTTCTCACTTTCTGTATAAGCTGCTGTACAGCCTTGCTGTATACAATTAAACTACTGCATTTCAGTAACATGTGAAGTGAATCTCCCTGTCTCTTTGCTCTGGTATATATAGTAAACTGTATTAAAATTACAGGCTACCACTTTAAGTGCAAAAGGTTTCATGATCCGTGATGCACACTAATGGGGTCTGTAGGGAAGCATGCACTCTTGGCGTAGCAGCAGACTGTCTGCACAAAGCCAGCCCAAGTGTTTCATTGGCAAAAAGTGTGGCTGAATGCAGGTTACGAGGAACAAATGCTCAGCTCTGGCCATGTGATCAAGTGTCTTCGGGTGTGTCTACACTTGTAAATTAAGTCGACTTAAGCTTGCTTAAACTTGCTTAAGCAAGTTGCTTAAGTCGACTTAAGGAAAATAAAGTCGACTTAATGAAAATTAAGTTGACTTTATTAAACCTCATTTTAATTCAACTTAGGGCTACTCCAGGTCTACACTGGCTTAAGTCGACTTAGGGCTACTCCAGGACTCCCTCACTGCCCTCCCTGCCGGAGGTACCAAGGTACAATGGGGCAAAGGCTGAGCCCCCTGACACTGGGCAAGGGGTGCCCCTCTGCCACCGTGGACCTGCCCTAGGCCCCCTTAGGCCCTAGAAGTCAACCTAGGCATCCAGTGTGGACGCTCTAGGTCGACTTTGTAAGTTCCCCCCAAGTCGACTTTAAATTTAGGTGTAGACATGCTAAGTCGACTTAACTAAGTCGACTTAGGTAAGTCGACTTAGCTAAAGTCGACCTAAATTTACAAGTGTAGACATAGCCTTCTAGCCTAACTCCTCACATTGCAATTTTCCTGGTATCCCATCAAGAAGTCCTTCTAGGGAACATAGGCCCTCTGATACATCTGATACATGACCTGTCTTCCTTAATTTTATAAAGGCTTTTATATAAACACTAAAAACAAATAATTGATGCATAAACTCCCACTATGTGTCACTTCAGCCAGAGGTTGCTAGCACGTAGCCAAGTTGAGTATTGTCTTTACCACAGACTCAACAGGTGACTACACTACCAGTAACCTATTTCTGTCTGTCACCTGTCTATGAATCTAGCAAACTCTGTGTGAAATCTCCTCCTTCTCGTGTGGTTGGCCTCCAAATCATTCTCTGTTTCTCCATTCTGTGATGATGTCTCTAAACTTTTAGAGTTGTCTGCTGGCTCATACTATCTCCTGTTCCTTTAGATCATCATTCATCATGGGTGAAGTTCACCTCTGCTATCTGGATTGGTATATAACTGTGTCACCATAATCCCTCACTCCTGGAGCCATTTTAGTCTGCCTCACTGTGTGAACCCCCACCTTCTAGGTCAGCTTAGGCACAGCCTGTTACAAGCAAGTGGCTCTCAGCTTGATTGAGTGCTTCTGACCAGCAAGGCATGGGATTATGCAACAGAATAACCCCAAACACACACCTCCAGTCCTAGATACAACTGTCGGAAATTCCATCTTGCAATGTTCAGTGCTGCCCCCCAAAACTTGCAAGCTCATAATTAGTTCATCAGTTTATCAGCATAATTGATATGCATCAGCTTTGTCACTTTAAATTAAGTCTCTGCAAATACCTAGACCACATGTACTGCCTTAGATAAAATAAACAAATAAGTTTATGAACTACAGAAAGATTTTACATTATTACAAGTGAGAGGAAACTAAGTCAGATTTTATCAGGATAAAATAAAAGCAAATCACTTCCTACTCTAAGCTTAACACTTTCAGTAACCTTACAAAGTCAGATAATGCTCACCATGGCTGGCTGACCTCCTTCAACCAGACCCTCTCCCAGTGGACACTCCTTCAGGTGCCTGATGTTGTTTATTGTAGATGGAAGTGTAAGAAAGAGCTCCAGATTGTGAAAACATCTCTTCTTTTAACATGCTCCTTCACCATCCTCTGGAGTCAGGTGACAAGACAATGTATGGCATGGTTTCCTCTACTTGAGTCAATGAGCATTCCCTTATCAGGGCTTAGGCTAGTCCATTGTTCCTGGAAGAGCTGGGGTTTTTTATGCATGCCTTAGTGAGACATGAACTAGCTCTCTGCTTTTGGAGGGATGTGCTTAGATCTCCTTCAAGACAGAGACACATATTTGGGAATATAACAGAGCAGAGCTTAATAACCATACATAAGAGATTGCAACAAATATACTACTATAAAAATAATTCCAAAGGGGTAGCCGTGTTAGTCTATTGTAGAAAGACAAAAGAGTCTTGTGGCACTTTTAAAGACTAACAGATATGTCATGAGCATTCCAAAATCAATTGACAAGACATACTTTGCATTAAACGATACACAGGTACACTATAAGGATGAGCATGAATGATATAAAATCACACCATAAGTGTGTATATGGGGTGCAGTGTATCACATCATGATACATAGGGCAAGGTAGGTTGAATTGTTCCTCTGTCTTAGGTTGCATCTACACTGGCAACTTAGGTCAACTTAAGGAGGCTTAAGTCAACCTAAATAAAGCCGCGTCCACACCGGGCTTTTATAAAGTCAACTTAAGCATTTCCTTAAGTCAACTTAAAGAAGGCTTAAGTCGACTTAATAACACCTCATTTTAAGTCGACTTAAGCCGTAAATCGACTCCTTAAGTCGACTTAAAGCCTGTGTGGACGGGGATTAGCGCCTAAATTGACCTTATTAAGTCGACTTAAAGCATTAAGTCGACTTAATAAGGTTGACAAGGGGCTATGTCTACACTAGAAAAGTTAAGTCGACTTAATAAGGTCAACTTTAAGTCAACTTAAAGTCAACCTTGTTAAGTCAACTTAACAAAGTCAACTTAATTTTTCTAGTGTAGACATAGCCCCTGGGAGCAGCTTGCTTTGTTTATCTATTTTGGGGTTCTAATGTGCTATTGTTGTGAATTCTAAGAAATAAATAATGTTACATTGCAGCCTTCCAGCAAGAGTATTGTATATTTTCTAACTTCACTCTGGACATGGCTACACTAACGGCGGTACCACCAACAGTGTAATATAGATTGTGCGAGTTCAACTGAGAGTCAATAAAGAGGTGCTCAATTGAACCTGGAAATAACCAGAGGTCCATCTATTAAAACCACTCTGGCAAGTAGCATAACTCTGGGAGAGCATTTCCTGTTAACGCAGCATAGTGGGGACTTCTTGGGAAGTAGGTGTTAGGAAGCTGAAGCAAGATATGCAAGTTATTTTAAATAACTTGCATATCTCCCTTCAAGTGCCACTGAAAATGGCAGCAAGTTTAGACCAGGGCTCAGTGAAAAAGAACGTATTCTTCAACTGATTAATATATTACTTCTAGTGTGGTAGTGCTTAGGAGCCCTAGCCATGAAACAGGACCCCAATGTGTTAAAAGCTGTGCAAACACAAAACAAGTCTCTGCCCAAAGAGCTCACAATCTTTATAAAGTGCATTAAGTGCTTTCAGAAAGTAGGGTTTAAAAGTAACACCTTAGTCCTTACACAAAAGTAGAGCACTGAGTACTTTGGAAGATTGTTGTCACCCTGGACATTTAACAAATTTAATTAAAATGATTTCGTACAAATTATTAGTTGTAATGACCAGGAGCACCTTCTATGAACAACAACACAAAAGAAATTGTTCATTCTCAACTCTGACAGCCTCCTTTGTGTTACGACTTCCATGTTTCTCCATGAATGCTTCTTTTACTTTGCCATTCACGGAAAAGTATAGTGCAGGGGTCAGCAACCCCCGGCACGCGTGCCGAAGCTGGCACGTGAGCTTGCTCCTAGCGGCAGGCGGGCTCCCATCCCCACGGTGCGGCTCTAGCCCCACACAACTCTCTGCCCCTCAGTGCGCCCCCCCCCCCGCCTTCTTATGTGAGGAAGCAGGCGCCAAAGGAGCCACTGGGGCCAAAGCAGCAACTCCGCGCCTGACGACTGCTCCTCCCTCTCTGCTGGCCCCCTTGCCCCTCCTGTGACTGTTGCGGGACAGAAGCTGCAGAGCCGCACTCAGCAGCTGTTCTCTCACTGTGCTGACCTCCACCTGTGAATGCAGTGGGACCGAAGGCGCAGAGCCACACCGGCAGCTGCTCCCTCTGGCCCCCTCCCATGGTGTGACTTTGATCCCACTGCGCCTATGGGAGGGGGGCAGCAGAGAGAGAGCAGCCGGCGAGCACGGCTCTGCAGCTTCCACCCCACTGTGCTGGGATCGCACCTGCTGGCCCTGTCCCCGGCACCTGCTGAGGGTGTGGTTGGCAGGCATGGCACGGGGGGCTGGCAGAGGTTGCTGACTCCTGGTATAGTGAATAAACTCAGAGAAATGGAAGTGAGTAGGAAATATACAGAAGCAGTGGAAAAACTACAGGTGACAGCAGAAAACTTGTCAATCGGGAAAATTAGAGGAGTCAGTCAGAAAAATTCCAAAAGAGAAGAGGAAAAAAATCTATTCTGCTCCATCTTCAAAGTGGTAAATGAAGACAGTTGCAGGAGACCATTGTACACCAGGATAATCATATTAGTAGCTAATGAGAAGTTAGTTTAATGTTTCCTTATAACTAAAGTAACTTTGATATGTTAGAGCCTGTTACAGTCAGAGTGGTATATTTTTTCTTATAGAAAAGTCTGTTACTGTGTGTTGATTATAATATAATTGTAGAATCATCCGTGGATAGTGCAAGGCATATAGCCTCTGGAATTTGTCATTTTATGGTAAAATAATTGTTGCAGGGAGTTATTTCATAACCTCTACCTTTTATTATATGATATCAAGGAATGGCTCCCACTAATGATTAAATGTAAGGTGTATTTATTTTATTGGACAGATTAAGAATAAAAAGGGGGGTAATAAAAGACCTCACAAATTATTCTTGCTGATTTTAAATCTAAATGGTAAAAAATTGATGTCAGTAAACCCAGACTCTGCAGGGTGTTGGTGATGTCACAAAGTCATTAGGGCGCAGCAGCAGTTTAGGGAAGTCAGTGTTCCAGGAATTATTCTCTGGAGAAAAAATAGGAAAAGAAGGCTGACTGTTTTCCCCCTGCAGCCCACCATGTCCTGCCAGCTGAACCCAGGAAATACAGAGTCTACTGGATTGACAATGATGATGATGGTTACTAGTAAAATCAGTATCATTGTACCCCAGCACAAAGAATGCTAAATGAGCTAAAAGACAAATCAGGGCAAAAATTTTGGAATACGACATATCAATTGATCTGAGACTAACACAGGACACTCCTTGAATAAGCATAGAAACTGACCCATTTTAAGTTTATTAAATCTTGTGCAGTAAGAATGGCATTCACTAAATGAAAGATACAGATTATAAATTCCTTTAACTGCCTTGGAAACTGATACAGATTCTTCTACCCTAGAGCAAAAAAAAATTCTCCCGGTATTTTGGGAAACTACTAGATAATTTCCAATGTTTTTCTTTTGTCTTGCCCATTATTTGGACAGAGGAACCTGCCTTATCTTGGCCCAATTTTATCATATTTCCTTTCTATATTGAAGACCATGCTGCATGTTTACTTTCTCTGCAGCCTGGCATTATCTAGCTTTGTGGGGAAAAGGCAAGCACCAGAAGAGAATGCATGAAACTAAAAAAGTGGAGTTCCTGTCTCAATGCAATACTGAAAGAAGGTAAGCAGAAAGCAAATAGTTAAAGAATACTGTAAGTGGATTCCATGGACGTTAAGGGCAAAATTATGTCCAGAGGAAATATTGATTCTTTTAAATCTAAATATCCTTCAAGTTAAAAATAATATTTTACTACCCACACAAGGAGCTATACTGACAGCATTAAAACCACAGACCCTCCTATTTGCCCCAGAAAGGGACAGATTTTAAAATGGACAGAGTTAGTCTGTGCTTCATGTTACCCCAACAATGTGTTTCAAACCCATTGCTTAGGGTGAAAAGATAGCTCATCTTCTGTGATGAGTCAAAAAACAAAACTTAGCTCTTCTGCTGATATTGTAAGGGTGTTGATTGTAGAAGAAAGTAAAAGGTTAAAGTAAAAAGACAACTAGAAATGATCAGGAATAAGGCTTAAGGACTAGTGAAGCAGATCAAATCAGCAGGAATGAGCTGGATAAATGGTCAAGTTGACAGGAGTAGTCTGACATCACAGAAATTGGCAAGAAGTCAGCCACAGCTACAGCAAGAGTGGAAAGGCACCCGAAAGGGAGAAGGCATTGGGTCGGTCTAGCACCAAGGAGATAAAGGTGATGTTTCAGTCAGGCCTGAACGTAATGTTTCAGTTGAACCTGAGGGGAACGTTCTGGACAAATCTAAAGGTAATGTTTCGGTCAAATCTGACACCTTGATGGATGTAAACCAATCAAGATACACTTGTACCCCAAAGGGGGCCAAGTCAGTAGGTCTGAGTAGGATATAAAAGCTGCAGCCCGAGAGCCCAGATTTCGTGCAGCCTGAGAGGGTGATGGAGAGTTCCATCGTCAGTTGAGCTGTTCCTTGCATTGAGAGTACGAATGCTGCTAACAAATCTGTTGAGATAGATTGTTTGCCATTGTGCTACGTTGCAATAAAGCCTAGCCTGACACCTTCATTTCTACAAGGACCCATGGTCATGTTGGTTTCCTCAATCATGAGTATTGCCTCAGTTTACTTCTTACACACAGGGTACGCCTAAGATTAAGGTCACTGAGCTAACTGAGCCCTCACAAAAGACCTGAGCTAAAGGTAACCCAAAGTGTTAACCAAAGAAGCACCTCCGCTTAGGATCACCAGGTTAACTCAGTCCCTGCTTAAGATCCAAGCCAGGCTTTAGATCACTGGGCTAACAGAGTCCCCACTTAAAGATCTGAGCCAGGGGTAATCCTGAGGGAGCACGCATACAGAGACTCACACATGCAGCCAAGCAGACATCTGTGTCAGATGCATAACAACATCAATAAGAACACCTGCCACCCGGCACAGCCACATCGATTATGGGAGTGACTTTTTCCAAAGGTCTTTCACATTTATGGATTGGTTGGCATTCTTCACTGCTTTTTCTTTTTCTTAAGCACTCAAATCTGCCAGTACCTTTTATTCTCCTTTCAATTTAGATCAAGGAAATGAAATGTTAAACCTGCTGATTGGCCATAGGTTTAGTGTTTTCATGAACAAAGGTTAACTTCAAAATTTTCAGCATAACTTGGCAATGCTTCTCCTACTTCTGTAATAGGGGATTAAAGGTAACCTCATGGTGAGTAAGAGAAAATACTTCATGTGAACTTGGACCCAAGTGACAGTTGCTGTGGAAACAGTCATGGAACATACTAGCCTACGGTGAACAAAAAAAATCTTCTCTACTATTCTTCTAACATTGGGCCAAATTATGGCTTCTCTTATGCTCATACACTGTAGGGTGGAAAGGACTCTGAGGGCACTGTCTTCTGTGTAGCACACCCATGCAAAAGGAAGCCATCACTGGCCATGGGTCTGAGGACAGCAAGAGTGAGGAGATCGATGGGTGTGCCTAGTTGGACCACAACACAGCCTATTTGCTCACTAGCATGGATGTACTGGGCAGCAGGAGGCTGGTTGGCACCTTTTAAAAGTTATAGCAAAGGATGCTTCTCACCATGGGAAACATTTATTGAATCAAGAGCTTCCTGTGCACCTGAGCTAAGTCCCCCATATAGCTCATGTACAAAGGCATGGTGAGTACTTCAAAGCACTGCTGCCCAAGTAGGGAATCTCCTTTCTACTGGAATTCATCCACCCTCCTTTGCCGTGCATGGATATCCACTCATGTTATGCATGGAATATTGTCTGGTATTCACTATACAGTAATTACAAGTTTCACATGAAAATGATCTAAACATTTATCTTAGTTTTTAAAAGCCCAGAATAGGCAAATCATTGATTTAAAGTTAAATATTGGTACATTTGCGCAGATGTTATGTGATGCTTTTTCTTTCTACACTAGAAATGCATATGAAAGAAAAAAATGATTAATGCTCACAAGAAAGAATGTGTGAAAAGTATCACTCTTCCTCATAAAACACTAACATTAGGCATTCTTAAGAAGTTTAAAATGTATTTCTTCCCAGTCTGAGCTCTAATTCATGCATTTCCAATAAGGATCTTGAGAGATATACTACACAAAGAATCCACCGAGACAATAAGTAAATTAACTCCCAGAGAAGTATCAGAAAGCACACAGGACAATTTATTGATAAGTACAAGGGAAAAACAATGACAATTAATAGATTCTCTAAAAGGCGAGAGCATGAATCTAAAAGGACATGGTGTCCTTCTCAGATGTGTTTTCATTACTTATAGAGAGTTACTACATTGCTGGCAGAAGCCTGGGATTCTAACAAGTCAATATTAGAGCCCTGTGGGATTTCTATCTTGTGTCTATATGCAGTGAGGGTTGATGATATAGGGTAATGCAATTTTCCGAGCCTTTTATTAAGCAACAGAGACTAATGAGCAAGGTCAGGCACCAAAGGCTCTAGAGAGCATTTATGTCAACCATTTCTTTTTTCCATCTAATGAAAAATAGAATTTCAACTTTTCTTTTACATAGGAGGCACCGAACAAGCATCTTCTTTTGAACCTGATGTCTTTGAGAAAAAAAATTTAGTGCACCAGGGACTTGGAGAAGGATTGTGCCTATCTGAGGCACAGTTCCTTCTTGAGTTCTCCTTTGTGTGTAGTGATACCATATTGTCCCAGAGAACAGGCAAATAAACTGTAGTAATAAAACATTAAGGATGATATCATCATCAACTTTTTTTATGGAGTATTTACCTGATCAGCTCTGTCCTACTGAAGCCCTTGGCTGTGTCTACACTTGTAAATTAAGTCAACTTAAGCAGGTTTAAGTCGACTTAATTTACCCTGCGTCTACACTACAGTTTCCTCAAGTCGACTTAAGCAGCTTGCTTAAGTCGACTTAAAGAAAATAAAGTTGACTTAATAAAAATTAAGTCGACTTCATAACACCTCATTTTAATTCGACTTAATGCTTAAGTCGACTCCCTAGAGTTGTCTTAAGCCAGTGTAGACGTGGGGTAGCGCTAAGTCGACTTAGAGCTACCCAGGACTACACCAATGCCCTCCCTGCTGGGGGGGGGGGCACAGGGGGAGCCTGGCATGCCCCCCCACAGGGCAGGACAGAGCCCTGCCCCTATGCCCTGCCAGGGTCCCTGACCCCCTTTGCCCCATTGTACCTATGTACAATAAGGCAAAGGCTGAGCCCCCTGGCAGTGGGCAAGGGGTGCCCCCACTCCCCCTGTGGACCTACCCTAGGTCCTCCTAGCCCTACAAAGTCGACTTAGGCATCCAGTGTGGACGCTCTAGGTTGACTTTGTAAGTTCCCCCCAAAGTCGACTTTAATTTTAAGTGTAGACTCACTAAGTCGACTTAAAATTACAAGTGTAGACATAGCCCCTATGCCTTGCCCAGGCACCAGAAGGGAGAAAGTACAATGATGTCACAAAGAGGGGGAAAACTGTTGAACTTTTGCTGAAATTTAGTAAATGCTCACTGAACATAATCAGAAGTTCAACCCCTTACGGATTTATTAGTGTGTAATGGAAACATGTATTGCTCTATATCTCAAAAAGAGAAGATGGATTTTCCTTGAATCTCCAAAAATCACCTTCAGACAGAGAAATGCTACAAAACACATGTAGTACTAGAATGGTAATGCATAGAAAAGTATTTCTTAGAAAAGAAAGTCCACTTTTTTATATTCTTGTGGATTCATGTTTCCCTGTTATTCAGAAGGAGAAAATTGTGTCTCTTTTTCCAATTTTTTCAACCTTTGCAATGAGGAAAATGTAAAAGGTCCCAGTGTGAAAGGGATAGGAACGCAAGGAAAATTGTGGTGACTCTATTTCTTTTACCTTCACAGAGGGCTAGGCTACACCATTGGCGACAGCGCTGAAAGCGTAGCATTGATTATGCAAGTTTGATTAAGCATCCGTAAAGACACACTCAATCAAACTCAGAATTAGGCAGAGGTCAATTAGTTAAGACCCACCCAGCAAGAAGCATAGCGCTGATTTGACAGGAAGGTATTTCCCATCGAATCAGCAATGTGGGGACTCTGCAGTAAGTAAGCGGTAGACAATTGGAGGGAGATACACAAGGTATTTTAAGTACTTTGTGTATCTCCTTTTGATTGCTGCCGAAATCGCACCATGGTATGGACCAGGGCTGAGTTTTGACTTGGTACCTTTTTGTAAAGCTGCCATTGAAAGTTGATTTTATCAGGGAAGAGTGGATATTGATTTAACAAAGAAGTTGCAGTCACAATTAGAATTATATTAAACCCAGTAGGAGCTTAATTGAGCCCAGAGAATGAAAGCTCTCCCCTCAGCTAAGTGGTGTGTGTAAATACACTGAAATAAATGTTAAGAACGTTAATGTTGCAAAGTTAAGTTCTCGGAAGTTAAGAAATAGCAGACTTAACCAAACCTGAGCAACCTTAGTTCAGCTTTCTTCTGGATATGCATTAAGATAGTCTTTAATCATATAATTAAAAACTATTCTTTCTAGAGCAGTGCACAGGATGGATGATGCTCAATTAATGAATAAGTGTTTTGTTTTATCTTCATTATTCATTGTATGGCCCAGGCCTTTTTTATTGCACACAATTCAAATCCTGCTCTGAAAACAAAAATATTAATTTCCTCCTGGGCTTTTCTGTGTCATTCATCACTATAGTATTTGAGGGTATGTCTACACTTGCAAGTTAGGTCGACTTAAGGAGGCTTCAGTCAACCTAACTTAGTCCAGGTAAACACAAGGCTTTCATGAAGTCGACTTAAGAAATTCCTTAAGTCGACTTAATGAAAGATTAAGTCCACTTAGTAAGAACCGCCGGTTGGGTCGACCTAACCCTTAAGTCGACTCCTTATGTCAACTTAAGCACAGTGTGGTCATGGATTAACCCTTAAGTTGACTTTATTAAGTCAATTTAAGGGCAGTTAGGTCGACTTACTAAGTCGCAGTTCAAGGTAACCACTTTGTTAAGTCGACTTAATAAGGTCGACTTTAGGTCAACTTAAACTCGACCTTATTAAGTCGACTTAACAAAGTCGACCTAACTTTTTCTAGTGTAAACAAAGCCTGAGTGTTTCATGAGCATTAATTCATTATTCTTCACAAAAGTTAGGTAAGATGAAGCGATGGCAGTAGCCCCTCATTGACAGCATAGGTTAGTCAGGCTACCTGCTCTCAGTTTGATGCCAAACTCAGAGCAAGCAGGAGCTATAACTACAGGAAAAGTTTGGATTTATCATACTAGCCCTAGACCGGATGACTGGTCTCAATTGCTCTATGATGATGACATTTGAAGTATGGTCAGCAGCCCTAGCAGCTGAGAGAGGTTACAGTGTGTTCTGTGAGGATGGAATCTTCCAAAATTTTAACTAAACTAATAAATTTCTATTGAGCATGTGCAAAATGAGGCTTTTCAAAAGCTTATAATATGGCCAAGTTTGGGTAAATTTTTCACAGAGATGGCAAAAGATAAATCCATGCCATGAAGACAACCTCCCTGCCAAGTGTCAAGCCCCTGATCCAAAGCAAAGGAGTGTCAGAACTTCTCAAATAAAAGGTGGTAAGATTTCTTTTTAACATTATTTAATAGTGTATCTTTCATTAACCACATTCTTGGAAACAGCTGACCTGTTCTGGCCAAGAATTTTCCAGTAACATTCAACCTGAGACAGCCAACCAGAGTGGAAAATTCAGCTCCAAGTGGTTAAAGATTGGCAAAGTTATAAGCAGTTGAAAAGGGGACATATAATGGGAAGTGTCAGGCAGCCATAGGAAGTGGTGCTACCAATCCTGCCTGTAATAAAAAAAAGAGGTTAACAGCTTGAAGTTAAACAAAAAGACAGAACCCAAAACAAATTAAATAAGTTATATGTAGGTGGAATATCTCTAAAGAAGGTTTAAAAAAAGAATGTGCACAGTTTAGTGCTGGTGTTTTATTTTTACCAGTGTTGTCTTAAAGCTTTTGACTTCCATGCTTGCAAACAGCAGAGTTTGCTTTAAACCAATTAAATAAAAAGCAGACAATCAATGATTTACCTTAATAATCCTATTTTCCAGAACTTCTTTCTTGCTTAGCTTTGCTCTTTCTTTTAAATGTTTCTAAAAATATTTTCCCATATATGGATTCAAGCTTTGATAGACACTTTTTTGAGTTCTGCTTGGATTTATTGTCAAATTGTCAATAAAGCTTATCAGCCACACTATCTCTGTTGACACTCTCGGTTGGGGAGCTGTTTATAGCTCTAGCCTGTGTTCCTCTAATCCATACAGACTCCTTTTTCACAACTTTGTCAGAAGGATTACAAGGCCTCTGAGGCTATGTACACACGATCAGATTAAAGCACAACATGGCAATCGCGGTATAAATAACACGTGACCTTTATTGCGGGAGAGCACGTACACACGTCACTCCTTGCAACGCAACAAAATTCTTTGCAATATCACGGTGTAGCACAATGAATTCTGGTCACCTATCCCACAGTTCAATTTTCCCTCAATCGGCGCTTGGAATCCTGGGATGAAGGAAAGGAACTCAAAGCGCCATGGGTAAACTCTCATTTTCCCGTGGTGCACTGTGTTCCCTTTGCGTCTTCCTCATTGTCAATAGCAACATGTGCCTATTTTCAACAGTGCAGTGACGCACTACTTGCAAGCAATCACAACTGCGACAGCATGGATCCTGCTCTAATCTCCACTGTCGCCTTCAGCATTCTAAATACATCTCACCTGGTTGCTCAGTACGCAATGAGCTCCGAATCAGATGAGGACACCGAGGAGCAGGGGCTGATCGATGCCATGCAGAGCAACAGCACCGCATTGCTCAGCTCCTTCACCGCTCACCTGCACATGGTGCAACGCCGTTTCTGGTCGCGAGAGACGAGCACAGAGTGGTGGGATCGCATTGTTATGCAGCTGTGAGATGAAGAGCAGTGGGTATAGAACTTTCGAATGCGGAAAGCAACCTTTCTGGAACTGTGTTCAGAGTTGACCCCTGCCCTGTGACGTAAAGACACCAACATGAGGTCAGCTCTAACCGTGGAGAAGCATGTTGCAATTGCTGTCTGGAAGATGGCGACTCCTGACTGCTACCGGTCGGTTGCAAACCAGTTTGGAGTCGGTAGATCCACTGTCGGATTAGCCCTCTCACAAGTGTGCCGAGCCATCAATTGCGTTCTGCTACAGAGGACGGTGACGTTGGGCAATGTTCGTGAGATCGTGGATGGCTTTGCTGCCATGGGATTCCCTAACTGCGGGGGAGCCATAGAAAGCACACATATCCCGATTCTGGCTCCAGACCATCTCGCGATCGAGTACATCAACAGGAAGGACTACTTCTCCATGGTGCTGCAAGCACTCATGGATCACAAGGGGCGTTTTACGGACATCAATGCTGGGTGGTCGGGAAAGGTGCATGATGCCCGCATTTTCAGAAACACTGGACTGTACCGGAAGCTGCAAGGGGGTACCATTTTCCCTGATCAAAAAATTACTGTGGGGGATGTGGAGATGCCCATAGTCATCCTTGGAGACCCGGCATACCCAGTGATGCCATGGCTCATGAAGCCGTACACCGGGAACCTGGATCGCAGCAAGGAGCGGTTCAATTACCGATTGAGCTGCTGCAGAATGACTGTGGAGTGTGCCTTCGGCTGTTTAAAAGGGCGCTTGCGCTCTTTGTATGGGAGGCTGGACTTGGACGAGGACAACATCCCTGCTGTAATTGCGGTGTGCTGTGTCCTTCATAACATTTGTGAAAATAGGGGAGAAAAGTTTTCCCCGGGGTGGGCTATGGAGGCACAGCGCCTCGAGGAAGCATACGAACAGCCAGCCATTAGGAGTATTAGGGGGGCCCAACGAGGAGCTGCTTGCATAAGGGAGGCACTCAGGGACCATTTCAATGATGCCCTCCCGTACTTCACTTCAAGGACGTATCAAGTGCACCTTATGAGATTTGCACTGTATACAAATAAAGCCACTCTTCAAATTTTCTGTTACTGTTTTTATTAAAAGATAAAAAGGGGTGGTGGTGGTTGGGGGGGTTTGGAGGGGTTACAGGTGGGTGTACTTGCGGGTCTCTAAAAAGTAGCTTTGTGAGGGACTGGATGTTGCAATATACCAGGGGGATGGGTGGCCTTCAAATAAATGCTTTGAAGGACTACAGGGTGTGGGAGGCAGACACAGCTGAACTGTCTGGAATGGAGCCCGTACATTAATCGCCTGGGTCTGCAGAGCAATCATGCTCTTGAGCAGTTCTGTTTGCTCCTTCATGATGCTTATCAGTTCGTCCCTGTGTTTCTGCCTCCTCTGTTGGGATTCCTCTCTCCAGGCTCGATTCTCCCTCGCGGATTCCTGTGCTCTTTTCAGCAGGTCCTGAAACATATCCTCCCTGTTTCGTCTAGCACGCTGCCGAATGTTTCTCATGCGGTCAGCTGGGGTAGACACCGGCCTTGTGAAGGTTGAATCTAATAAAAAAAAGAATAATAAAGCTATTGTTAACACATAGCTTAGATAACCAATGTAACCTTCCAGTAGCACATTCCACTGGAAGGTACAAGGCAGTCAACATCCTATGCTTTGCTGAAGCGGACAAGGTACGTCCTAATAGAAACCTTACTGGGGGCTAACATTCTGCACAGGGAAAAATGGAGGAACCCGATATCTTTCTCCTCAGAGTGCCCCTGCCAGCTAGAATACATATCCTACATGCCACCGGATGCCAGCCGGGACCGTATACTGCTGCCTTGTGTGCTGCCATGGTTCCCAGTGCTGTGCTTTGCAGCTGGCAAGGCCGAGTATCCATCTTTGGGAGCGTAGACACAAACGGTCTCCCATCTAACCTGAGTAGTAGGCTCTGGAGGTACATCGAGGAAACCTTTAGAGACCTAAATACAGATGATTTTTTGACAATCACTGCTTGTGTTGATGCACTTCTAATGAATGCAGAGTAAAGAGCGTGCACAGCGGGGACCGAGACAGCAAGCACCCCCGCCCCGGACAATGATTTTTTCGTGGGAGCCATAGCTGCACGGAAGAGAAACTTACCTGAACCCCCCTCTGCCGCCTCAGAGGACACACTGCAATTCATGTCTTGGGTGGACGTCCCAGCGGGGGTGCAGAAGAGCTCCTGGATACACGCTGTTGCACTCTCCTCCAGGTCATCCTCCATCTCCCCCTCCTCATTGATCACGTCCTCATCCTGCTCGGCTCTGGCATTCACTGGATGAGGGGGGGCCGATGTGTCCACAGGACTCTTTGCAGTGGTTGTGGGGTCCCCACTGAGGATGGCTTCAATCTCCTTGTAGTACCTGCATGTAGCAGGCGCTGATCCCGAAAGGCGGTTTGCCTCCTTCGCTCGGTGATAGGTTATTCTTAGCTCCTTCACCTTTGATCTGCACTGCACAGTGTCTCTATCGTAACCTTTCTTGGACATGGCCCAAGAAATTATGCCATATGTATCGAAATTTCGCCTGCTGCCATGTAGCTGTGCCTGCACAGCAGACTCTCCCCAGATGCTGATCAGGTCCAGCACCTCTGCCGTGCTCCAAATGGGTGCACATCTTTCACGATGGGCCGCCATTGCTAGTCCTCTGGCGACTGGCTGATACTCAAGGTCTTGGCAACTCAACACCCAAAATGACCCTGGACTCCAGATATCTCAGAAATCCTATATCATGTTTGTATCTCTGACCTGCCATAAGACAGTCACATTGAATGTGCCTGGGGTCAGCCTGGCTGGCTGTGCTGTCAGGCACAGCTGTGGGAGGGAGTCTGGACAGCACTGAATAAGGGAGAGAAGGAAATGTTCTTGGCTTCTGCTACAGCTGTCTCCCTGATAACAAACACCCTGTGCCTGTATAGAATGCTTAAGCAAATGGTTCTTTTTTTAAAAAAGAAAGCTCAAGGAAACTGGAGGCAGAATCCCTAACCTTACAGTATATTCCAGCTGAAGTAGCCCTAAAGCTGGCTTTTCAGTCACATGTGATTCCCCCTGCACCATAACAGCCCCTACTCCACAACCTCTCCCTGTCATAGGCACCAGGGGTCTGTCCAAGGAAAACAGGTGAGGATGGGACATCCCAATGCCCTGGCAATCCTGGGCTACATCCAAGTGCCCTGGCAATCATAGAGCACATGAGCTTCCAGTGTAAATTAAAATATTTTTCTGACTATTCCAATTTGTACTGGGAGTCCACGCCATAAAACTCAAAAGATCACAAAGGTGACTTAAGCCACCTTTTATTTGTTGCTGTCAGAAATCCCCCTAAGTTCCCACCTGACCACATTCACAAAGTATTAAAAGACATGCCTCTTTCCCTGGGCTATTGATAAGAACCAGCTCCATTTCCCCTCTGGTTTGGTCTAGTGACAGTGTGTTGCAGCTGCAAATTTTGTTGCTGAGCTGGGTCATGGAGTGGTAGCACCTTGTGCTTCTAAACCAAGCCATACACCAGAGGTCGGCAACCTCTGCCAGGCCCCGTGCCAGGCCTGCCCACCACCTCCTCAGCAGGTGCCGGGACCAGCAGGTGCGATCCCAGCACAGTGGGATAGAAGCTGCAGAGTCGTGCTCGCCAGCTGTTGTCTCTCTGCTGCCCCCCTCCCGTAGCTGTAACTCATATGCCTAGAAAGGGCTATCTCTTTGAGAGACCTGCTAAGGGTGGGTTACTATTGCTGGGCAGATTAGCTACCCACAACTAGAAACTTCTGGAGGCAGGGAGTGGTAGCATTTTTGAGCATGCTCCACAAGGTTCCCTGCTGGTATGGTCAGTCAGATGACATGGGAGCAGCAGCCTGTGGAGACAGCAGGCAGGAGCTGCCTTGAAAGGAGACCATGTGCTCAGTTTTCAAGAGAGAAGCTGAGCCAGGAGTGAACAAGATGTTTTCTCCCTCTAATGGAGTCATCTGCAACAAACCTTGCAGACATGCATATGGGACTGAGAGCTGGATGCAAAGAAGAAGAAAAAGCCTGCATGGAATTCTACAGAAGATTCCTGCAAAGAAAGAAGAAGACGACAGCTATTTCTTGCCACTCAAGCCTCTACACTGGAACAGAGACTGTAGCTGAGAGTTGGGTGAACTCCACCTGGACTTTGGGACTCTTGGGGAACTTTCATGCAGGGGTTTCTGTGGAGATTGTTCTTGGTTAATTGTATTTTGTTTTCTTAGGATAAGGTTTATTTTGTTAGTAGTTAATAAAGTTCATTGTTATGTTTGTTTTTAGTAGTCTTTTAATGTGGGAGGGTAACTGAGCAATCTTTGCTGTGAGTCCCATACAGACGGATCCTGGGTCTCCAGCTGCTTTCTCCATAGGGATTGGGATTGATTTCTGTGAGGCACTGGAGAAGGGCAATTAAATGAATTTTAGCCCACCCGAAGGTTACAAATTGGCTCCCGAACAAACAGGGACTTGAAGATTTTCAGAGTTCCTCTGATTTCTTTTTGAGGAATATTGTAGTAGTTATTACAAAAGAATTCAGTGTCATTATATATTGATTTGAATTTATATTTTGGTATTAATGTTGATAATGGAAACTTGTACACAGTTTGGGTTAGATCCCTGTAGAATCATTTTAGTGAGGTATCTGTTGATAGTATAGCAGAAATTAAGAGGGCTGTTGGAACTTTTGATTGTGAGATCAATATGAGGTGGGTGAGGGAGAACAAAGAGATGATTATTTTGTGATTTTTGAAGACCCTGTCTCTGTAATACATATAGAGAGAAATTGTGTGTTGCAGAAGCTAGAGCACAACTGGGATGTGACTCTTATTTGTTATGTTTTTGCATGTGAATGATAGACAGACTGGGTGGTTGGCAGATGCTACCCCCTGTTAGAGGAAGAGGTTCAGGAAAAGCCTTTGCTCCTGTTGTGAGGCTCTCTTCTGTGTGAGAGAGAGTGTGCTGAGATCAGCCAGTGAAACTGAGACTGATGTGAGTTCTTGCCTGATTTAATTGAGTTTATGAGCATGATGCTCTATTGAGTGAGATCTTAGCTATTAAGATCTGAGAAATGGGTATTTTGTATATATCCAATCCAATTCCTGTACCGCTTTGGATACAGGCTATGGCAACTGAAAGAGACAGTTAAAGTCAAGGGCTAGACTGGAGCTAGCTATAGAGATCCTCTGTTTGTTTACTGACAGGGATCTGAGAGGACTAAAGCTGCTATTTAGCAACTTCTGAGGGATCCACACAACTTGTGGATTATTATTTCGAGTATACTGCCAGGGATGGCAGTGATTTAAGCAGAGGAGAATGTGGGCTCCCCACTACAGAAAGGATGTGGACAAATTAGAAAGAGTCCAGCGGAGGGCAACAAAAATGATTAGGGGGCTGGGGCACATGACTTATGAGGAGAGACTGAAGGAACTAGGCTTATTTAGTCTACAGAAGAGAAGACTGAGAGGAGATTTGATAGCAACCTTCAACTACTTGAAGGGTTGCTCCAAAGAGGAGGGAGCTAGGCTGTTCTCGAGGGTAACAGAGGACAGAACAAGGAGCAATGGTTTCAAATTACAGCTGCGGAGGTCAAGGTTGGATATTAGGAAAAACTTTCTCACTAGGAGGGTGGTGAAGCATTGGAATGGGCTATCTAGGGAGGTGGTAGAATCTTCATCTTTGGAGATTTTTAAGGCTCGGTTAGACAAAACTCTGGCTGGGATAATTTAGGGGGAGTGGTCCTGCTTTTTAGCAGGGGGTTGGACTAGATGACCTCGTGAGGTCCCTTCCAACCCTATTATTCTATGATTCTATGATTCTATGTAACCCATATGCCTGAAAAGGCTATCTCTGAGAGACCTGCTGAGGGTGGATTACTGTTGCTAGGCAGATTAGCTACTCACAACTAGAAACTTCCAGAAGCAGGGAGTGGTAGCATTTTGAGCATGCTCTACAGGATGCCCTGCTGGTGTGATGTGATGTTGTCAGTCAGATGACATGGGAGCAGCAGCCTGTGCAGACAGCAGGCTAGAGCTGCCTTGAAAGGAGACCATGTGCTCAGTTTTCTGGAGAGAAGCTGAGCCAGGAGTGAACAAGATGTTTTCTCCCTGTAATGGAGTCATTTGTGACAGACCTTGCAGATATACATATGCGATTGAGGGCTGGTTGCAAAGGAGAAGAAAAAGCCTGCATGGAATGTTACAGAGGATTCCAGCAAAGAAAAAAGAGGACAGCTATTTCTTGCCACTCAAGCTTCTACACTGGAACAGAAACTGTAGTTGAGAGTTGAGTGAACTCCACCGGGACTTTGGGACTCTTTGGTATCTTTCATGCAAGGGGTTTTCTGTAGGGATTGTTCTTGGTTAATTGTATTTTGTTTTCTTAGGATAAGGTTCATTTAGTTAGTAGTTAATAAAGTTCATTGTTATGTTTGTTTTTAGTAGTATTTTAATGTGGGAGGGTAACTCTGAGCAATCTTTGCTGAGAGTCCCGTACAGACTGGATCCTGGGTCTCCAGCTGCTTTCTCCATAGGGATTGGGAGTGATTTCTGTGAGGCACTGGAGAAGCGCAATTAAATTAATTTTAGCCTACCCGAAGGTTACATAGGCGCAGTGGGACCAAAGCCACCACGGGAAGGGGCCAGAGGGAGCAGCTGCCAGGTGCGGCTCTGCACCTTCGGTCCCTCTGCGTTCACAGGTGGAGGCCAGCACAGTGAAAGAACAGCTGCTGCACGCGGCTCTGCAGCTTCTGTCCTGCAGCGTTCACAGGAGGGGTGAGGGGGCCAGCAGAGAGGGAGGAGCAGCTGTCAGGCGCGGAGCTGCTGCTTTGGCCCCGGTGGCTTCTTTGGCGCCTGCTTCCTCACATAAGAAGGGGGGGCAGAAGGGGTTTAAGGCGCCGCACTGAGGGGCAGAAAGTTGTGTGGGGCTAGAGCGGCACCGTGGGGCTGGGAGCCCAGCATGTTGCTAGGCGCAGGCTCACGTGCCGGGGGTTGCTGACCCCTGCCATACACCATGCATGCAGATACTGTGGTGCTGTGTAAATGTTATAATAACTGAATGAAACAGTGATGTGTTTAAACTACAGAGCAGTATGAAAAAAAAATTGCAAGTAAAATATCAGAGTGCACTTACTCTTATAAAAAAGAAATTCTTATGTGCCTTGCTCGGTAAAATTGTAATAAATTATTAGGGTTTGAATACTACAGTGAATCGCAGCTTCTTTGTAGAAAATATTACATAAGGTCAGGAGCTATGATATCCTTTACGCAGAAGAATCCCTTCAAGAACTTTTGTAATACAGCAAATAAATTATCAAAGCTAGCCTGAGCTTCAAACTGCCAAAGACAAAGGTCATGATGCTTAGGAACTTTATGCACCATTAATATGTAGTATAACTGAAGAAGTGAAAGAGTCTCTGACCTGGATTTTGTGTGGTAGAGTGAGGGACTTTTTCCAATACATTCTCAGACATGAGGCTCAGGGAAATATTTGTGAAAATAGAGACTATTTGGAAGAAATTGTCCATTAGTGATCATAAAGGCTAACGCTCTTTCATTAGCTGGATATCAATATGAGGTCTTTAGATTAGAACCTGGATGGTTGCTTTTGGACTAGAATAGTTCAGGGATAAATTCCAAAATCATATATAAACATTATGTATCAGAATACGAGCCCAGCTTTTAATATGTTTGAAATTCAAACATGGTTCATTATTTATATTGGCCGATACTCACGTGTGACTAATAAAGGATTGTCTCAATGGCTACTGTGGAGCATCAGCTGTTTCACTAATAACTAATCAAGAATTAATAATTTCCATACCCAGAGCTGATCAGTAATCTATGACACCATATGGATTGTTAAATCAGATATAAAGCTGATGGAATTCAAAGTGCAAAACCAGAACTCAGGTATCTAATTTATTGTTAATTATTGCTATTAAATAATATTAGTATGATTACACACAATTGCTAGAAGTTGTGATCTGGCAGTTCCATACTTTATTATGCCCAATATCTCCTCACACAAGCACTTCTGTTCCTTCTCTCTTGGGGGTGCATCTACACTGGCAACTTAGATGGACTTAAGGACGCTTAAGTCAACCTACACAAAGCCGCATCACACTGGGCTTTTATTAAGTCAACTTAAGCGCTTCCTTAAGTTGACTTAATAACAGCTTAAGTCGAATTAATAACACCACCTCTGAAGGTTGACTTAAGCCTTAAATCGACTTCTTAAGTTGACTTAAAGTCAGTGTAGATGGGGAATAGCACTAAGTCGACCTTATTAAGTCGACTTAAAGCCAGTGTAGACGGCTATGTCTACTGTTAAGTCGACTTAATAAGGTTGATTTTAAGTCAACTTAAAGTCGACCTTGTTAAGTCGACTTTACAGAGTCAACTTAACTTTACAAGTATGGACATAGCCCAGATGCCTCTTATATGTCCTCCCTGGCTCTGCATGTAGCCAATTTCCACCTCTTCTGAAAATTCCACTTCAAAGGCAGGTTGTTTCCAAAATCATTCCTACTCCAACCCCATTGCTGTAAAATCTGACTTAAGTAAAATAAAATTGGAACTAATGTACAAAAGCTAATCACTTTAGAACCTCCTCTCATTGTACTATGGTGAGTATCAGCTTCAGTCCTGCAAATCAGGGCTATCCCTAGGGGTGGATGGATCCAGGGGCAATCGGCCTGTGGGATCTCCGGCCACACTCTCAGTACTGGGGAGGCAGGGCCACCCTGGGCTGGAGGCCGGGCGCCACGTTCCCGCCCTGCCTCTGGGATGTCTGGTCTGCTCCAGGGGCAGGGCAGGGTGGGCCGGCCCAGAGGCTGGGCCCCACACTCCCATCCCACTCCTGGGCTGGTTTGCTACCAAAGGCAGCTTGTGAGGGGAAGCATGGGACCTGCTGAACTTCGGGGCCTAAGGTGGTCACCCCCACTTACCCTCTCAAGGGACAACCCTGCTGCAAACATTCACACACACGTAGACATCTTGAGTTCAATGGAATTACTCACATGTGGAAAGTTATTCATGTGCATTAAGTGTGTGCGGAACTAGGGCCAGAAATATCAAGCTCACCTATCTCACCATGTTAAATTAAGAAACAACAACAATAATTATTACACCAGTGTGTGGGGTAATTTAGTGCCCATGAAAAATGAGGAAATAAAAGTATTGTACAGAGACAGGCATAGCATGGGAACATTTTTTTCCTGCATAAACAGCTTCACCCTAGATGTTACAAGCAGTACTACGGTTACACCATGGTGTAAGGTGCCCCAAACATTATCATCACCTCAACAGGAAAGGCACGCTTCTCACTGCTAGATCAGGTCCAGATAATACAGCCATGATGATGCCATCTTTTGCCACCACCTTCTCCAACCCACATCAAGCTTTCAGCTGGAGACATAGCTTTGCAGATTCTAAAGTCAGAAGGGACCAATATGATCATCTAGTCTGACCTCCAATGCAGGCCACAGAACCTCACCCACTCACTCCTGTGATAAACTCCTGTGATAAACTCCTGTGATAAACCTATGACTGAGTTATTGAAGTCCTCAAATCATGATTTAAATACTTGAAGATACAGAGAATCCACAAGCAAGTGAGCCAAGTCCTATGCAATAAGCTACAGGCCTCCCTTCAGCTGGCTCTTCCAGCACGTGCTGGCTCTTCCAGCACATGCTTTCCTATTCTCCAGTCCAGTCTCCTTCTGAGCGCCTTCTGTTCTCATACACTACAGTTTAATTCACAATCCTTTATGTCTCTTTTTTTTTACTGTTGTATACAAGGATTCACATGGTTTATAATGGACTCGGTTATGATTTTTCCATGCACACTGAGTAAAGGACATGTTGTTGCCCTGGCTCTGGGCCAGACCAGAAGGCAGTTAGTGACTCTGAGTAGCCATGCTGGTCAGCGTGGTGAACCACTGCAAGGGATGTATCAGCCACCCTAAGGCTTCTCTCTTTCCCATGCTGCTATCTGCCATTTGGGACTAACCTCAACAGGTGCCACACACAAGCCAAGCCACCCTTTGACCCTATATCAGCAGCTGGAAATATGCAGTTTTCCACCTCACTGAGTGCAGTTGTTGTCTTTGGGACTCAGATGTACCTTAGTATCTTTTGTGCTGGTTACTCCAATACCTCCTCTAAAGCAACATGGTAAACATTAGAAAGGATTTGGGAGTACATCTGGAACTAAACATGGTGACTGACAGAGGGAAGAGTGGAGATGAAAAAAACACAGGTAAGTACCTGCAGGGTCACTGAGTCAAGAGGGTGTAATGGAAGACAGGACTCAACATGAGGTGGCTAGACACACTGGCTATGTCTACACTTGCAAGTTAGGTTGACTTAAGAAGACTTAAGTTGACCTAACTTAGTCCCTGTCCACACAAGGCTTTCATTAAGTCGACTTAAGGGCTTCCTTAAGTCTACTTAATAACTACTGCCGTTGAGGTCAACTTAATGGTTAAGTCGATTTGGTAAGTTGACCTAAAACTGATGTGGACGCCCTAGGTCGACTTAGTTCCCTAAGTCAACCAAGGGCTGGGGACAAGGGAGCTGTGGCTCCCTTCTTGCCGGGAAGCCTTGGGATCCAGGCGAGAGGGCAGCCCTGGTGGCCTTCTTGCCGGGACCCCTGCGGGTCCCAGGGAGAGGGCAGCCGCGGTTGTCCTCATGCCGGGACCCGTGCAGGTCCCAGGGAGAAGGGAGCCATGGGTCCCTTGTTCCCAGGAGTCCCCGGGGGCTGGGAGCTGCGGCTCTCCATCAACTTCAGAGTCTAGTGTAGACTCTGTAAGTCGACTTAACAAGGTTGACTTTATGCTGACTTAAGTCGACCTTGTTAAGGCGACTTAACAGAGTGGACTTAGCATTTTAGATGTAGACATAGCCACTAACTCTCTTTTCTGTCCAGGACACCAGTTCAACTAGAAGTAGCACTGATTTCAGTCCTAGCCTGTTGCACTCCTGCCATTCAAAATGTTGGCACTCCCTTATGTGGGGACTTGCAATTATGCCAGATTAGATAATAATTTTAAAGCACCAAGCTAAATACATTATGCCAGTGATATGATATAAAAAAGACTCATAAAACACCTTTAGAAGATGATTAGTAGGTAATCAAATTATTAACAAAAGAACTAGCTAAATGAAAAGGCATTTTTCATTTAAAAAAAGAAGTCTTTTGAGGGAGGGAGGGAGGAATAGTCCTGTGAATTAGATTATGTAATCAACTGATGTCACTGCTTTAGAATATACTGCTAAGTAGTGTTGTATACCATTTTCTTTCCTCCCTCTTTTTTCACTTCCACTAAACAAGAAATTAAGTTGCTGGGCTGCTCTTCTTTTATGAGCCTTTTTAGACATATGCTGTTAGAGGTTTGGAACACTGAGCAGGTATAAATCAGCATAATTCCACTGGCTCCAATGGAGCTGTGTTGATTTACACCAGCTATGAATCTTGCCCTGACACTCTATATAAATCACCATAATGTTCCTCAAGATACAGGACCAAATTCATCTCTGATGTATTGTCATTGACTTCACTGGATTTCTATTACGGAGGAATTTGGCCCATACTTCATGTTAGCAGCAAGACAGGACCCCACCCGTGTTGAGGGGAGGAAGGTTTCTACATGTTACCTCTGTCATTTGACAGGAGCAAGTCAGTAGGTGTGAGGTATGTGCCAATCATTAGAAGCGGTCTTATTCCTTCACGTGTGTGGTGAAGCTGCACACTGATAATTATAAGCTGACTTCAGAAAGAAATATGGTAGCTGTCAAGGGCATAATTTCAGTTACACCCTTATGCGCTAACATTTGACAGGAACTTAAACACATTTCTTAGTGCTCTAAGAAGCAAAAACGGATGACATGGCCCAAGCTTTATTTATTTCTTTATTCTCAATTTATAAACACTATAAAAGAGTGCCCACTCTGGGCTCGAAGGACAGTATTTTTAAAGGCACTTAGGCATTGCTGTTCACAACATTTCAATTCATAACTGACTTCAGAGCCTAAGTCTCATTTTCAAACATGACTAAGGCACTTACATGTTTTAAGCCTCACTGAAAATTCAGTGGACTTAGGTTCCTAAATCAGTTGGGTACTGCAATGTTGAGCAGTACAAAGTCTACATACATGCTGTTGTCCATTGTTTGAATCTGAACAACCACATTGATTTGCTGTAACAGTCTGACCTGATCTTGAAACTTACATTTCCCTGCATTTATTTTCTTCCCATTTATCTGTACTTCTCCCTCTTCAAGTGTCTGGCAAAGTGGGATTTTCTCCCATGAAAGCTTGTGCTATAAATTTGTTAGTCTTTAAAAGTGCCACAGGACTCCTGGTTAGACATGCACACAGCTATATGAGCACTCAAATCTCCAATTCGCATGCATTCCTTCCTAGTATTGAGTATCTAGTAGTGTGTGCAATTTTTTTTTTAAATGTGGCCTTATTCACTCATCTGTGTCACAGCTTAAATTAAACCAGATCTTCCAAATACCCCCATATACATAAGCATAAGGAATCAAACAAACAAAAATCTGTATAAACTAATCAAACTATTTTTCCCGCAGGCTGGAAAAAGAAAGCAAGAGAGACAGTTATTGTTATTGCTATTTTTAAACACTTGGAAAGCACTCAGAAACTATGATGTGGAGGGTCATATTAGGCCTTGTGTACACCAGCACTTTTGCTGGGAAAACTTTTGTTGCTCAGGGATATGTAAAAACACCCTCCTGAGTGACATAAGTTTGTCACAATAAGCTCTTGTGTGGACACCACTATGTTGGTGGCAGATGCTCTCCTGCCAACACAGCTACTGATGCTCACTTAGGTGTTTTTTTAAGATTTCCTGCAGGAGTATCAGGCACAGGGCCGTCCCTAGGAGGGAGCAGGGCCCAGGGCCAACCAGCCTAGGCGGGGCCCCCACCTCCCATCCTAGTGGGGAGTGCGGTGGGGGGACAGCCTGCTCTGCCCCCTAGGGACCTCAGTCGCCCACCCCGGGGAGCCAGTTCAAGAAGCCGTGGCCACCCGCCAGGCGGCGGGGAGCCGTGGCCACGGGCTGGGAAACTGAGGCTGCCTGCTGGGTGGCGGGGAACTGCCACCATGGCCCTGGAGAACCACGGCCCGGGGAAGTGAGGCCGCGGCCCAGGCAGGCGGCGAGCCAAGGCTGCGGCCCTGGAAAGCCGCGGCCCAGGGAAGCGGCGAACTGAGGCCGAGGTCGCGGACACGGCCCCAGGTGGCAGGGAGTCATCCCTGGCCGAGGCTGCCACCACCCCCGCCACAGCCAGGACCCCAGGTGGCCGGGACCCACGCACCTGCCCCACCCCTGGGCCTGCCTGCTCCGTCCTGGGGGCGGGGAGCAGGGCCAGCCTAGGGGCCAGGGAAATACTTCTGGCCTGCCCTGCTGCCCAGGGAGCAGGGGGAAGCGCGGCCATGGGGGAGCCGCAATGTGTGCCCTGCACTGCCCCGCTGGGAGCGGGACAGCGTGGGGCCCATGTTACCGCGGGGCCCAGGGCCATTGCCCCGTTCGCCCCTCCCCCCCCAAAGGACAACCCTGATCAGGCATAAAGATGTTTTCTGTCCCAAATGTTCCAGCTAGCTGGCTTTCTGCAGAAGGTACTCGAGAGAACCTTTAAAGGAGGAATGGTAGAATTTTTTTAAAACAAATTAAATTTGAAATAGAGTTTGAAGAATGGAAGTAATTCTTGTACATAGTTTTATTTCCTTGGGGACTTCTGAGTTTGATGTACTTTTCTAGGAAAATTTCATCAGCTAAAAAAGGAACCTTCCTGTTCCAGTGTGTTGGATTTGTGGTTCTTGAGAGTTTGTTAATGGTGTCATTAAAAGTCACCTCAGATAAACTCTCATACCCTTTATAAACAATGCTGTATTCCTTCTTTTAGGAGATGTATTTACCTGGAGGACTCACTGCAGTCTCTGATAAATGAAGACTTCCTTTGATGGGCAGAGAGAGAACACTGACCAGGCTATGCACTCATTGCTGTTTTGATATACTTGATGCAACATCTAATATGATACTGGTTAAGAAAACATATGAAATTGAAAGTTCCTTTTATTGTTTGATGAAATATTCAGCTGTGATGTAGCAATAAGCAGAACATCACTAGACACAAAGAGGAAGCAGGAGCAGTACTTTCTTTCCCAAATGCTATATCTAGGAAGCACAATATTAATTAGTTTCAGACAGTTCCACTTTACCTAACTACTAACAGGTGCCATGAGGAAAAATTCCAGACTAGTCCCCAGTCTGAAAGGGATTTTTTTACATCGATTCTGCAAATGCCTGCCAGACCTTTTATCACATAAGCAGCATTGGAGAGAAGGGTAAAATAAATAATGCTGTAATATATAATTCAGTGTTATAACTTATCATTACTCTCCCTTGTGATAAGAGGACATGACAGCGATAGCTAAGCAGCTACTGCAAAATATATACCATGAATATTCATTTGAATATATAAACAAATTCACTTCAGCTGTGTTCCCTTCCCTATTGAGTTCATTTTCCACACATAAGAAGGGTATCTTTCAGGATTGCTCCAAGAAACTGGAAATGTTAAGTGTGCATTGGAAAATATTAGTGGGAAGTGAATTTTGAATTCTGAAACACAAATATTTGCATGAAATGTACGCCCTTAATGCCTGCGAGCCCCACCCAAGGATTCTGGTGCCATTGTGCTCTGTGTTGTACATAACTGAATGCAAAGATGATTAGATTAGACTTCTGTACACAGCGATTCTGTAGTTGTCTATGGTTCTCAGGCTCTCCAACGTTGTGCAAGGTCTCTCTAATCCTTGTCTGGACAAAACTGTTGTTACGGAATGGGCTGCTGACTATGATGTTCCACCCCCACAAGAATAGCTAGTTGGAGAGTTATGATGGATATCTCCATGCCTGTTAATAGTTCACACAATGATGAGAGGCATAGCGTGATGGACTGCTTCTCGTATATATAAATATGGCAACTATATTTCAATGAGTTCAGACTGTTTTACTTTTGATATAAAAAAAGAAATTTAGATACAGACTGAAACAGAAGTGATGGAATGGAAATAACCCACAACTTGAGTTCATAAAGCAAAACTTCTGTTGTGGACATGGCATATTGTAACCCCTGGGGAGTATGTGATCCAGACTATAATTTAACTAGCATCTCGATAGATACTCTGAAGCCGAGACTATACATCAAATAAGCAAGTACTTGAGAGAAGAACAGAAAGTGGAAAAGAAGAATGGCATTTGTTCAATGATCACCCTAATCTCACAGGATGGTTATTCTCTACTATGCCTAAAGAGTTAATGCAAAAAACTGTCCTATATTTGTTTTGACTCAATAGCCCCAGAAACCAATCACATGAAAACACATACAATTTGTAATTGTAGTTATTCATAATGTTTGATGGTAGAGTTAACATTTGGAGAAAGTAATTCACAACCACACAAAAATAGTCATGTACCTTCTGTGTTTTCAGAAGAGTGGTTCTATTAATAGCAAAAAAGGACGGTTCCCAATTTGAAGACAGAGCCCACTAATTCTGATGTTATTATTCCCCTGCAGAACGTGCTAGCTAGTAAAGAGCTATTTGTATGGTGGCAGCTTGTAAATTATGTAAAAAATAATGAAATGTAGGATAGTGTGAAATGTGATGAGTGATGATCTATGGAAAAATCTCTGTGACAGCAAAAGAATAAGTAAGCTTCCATGCTGATAATGCTCATTAAAAAAATAGTGTGTTAATTACATTTGTGATTAATCTCCTTGGGTGAGAATTGTGTCTCCCACTCTGTGGATTTACCCACATTCTACCATATATTTTGTGTTATGGCAGTCTCGGATGACAATCCAGTGCATGTTCAATTTAAGAACACTTTCACGGCTGATTTGACAAAACACAGAGGGTACCAATGTAAGATTTCTAAAGACAGCTATAGCATTGGACACAAGGTTTAAGAATCTGGAGCGGCTTCCAAATCTGACAGGGACATACTATCAGAATAAATATACTGTCAGCTTGTAAATTGATAAGTGTGGTGTCTGTCTGAAAACAATATCCAGGGGATATTAATTTCTACTAAATAGTCTAACTTAGTGCTACAGAGAGAGTGCTTTTCCCCTCCATCTCCCCCGCGTTAGAAGACATCTCTCTGATCTATTGCGGGATCAGAATAGTGGTCGTCCCAGTGCTTTCTTAGTTCAATCATCCTGTGCTTTTAAATTTTTATTTGACTCTATCAATTGTATATCCCCTGTGAACATTAAACTGGAATTGAGCAAAAATCCTCAATCTGGCCTTAGATGATACTACTGGGTTGATCAGAGGTGTTTAACTGCTTATTTCAGTGTGTGATTAAGTGATTGGATCTTGTGATATCTAGTGCAAAAGCCCCCCTGTTGTTGATAGGGCAGATGCCTTGCATCTTCAGTCCCTGATCCATTACTAGCAGCACTGCTGCAATCCTGCTCTTTTAATTAAACAAACAGGTGCCCCACAGCCAAAACTAATTAAAATGTATATTTCTGTGATTGGCTGTCCCAGACAGCGATATTCTGCAACTCTGGTAACTTTATACTTTTTAATCAGTAGATTCTCAAAGTGTATGTTGGGTAAGCAAGATGCCACCCTCCCCTTTCTCTCCCTACTCCCCTCCTTCCCTGCCGCTCCCCCTTTTTCTCTCTCTACTTATTTCAAAGGCTATGTCTACACTTACAAATGCTAGTTTGAATTAGATAATTCGAACTAACTAATTCGAACTACCTTTAGTTAGTCCAAATTAAGTTAATTCAAACTAACATGGCCCTACTGGAAATTTAATTCAAACTAGTCATGGCCATGCAGGGCACTTGCTTAGTTCAAATTATTCAGTTGCATGAAGGTCAATCTGCCAATTAGTTCGAACTAAACACTTAGTTCGAACTAATATGGCCACATTGACTTAGTTCTAACTAACTATTTTGAATTAAGCGTTAGTTCGAACTAAGGAGTCAAATTTATTAGTTCAAATTAAGGAAGCCCTTAATTCAAACTAATTAAAGCCTAGTGTGGTCAAGGCTTAAATTAGTTCGAATTAAGCTTCCTTAATTCGAACTACCTTGCAAGTGTAGACATAGCCAAAGATTGTTTTGTTTTTCTTGTTGTTTCTCCCCCTCCCTTGTGCCCAGAATGTGTGAGAAAGTGTGGATGAGTTACTATTTAGTATAAATGCAAGAAACTGCAAGACTTGTCAAAATCTGAGGCTATGTCTACACTGCCAAGTTTAGTTCGAATTAAGGAGGCTCAATTCGAACTAACTAAAGCCATGGCTACACGAGGCTTTAGTTAGTTCGAATTAAGGGCTTCCTTAATTCGAACTAATAAGTTCAAATAGGGTATTCAAACTAAGGGGTTAATTCAAATTAACTGGTTTGAATTAACCAATGTAGCCATGTTAATTCGAACTAATTTCTTAGTTCGAATTGACCAGCCATTGAAATGAATGGGGATCGCTAATTCGAACTAAGCAAGTGCTTGCTTAGTTCGAACTAACATTCCAGTGTGGCCATGCTAGTTCAAATTAAGCTAATTCGAACTAACTAAAATTAGTTCGAATTAGTTAGTTCGAGCTAACTAATTGGAACTAATTTTAGCAAGTGTAGACATAGCCTGGGAATTCACAAGTAGCTAGTAGAGCCCATTTTCTGGCTGTTCTATGCTACTGGAGAAGCACACCAGAATTTGGTCCTCAGTAACGTCATCTATCTCTCAAAATAAAAACTCTTTCAGCATTTTGTCAGTTCCTCTCAATATTTACATGGGTCATGGAGTATGCCATTTAACCATCTCTTGATTGTACTAATTTTTTATGAGAAAGTCTTTTTGATTGGGAGTCTTCTATAGCCTTATTACTGAAAGTAGTGGAGGTGGACTACAATGAACCACCTGACCCAGACTGCATTGTCAGGAACATAGCATTGCCAGTGGTATTGATTTTAGTCAATTCTATAAGCACCAACCATATATGTACATGATGAGATTCCAATGACAAGTATAACATTTTTCAATAACCAAAAGAACTTCAGGGGATACACAGAGCAGACCTGCCTTCTAGATACAATGGATCTGATTCTTCTTCGTCAGTCACCTGATGCACTCACTTACACCTATGTAAAAGGAATGCCAAGTCGGTCAAAGACCGTCTATACTTACTGCAGCAGTTTGCTACATAAGCATCTGAAGAAGTGGGATTTTTTTTCCTATGAAAGCTCATGCGATAAATACATTTGTTAGTCTTTAAAAGTGCCACAGGACTCCTTGTTTGTTTTAGAGTAGTCTGCGTATCTCTTGTTGGCTTCTTAAAGTCTAATGAGTGCAGCGTCCCCACTACGCTTCACTGACGGGAATTGTCTTCCCATCAATGCAGAATTACTCTTTTTCCAGGAGTGGATTTATTAAGTTGATTGCCGGACTAACTAAGCAGATTTCCACATCACCTTAATTGATCCCCAAGAATCAATCTGAAGGCAGTGAATTTGCCACTATCAATAAAGACATACCCTAAAACACTGCCAAATCAGAGGGTAGCTTCTTACACCTTTTTGCACTAAAGTATATGTCTATACAAGATGCATGGAAGTGAGGAATCAGGCCACTTAAGCCTCATTGGAAAAATAGTCAACCCACCATCCATAGATTGAAAATTTTAGTCTAGAAACAAGCAAAATTCCTGTGAAGTAAATATGGACCCTATATTTAATTGTTGTTCCTGATTAACTGTCAAAGATAGCTTTTTAAAATTACCAGTTTAGGTCATATTGCCACTGAAAATATGTCCTTATTTTAATTTTAAAATGATGTATCTTTTAGAGATCTCATATGAGATGAGCAGTCTCTTAACAGTTCGCAATTACAATGTTTTGTATTAGAATTCCACAAATTGTATTATTTAAAGTATAGAACGGCTTTGTTCAGGGTAAGGGAAATATAATAATCATGTTTTAAGTCTTGTAAAAGCGTGGAGGGGGAAAAGCTCTTTCTCATTCTCTTTTACCATTGCAATCCTGGAATTTATAACTAGCACAGCAAAAAACACTGATTTTATATTCAAATTCAGTGTAACGTTCTCAACAAAGAATATTTACACCAACACCAAATGTAATCAGCATAATTAGCACAAATTAGCATAATTAGCACATAATTAGCCTGTATAATAATTGGTTTATTAGCATGTTTTAAATTAAAACATTATTAAGCAGATATTTCTCAAAACATTGCAATCATGCATTTTTCTGAGGGGGCAGGAATTAATGGAATCTTTGCAGTTAATTTTAAAAGCAACTGCTAGAATGTGCTGTATTTCCCAAATCTTTTTAATTACTGTGAAATCCCTAAGATATCCTTCATTATTTTGGGGGTGGATGCAGGTTTGATACTGCCAGACTTTTTTATGTGAGTAACCTTTGCTCTGGCAAGCAGTTATATTGATTTTAATGGGATTACTTGGATGAGTAAGAGAAGTAAGACCAAGCCCTTTACGTCCTAATGTGAAATTCCTTTCAGCAACCTGTTATGTTTTGTTTAGTTAAGGGAAAACATGGTACAGTTGGCAAAAGAACATGTCTCAACATACTGCTTGCCAGAAAATATTACCTCCACTCCAGGCTACAATAATAGAGTCCGTACCTAATTACATTTGGGAAAAAAGGAGATGTCACAGTGGGCCAAGAAAAATGCTGTAAATATTTTTAATTGACAAAGCCAAGTGATACAAATGAAAAATGGCAAGCCTCTTAAATCAAAGGATTTCTTACTCTTACTATTATTTCTTACCTTAGACTTAAGATCATCAATATATATCTTTTGACCAATCCTGCAAAAATGTATACAGATTTGGCCAGACCCTGAAGTCCTTATTCAGGACCAAAGCTTTCTGTCTTGCCTGGAGAGAGGAAACTCCACCACGAGTTTCCCCTAACAATTCCACAAAAGGACATGATTGTGCACCCAACCCCTGGGGTCTCTGTTTGGAGGAGAAGGAACACCTGGGATTGTATTGTTTTTTCTAAATAATCTCCATGGAGTGGGTAATAAGATTTGATATCCTCTGTGTTGTCACATCTATACTCATTCCTTCACCCTTCTCCTCTCATGGAAAGTGCTCTGTAGGGTCCAAAGAAGCAGAGAAACAGTGTCATATGAGCTGCAGAAAGCCCAACCAAACACAAAGAAGGGGTGATATCTGTCTGATGAGGCCCTTCCCGTTTCTGGATCTCAGAGGTATAATCTATCCCAAGATTTCTATTCAGTGCATACACAGGCATACACTTCAGTGACAGATTTCCTTGCGTGGGGAACCCTGTAATTGGTCCCAAGTTGCTGAGGAAAAAGCTGAATACACTGAATCCCTCTATTTCTGACTGCCAAGAAATACCAATGGGTGATATGAAACCAACCAGCCTGTCTTCCTTAGTAGTAGTTTTCTAGTAGTTTTCTAAAGATCAACATTCTGTACAGTTCAGTGTGCATTACTAAATTCTCATCACTTCAGCTCCACAGTGATTGAAATAAGGCAGTGTACCTGCTTCTAAATATAAGAAGGAAATTGAGGGAAATCAGAATTTCAATCCTGTAACAAATTCTGACATTTTTTATATTTGTTTTTGTCCTCAAACCATGCAAAAAAGTTGAAATATTGAAACTTTATGCAGAGTAATGGGGTCAGAAATGGCAAGGCTTTCCATTTTGGCATTTTTTATTTAAACTAAACGTAGTTCTCTTAAATTAAACTGTTTTGTTTCTGTTTGTTGACCTGAATCAAAGAATTTAATTTTTGAGTCAATTTGATATGTAATTACATCTCCCTATGGTGCTTCATTGACCAAGGTGTTGAGCTCGAGTGTCTGATGTCCCATTCTTTCCTAGGGGCTGGACTGTATGGCCAGATTATATCACCCATGTCAGATCAAAAACAAACCAAAATATTTTGATTCATATGAAACTAACTGCTCTGGTTTTTCCAAGGGAAAATATAAAAAATTCTGTGGAAAATTTCTATTTAGCAGGAAGTATATTTCAATGGGAAAAGTCAATTAGAGGGAAGATTCTCTAATAGGAAAATATCACAGCTATGTTAGGTGCCTGGAGATAAGATTGTTCAGCTTTCAGCAATGCTCACTCTAATGTCCAGTTCAGAGTGAAGCACAGCTCTGGGTTTATTGGTTGATGGCATACAGAGGCTGATATTTGGAATCAGATGGTATGCAGGGTTATGATCTTACCAACTATTAGGACCCCTAAACTGGAATAGCATCCTAATCCCAGTATAGGTATCAGACTTTTTGCTCATGCTTGTCCAAATGAATACTGGTGGATTTTTGTAGCAAATGTTTGATTCATATTTCATTTACCAAACTACCATGAAATCCAGAAGAATTGATTTGCTAGGTAACAAATGCAGCTGTAATTTAGTTTAAGGTTGTCTTCAAGGGACAGCACAATTATTAATGGCAGAAATCTACACCACTAAGTTGTGCTGTATCTGAATATATGGATCCTAACATTATTAAGACAGACTTATCTCTTTCTCATGCCTGGAGAATGAAAGTATTTTTTTTCAATTGGACATTGCAAACCAATTTGTTTTCTCTTTCTCCCTGGACTCCCTACATATTTCAAGAGAGACAAAACAAAACAAAAAAGAATGAGTGTAACATTTCAATAACTTTTGGTAGATATTGCATTAGCAATTGTACCTGACCAATCTAAGTCTGACCAGATATTAACTGAAGAAAGTTTCAAATTGTCACACAATGCAGCTTCCTGCTTTCATAGAAGGCCAAAACCACAGGACAAGCTATTCAACACTAGTACAGTCCAAGGGAAAGCAGTAAGGGTGCGCCTACACTTATAAATTAGGTCGATTTAAGCAGGCTTAAGTTGATATAATTTAATCCATGTCTACATTGGGCTTGCCTTAATTCGATTTAAGGTGCTTCTTAAGTCGAATTAAGGAAAAACTAGTTTGAATTAAAAATACCTCGTTATAATTCGAACTAGTGTCTAAGCTGACTTCTTAAAAGTCGACTTAGCCAGTGTAGACGCCCTAAGTCGACTTGGTCGACTTAGGGCAGGGGGGACATGGGAGCACCACATGGCTCCCTGGCAGAAGGGTGCCACTGTGACTCCCTTGTCCTGGGAAGCCTTGACTCTCTTCTCCCCAGACCTGCGGCTTCCCTGCCAGGACAGCTGCGGTCCTGGGGAGAAGGGCTCCCCAGCCAGGGCTCCAGCAGGAGGGGATCCCCCACTGGAACCCTGGCTGGAGAGCCCGGGAGGTGGGCGGCTGGTCAGAGAAGGGAGCCAGGAGAGCCGCCCGCCCCATCTCAGCCCGGCAGAGCCAGCCATGCGCCAGCTGGCTCTGCTGGGACCAAGAAGCCGCTCCCAGCTCATCCCGGCAGAGCCAGCCAGCGCACAGCAGGCTCTGCCGGGCCAAGGAGGGGCAGGCGGCTCTCCCAGCTCCCTTCTTGCTGGGACCCATCGGTCCTGGCTAGGAGGGAGCACGGGGCTCCCTTCAGCCAGGGCCACTCGGGTCCCAGCTAGGAGGGAGCCCGCACTCCCTACTAGCCGGGAGCACACTCCAGCTCCCGGGAAGCCTCTGGACGCATCCCGCTAGCTGGAAGCTGCTGTGCCGGCAATTGCCGGCACTCCAGCTGTTTAGGGAGGCCCGGGGGTTCTTCCCTACACAGCTGGAGCACCGGCAATTGCCAGCACAGCGGTGCCCAGCTGGTGGGGAGACCTGGAGGCTTCCCTGCAGCTGGACTGCAGTCCCAGCTAGGAGGGAGTGCGGGGTTCCCTCCTAGCCGGGACCCAAGCATGGGTCCCGGCAAAAAGGGAGCAGGTGGCTCCCTTCTCTCCAGGACCCCCGCGGTACCTTCTTGCCGTGACCTCACAATCCCAGCTAGGAGGGAGTGCTCCCTCCTAGCCAGAACCTTGCTCCAGCTCGAGCTGGAGCACGGTCCCAGACAAAAGGGAGCCACAGGGCTCCGTTCTGGCCTGGACCTCTGGGGTCCCGGCAAAAGGGAGCCTGCACTCCCTTCTAGCCGTACCCTTGCAGGTCCCAGCAAGAAGAAAGCTGTCCCGAGCAGAAGGGAGCTGAGTGGTCCGGGGCAGAAGGGAGCTCCATGCTACCTTCTCCCCCGGACCGCTCCGGGGCTTGCTGCCTCGAGGATAGCCAGCCCCATGCAGGGCTGGCTCCCCCTGTACCTAACTTGTCGACTTAGAGAGTCTAGTATAGACTCTCTAAGTCGAGTTAGTAAGGCCCACTTTAAGTCGACTTAGGAGTCCTGTGTGGACTCTCTAAGTTGACTTAATACGGTTGACTTAAAGTCGACTTAAAGTCGATTTATTTAAGTCAACCTAAATCCCTAAGTGTAGACATAGCCTAAGAGTGGCTATATTCCATCTTTGCCTCTCTTGATGTCCAGGGCACACTCCAGTCACAAGGAGCAATCTCAGGAATGATCTAGATTATGCCAGCTGCAATGACTTCCATAAACTGGAGATGGAGGATGAGTGCCCTGCATCCAGGCCATGATCCTTATGCTGGCAGCTGCATGGAGACATGAGGCAGAGCCATTATTGCTTTCTCTCTGCCACTGAAAGATTCCCCTATGCAAGAAGAATCCTTAATAATTGCTCTGAATTTGCAAAAAAAAAAAAAAACAACCAAAAAACCCCCTCCTTTCAGAATTTCACATGTAAAGCACAGTAACCAATTATGTTCAGAGTTCACTATTTCTTGTTGCTTAGATCCAAATTTTGCAGACAGCTGGGGGTGGGGTGGAGGAGTCTACATAGATAACCCCCAAAGGGTGCTGCCAGAATGCATATTATTTGCTACTTACATTAACTTTGTAATTGTGAATCTTTAAGGTCAGAGCCTCAGCTGATGCAAGCTGACATTGCACCATTTTCTTGCAGGCCCCTATACCAATTTACACCAGCAGAGGATCTGGCTAAAAAGCCAACATCTAAGATTCAAACATCTAATATTCAAACATATTTGAACTTTTACATGAAGCAAACAAATAAAAATTCAGCAGGAAAGCTTAGTGAAATTATGGTAGAGTGCCTCACATGAACTTTCTTAAGAGGATAATTCGCATTGGTTTAGCTATTAATACTGCCACATGGATTGCATAGATGATTGGATGAACGAAATGAAGAATAGTTATCAACAGTCAAGTATTGATCTGGAGGCACACTGACTGGCCATAAGCATTTGGCTGCCTAGGTGAATTGCAGCATGTGTACGCCTGCACATGTATTTCAAATTGTACTATGTATCCCATGCATATGCTTTTCCTTGTCTCACCATTGACTGTATATCTCAGTGTCTCATTCCTCCCTCTTTCTCTCAAGTCTGTTTATACCATGTATAACTTTTCAATTTTCCTTCTCTCTACCTCCACCTCCCTGTTATGTCCTGGAAATCCAATAAGCTAGTCAGGGCTTTCAAGTTTACTAAAGATTTTATCTGAATAACAAACAATGAGAAAATAAAGTCACTCTCACGTGCACAGATGAATAAAGTTAGTAGTGTGGGAGAGTTTCAGTCAGTAAGGCGCCTTTTTAAACTCTGAAACCAAAACATTCCAGGCCTTAACTGCAAAGAAGGATTTAGCCTTTGGGGGTCTAGAAGTCTATTAAATTGTAGAACACTTTTTCCATGAAATGTAGCAAAAGACCCGTTACTTGAGATATTTAAAACTAGACTGGAAAAAAGCACTGGAACTAAACTATAGGGAGTAATTCTGTACCAGCAGGCGTATAAACTAGCTGACTTATTTTGTTTTCCTATCTCTAATTCCTGTGATTAACAGAATTAACTTTTGAGAAAATATTAAAAGAACTAAATATCACAGATCTTCAGCTGGTATAAATTGGCTGTGTCAAGTTGCACCAGCTGGGGAATTAACCCATATATACAGCTTGCCCAAAGCAGAACATGAGGAAATACAATAACCATTTTCAAGTGTTGTCTTTGAAGCATCCAGACACCAAATGTGGAGATGAGTTGTGATCCAAGATCCAGTCATTAGATAAAACATTTGCAATTTTAACTGTTCTGTGTCTGCGTGGCTTTGAGCCTTTTCCAGAGAGGCTGCCATCCATTTTCCTGCTACAGCAGGGAAAGACCTAAATGATCAAATAGGCCTTTTCAATCTCTATGATAGAAAGAAATCAGAACAGAAAGTCATTCTGCACTGGAAGTGGTGGAAGGCAACTCTGTGCCGGAAGGCAACTCTGTATCTCAATTTCAGGTAAAGTTCAACATCTATGTCAAGCAAATTTATGGATATATGTTATTTTAGTTTTAATTTCACTAGATTGCGTTTTGTTTCATTTTGTTTTATTGCCAAACAGTGTCAAGGGAAGAGGAGAGAAAGATCAGTAGAATACTGTCAGAGAAGGGGATGCAGGTAATCCATCTTCATTAGAAAATCCTGGACATTGTGGTCAGTATAAAAAAATGAGGTTATGAGGCTCAGAATGATGTGTAGCAACAAAACTAGCTGAAAGGAAAACTAGTCTCACACATACATACACAGCTGGATGCTTCTTTCTCTCGATTTTCTAGTCTGGAAGGAAAATGGTTTCTCTTCCTGTGTTGTGGACCTAGCCCTATTCTCTATCTTTTGCCACCTGCTGTGGTTCAAGTGGTATTACAGGCTTTTCTTTAGAGTACGGGTCTCAAACTTTTTCTTTCTGAGCCCCACCCCCCAGCCTAAAAACTCTACGACCCACCTGTGCCACAACAACTGTTTTTCAACCTTATTGTAGTGGAGCCAGGCATCAATCACACCACGGCTTGGGACTCAGGTTTCAGTGGTGGGGCTCTAGCTTAGACTTTCTGCCCTGGACCCCACTGACTCTATCCCAATCATGCTGTCGGTAGATCCCCTGAAACCTGCTGGCAAATCCCTGGTTGAGAGCCACTGCTTTAGAGCATATAGTTACAGACAATAGATAGAGTCCACTTAATCTTCTAAGGGAGACAGATGTTTTCCTGTCCATCATACTAGTGGAACAAGAAAGACAGGTAAATGGTGGCACAGACCCAAATACATTTTATTCAAATCAGTAAGCAAATGACTAGTGACTTTTTCCTGTGGAAAAAAAGACTGAGCCTGTTCCCATTGAAGTCAGTGGGAGCTGGAACAGGCCCAAGATTAGAAACTGTTGAGAGTAAAAGAAGTACACCTGTAAATAGACCTGGTCAGGAAATTTTTGACAAGATGTTTTTCCTGCCAGAAAATGCCAATTTTTCAAACTGAATTTTTTTTTGCAGAAACATCAGTTTCAACAAAATTATCATGTAGAAGGTGTCTCAGATCCGGCATAGAATTTCTGGTTTTGACAAGAAAGTGAGACACTAAGATAATAGAGGTCAGAAGACTCATATGTATGGTGGAAGCCCCAGGTTATAGCCCTAATTATGCCTGATTCAAGGTAAGGCTTGAACCTGTAATTCCCTATGTCCTAGATGAGAGCCCTAATTACTGGGTCACTGTATGCTTAGTTATGCACTGTAGTTTCCAAAGGTCTCCTTTTCACTCCAGAACCAAAAATATTTTTTTGTTCAAAATCTGTTACTTCTTTTACTAAATGGAATTCTTTTATTCCAGAAACTTGACTGCAAAATATTGTGTCTTCATGACAATTAACCATTTCCCCACATTATAATTTACTAGCACTCATCAGACTCAGGCACTGGTATTTTTTTCGGTTTGTAGTTATTCTCTCACAAGCAACTAAAAAAAAATGAGACCCAGCAATAAACCTCTAGTGAATTAAATGTAGTCAATAATAACACACTTATAATGTGTTGAAATTTGCTGTAATTACACCCCTGGCAGGAAAACTCATGCTTTCAAAAATAATAATAAATAAATAAATAAATAAAGCATGACCACCAGCCTCTCAAACTTAAGCAGAACCTGACTTCTAACTTTCTACCTTTTAATTGATATTTTAAGAGGTGCCTGATCGTGTTCTAACACCATCTTGAAGAGGAGAATAGGCAGACCGACAGGCCTAACACACGCTTTGCTAGTCATTATGAAGGAGTTAAGTTAGGAGGATATCCTGGTTCTTTCCTCACAGTTCCTTTAAAGAGGCTAGTTCCCATCCTACTGTTTATACTCCACACCTGAATCATTCGTGGACCTGTGAATTTATTTATTTATTGGTTTCCTGGAAATTTCCTAAAAATGGGGGTGGGGAATCATTTTGAATCTAACTGAAAACGAAATGTACTGAAATTTTTAAAAAATCATGTGGGGTCAAACTAAATGTTTTCTTTCAACAAAATGTAAACCTTTTCCCTTGATTTTAGCCATTTGTAAACTACTCTGTAAAATAAAATTTTTAAACAAGAAGCTTTTTTGAACCAAATATCAAAATATTTTTGATTTTCCTCTGGATTGTACGTGTGTGAGAGAGAGAAAGGGGAGAGTGGGGAAGTGGACTAATACAATTTGGTGAAACAGACACAAATTTACAAAACACTTTAGTGTCACCAAATCTGCATTTTCCTCAAAACCAATTTGAATGAGAAATTTCGCCAGCTCTAAACTATGCTGGTGCAAGGGTTTAAGAGAAGGAAGGCTCCTTGTATCCTAGCAAACCCACCTTCTGTATCTGGGCAGTGCAAGCCTCAGTCTGGTCCTGTATATGTCTTTTTTAAAAATTATCGAGACAAATCCCTGCTAACGCTGTTTCCAATCTGCCACTCCTTTTGCACCAATTTCAGCTAACGCTTTATCACAGGAACAGCTGCAGGGCTGGATGACAGTGCTTGGGTTTTTGAGGACTGCAACATCTTTTATGACCTTTAGTGGGAGATTTCTACTCATTCTGAGGTCTGGATCTCTGATTCACAAAGACATGTTCACATTTAATATTGGAGACAAATGTGCCCATCACTGTTACAGGAACCATGAGATGAAATGTCTCCAGTGAACCCTCCTACCATAAGAAAATGTCAGTGTGACCAGACATTGCCCATCAAGTGTCACGCAATTAAATGTCTGTGATGAGATGATGTGATTCCAATGATGTGTGTCAAGTTTATGCCAGATTTCAGCCTGAAGGCTCAATGGTAAAGCTATTGAGAACTCTTGGGTACAAATAATGTATCTGATGTAAATTGGCATTTTTCTGTAAATAATTCATTCTTTATTTGACCAACTCTATTTAATGGTAAGGAGCTGAAAAACCCAAATAACTCAGTCTGAAACTCTAGGGCCGAACAAACAGTCCACTGGCTTTAACTGAAAAGTTCCCATTGATCCAAAGATCAGGCACTTGCTGAAGAATTATTTTGGGACAGATTTACAAAGCTATTTGATTGCCTAAAGTTTCAAATAGATGCCCAGTGAGATGCACAAAAGTGCCTAAGCAACTTAAATGCCGAACTCCCATGGAAATTAATGGGGTTAGATACTTAGGCTGATGAGTTGTTTTGAAAATCCCACATTAGCACCTCTCTAGATTTTTAGGCATCTAAGTGCCTAGGCCTTTCTGACTAGTAACAAGATATTTTTATCTACTCACACTTAGGGATAAACCACAAATGGGGGCTTAACTCAGCTCCAGGATGCCAAACTTTGGGCATCCGGCTGCCCAGTGGAATCCTTAGCCCTGAATTAGGTGCCCCGGATTCCTATACAATATATGGGGAGAGTTAGGTGTCTAAGAATGAAATATACTAAAGCCAGCATGCTGAGCAGGGAGCTGCCTAAGCTAGTCAATAAAAAATGCTGATGAATGATGTGCAATCTAAGCTCCACCACTCAAGGGGAGTGAGGTGTCTATCGCTGCTCAGGATTCACAGCCGTGAACTTGCTCCTGGACTTAGATGCCGAAGTCAGGTCAGTCCTTTCACACAGAAAAGGACAGAGGAGGAGGTTTATGTGCCAGTTGTTTGAGCACTCACCCAGGATGTGGGAAATGGGCTTAAATCTCCTCTCTGCACAAGATGGAGCCAGAACTTAAACTCAGCTCTTCCATAGGAATGCCCTTCTGGCAACCTCAATGCTTCCTGTTGAAGCAGTTCCACTTTTGATGACATATTTAAATATTCTTCGGGCCAGAGAGAGCAAATTCTTCATCTCCCAGTGGTTTGGGCTCTCCTGTGAGATGTAGGGGACTCTGGTTCCAGTCCCTTGTCCATAAGATAGTTAAGTATTTTCATACAAAGTGGAACAGCTTCAAGAGGACAGAATGAGCACAGCCTGGATCCTGGTGATTAGAGGCCTCCCTATAGGAGATGGGAGACCTCAGTTCAAGTCCCTCTTCTGCTCTGTAAACCCCAGTCTCATGCATCCTGGATGAATGTCATCACTAATGAGTTTTAACGAGAGCACAACCACCTCCTCCTGGGTTTTCTGTGGGGCCCAGGCTAGTAGATGCACTTGGGGAATATGACTATTCTGCAGTTAGATACCTATTGCTGGCTCAAGCCAGCTGACTCAGGCTTGCAGGGCTTGCACTAAAAGGCTGTTTAATTGCAGTTTAGATGTTTGGGGTTGGACTGCAGCCTGAGTTCTGGGAATTTCATGCCTTGCAGGGTCCTGGAGCTTGGGATCCAGCCCTAGCCCAAACATTTACATTGCATTTAAACAGCCCCTTAACCAGAACCCTGTGAGCCTGAGTCAGCTGGCAATTCAGACACAGATAAATATAATAAATGTCTTCAGTCAATCTTTCTTTTGCCTCCATTCTTTTAACCAGAACCTTTCTAACTAAAATGACCTCAGCTGTTCCATTTGATTTTCTGTCCTGAAAGAGAAATAATCAACTAAGGAATAGCTCAAGGCATTCCTCTTTAGTGCAGGTGGTGATACAAGCTCTCCAAGTGTTATCATGTTCTGTATGACAATGACAGCAGCTCTGTCCCTAGAAGCATCCATCATAGAGTTAAACATTGTTAAGTAAACTCTTGGTAGGGACTTGAGAAATGTACTGGGGAGGAAAGCAGCATCCTCTCTGTTGAGGACTTGCTATTTTGTGTGGGACTAGGAAACAAAATAATTGTTGTTGTTTCATAGATGTGCTGACTTTGATGCTCGTGGAAACTGTTAGCTTATTGATTACAAAAAACTGAGGTTACGTCACAGAAGGGAACCTAATGTAAATTATTGCACTGAGAACTGTGGCTATAGCATGAGCAGCTACTGAAATGGGAATGTAATACAAAACTGCATTGACATGATACAGATATAGGCAATAATAATCAACCTGTCATCATTTTACTTCATGAAAACTTTAAAAGTGCCATATTTTACCAAAATACTGATGCTATAGAGGGCACAGTATTTCTGTTAATGTACATGGCAAAAGGAAACTTAGTATATAAAAGCTGCAATATTAACTATATCCAGTTTGTTTAAATATAGCCATCTAAACAGGAGATGAAAGGTTGTGGGGTTACTGATGCCTCATCTCTGTTCTACGTACAGGACACATTGCAGGAATGCATGATGAGGATTCCCTGTTTCTTAACCTGTTCATGTATGCATAATGTAAACAGAAATATGCCTGCTTTATGACTTTTTCCCAAAGACCACTATACTACATCTCTCCTTATGTCTCCTCATTGTGTTTATATCACAAGTCAGTCATTTAAGATGTGGTGGAAAAACACAGCAATAGCCGCTGTCTGTGATTGTTAATTTTACCCTGACTGCCAAGAAAGGAACACCCATCTGTCAAAAAGGTGGTAATAGAAAAGAAGCCTCCAAAAATAAGTGCTGGGTGAGATGTAATTACAACTAACTCAATTGATTTGGGATGAGATAAAGAGCTGAATTACAGATTTCAGGGTTCTACTAGCTGAACCTGCCTGACATTTGGAATGAATAGACTTTTTAAAATACAAAGATTGGCTTGTCACTGCCAAAGTCTTCCACTGCAAAAAGAGCAAGTGTCGTGAATGAATTTTCAGCTCTCCTTTTTTAAATACACAATGGTCCTTTCATTCTTGTTGTTATTTGCATTTTTCTTTTACTAGTTATGTGGACGAGTGTAGATGTAATCTTTCCAAGGACAATAGCTACCCAGTTCATAGCAGTAACAAACCACAAACAAGGCATTTTTTCAAATGAGGTTTATACTTTAATATCTAACTTTTACACCACTGACCTCTCAGCTCACCTCTTCTACACTGAATACAAACACAAAATGAAACCTTTAAAAATGATGAGCCTTGTCTTATTTTATGTCTCCAAAGTACCTTGCCCTCCTATGGAGCTAGCCTTAGTAATGATAACAAGAATTAATAATAATCGTTGTTAGAAACTGATGTATTTCTTATTTCACAGCCAGAGATCAGATATTTCATATGTCTGCAGACTATGCTAAGAGATACAGTGTAAACTCATTCATTTTTAATTAAGTAAAAAAGAACAACCTGGTTATTTCCTAATGTGCTTATTTATTAGAATAAGTAATGTATTTAGCTCTGGGTCCTTTACATATCCAAACAAAACATTAACTAATCCTGTTAATTATTTGTATTCATTAATTTACTAAGTTATGAATGTCTTCATTTCACAAACTTTTAATTCCATTGTTGATTTAAATTGACTTTTTTAAAAACCCTCATATCTGATCTTTTTTAAAGCTGCATTTCCCCCTTTTACTGGTCTTATTTCTGCTTCAGATACCTACATCTCTCTCTCCAGATAATAGGTTTATCCACTCACCTCACTCATGTTTGTTATGAAATGACAGCTCACAGATTTCCACTTCCTCACAACAGGGATACTGTACAAAAGCTCTTTCCACTGTTCCTGGCTTTTCTCTTAAAAAGGGCTGCCTGGTGGCATCATGCCGCTAGTAAACCAATAAGATTCACTCACCTGCTGAACTCCTCAGCATGCATCCGAGATCACAAAGGGCCACCTAGTGGTACAAACTGAAAAGCAGATTCAAACACCAAGCTGTGTTGTTCCAACTAAGTGGAATGTTCACAATTCCTGATCATTGATAAAGGGGAAATATGATGAGAATGATGTGATGGGAATACGATGTGAGGAGAAGCATGGGGAGTACGAAATGTTGCATAGACTCTAAGATCAGAAGGGACCAATGTGATCATCTAGTCTGACCTCCTTCACAATGCAGGCCACAAAACCTCACTCACCCACTCCTGTAGTAAAACTCTAACCTATGATTGAGCTATTGAAGTCCTCAAATCATGATTTAAAACTTTAAAGTAGAGAGAATTCACTAGCAAGTGAGCCATGCCCCATGCTATAGAGCAGGTGCCAAGGGCAGGGGCAAAAGAGGGCAGGGCCAGGCCTCGGGTTCCCGGCTGGCTGGGGCCGGGGCCAGCTCCCACAGGTAGGTGGCCTCTGGTTCCCGGCCGGGGCCGGCTCCTGCTGGGAGGCGGCCTCCGGTTTCTGGCCAGGGCTGGCTCCTGCCGGCAGGTGGCCTCCGATTCCTGGCTGGGGCTGGTACTGGCTCCTGCTGGTGGGTGGCCTCCAGTTCCCAGCCCTGGGGCCGGGTCCGGCTCCTGCAGGCAGTAGCAGCTCTGGGTGGGGCCAACCCACCCCGCTCCCCTCCAGCAGCCCTGTCCAGCAGGGGGCAGGACCAGCAACCAGGAGCCCTGCGCCGCAGCTGCTTTTTCCCTGCTGGCTGTGCTACCCAGCGAGGAAGCGTGGCAAGTGGGGTCGAGCCACGGCAGATGGCTCTTGTGGCTCCAGGCCGTGCTGTGGGGCAGGGCCAGTGGGGGAGCCTGAGCAGCGCCACATGCCACTCAGGCTCAGCCCACATGCCTTGTTTGGCATACGTGCCAGGGGTTGCCAACCCCTGCTATAGAGGAAGGCAAAGAAAACCCAGAACCCTTGCCAATCTGCCTTGGGGGAAAATTCCTTACCAACCTCAAATATGGTAATCAATTAAATCCTGAGCATGTGGGTAAGACTCACCAGTCAGACACCCAAGAAAGAATTCTCTGTAGTAACTCAGAACCCACCCCATCTAATGTCCCTTCTTTTAATTATAAGATGAAACTATTTGACCTAGTGACAAATGAAAATATTCAAAAACATATCACATGTAAGTAACAAATTGGGTACGTCTACACTGGAGGCTCTGTTAAGTTGACTTAACAAGGTTGATGGAGGAGTGGTGCATTGTGGGTAGCTGTCCCACATTGCACCGGGTCCTGGAGGCCAATTAGGTGTACTTAAGGGCACTTCCCATCTACACTGGATTAAGTCGACTTAATAAGGTCAATTTAAGCATTAAGTCAACCTTCGGAGGTGGTGTTATTAAGTCGACTTAAGGAAGCGCTTAAGTCGACTTACTAAGCCCCCAGTGTGGATGCAGCAGTCTGTAGGTCAACTTAACCATCCTTAAGTCAACCTAAGGCTCCAGTGTGGATGTACCCAAAAAGGAGCAAGGAGACAGTAAACCAGTTTATAAATCAGTATTCCTGAAAACAAGAATGTCTGTGCTGTCCCACATTTGTACATACACATATTCATTACAATCTCATTCTTTCTGCACGTACCCAGCTTCTCTCTGTATGTGTTTCTTGGAAGACTGAATTAGGTGCCTGTCTCACTCCACACAAAGTGGTTAGTGGTGATGCCCATCTTATAACTTTTATAGCCCAGTGCTTAGAACTATCACATCGAATGTGGCCGACCCAGGATCTATCTGTCCGAGAGGGGAAAAAGGATTTGAAGAGGGGTCTCCTATAGATCTCAGGAAGGTGCTCTAACCACTGAGCTATCTGATGTAGGGTCCTCACAAGCTTCCTGTTGAAACTTTTCCATTTCTTTTTAGTGTACACACAATGTGCTTCAGGTGGCACATGACCAGGATTCATCACCAAATTTGTTCTGCTGATTAAATTGTTACTTTCCTCTCCCTGGCTGGGTACTGACAAGGAGCATGACTTGAATGCTGAGCCATGCCCCCCATCTTTTCCATTGCAGATAAATAATTAAAAAGTTATTGGAGCAGGAGACTGGACACTGGGTCACCCACATAAGTCCCAAACCACCAGGCTACAGTCTTTCTCACCTTTTTCCTGTCCCAATGACTCTCTGTTTATCCCAAGTGCTCTAACCACTGAGCTAAATGTAATGAGGTAGGCACCTCCTACCCAGTCAGATTTTGAATGGGACCCAATCCCGTGGGCATACTTACAGGCTTCCTACCAGATTGGGCCCCATATGCTAGTTAGCCAGCCAAAGAGCTATCTCCCCCCACACTCTCGGGGCTCTGGATCATGCTTTGAAGCAGGCACCCAGATGTCTAAAGTGAGGCCGCCACAAAGTGCATGCTTAGCAGCAGAAACTTAGGCAATGAGGGAACTTTCACCCTGAAAATTTAGCCACCTACAGGGTGCAGTGAGAGTTTTGTGGAGCTTAAACTGCAATTTAATTGCCTAGGTATTTTTGTGGATCTGGGCCTTACTGCCTTTTATTCCCATTAACTCAGGAGGCCCAATGTAGCTAAGTGAGAGTGAGCTCCATTTTGTCTATCATCAACTGACTTCCAATGAATTTCACTTGTGCAACAGTGTGGCGACAACTACATTATGCAAGTGTGACGAGGGCATAATTAGAAGACAATGAGTTGCACATGTGTAACTAAAGGGCTAATTGGTCTGCAGAATTTCTATAACTAGTGATGATATATATGGTGACTGGAATCTTGTCTAAATGTGAGTTTGGCTGGGTTAGTAACTGAGTGCATTTTAACTGGAAGTGACTGCGAGACCATAGATATCAAACTCCGCCTGTTGTTTTTTTACAGTCACTTTTCAGAGTAGAATTATGTTTTAATGATGACTCTGAAAGCAAGGCAGAATAGTTATCCAAGCCCAGCACAAAATTTCAGATTGGCACATGTGAGCAACACATACTTTTTTGTGTTGTCATGCTTTCATGGTAAATGAACTCAAGATCAGCTGAACCAATTTTTCCTCTAGTTTTTTGTTTTGTTTGGTTTTTTTTAATCACCTATGGGCTGAAAACCAAGCATGGGAACTTCAGACTGGAAAGCTTTTATCTAGGAAAGGAATGTGCCTCAGAAATAGAAAAAGGTATAGAATGAAATTTGGAGCTCAGCCTTAATTATCCTGCACAAGCTATAATTACAGACTGTGATTTATTCCTTAATAGTGATAAGTTTATTAAACATGCCTATCCCCAAACACTCTATTGATGTAAGACTGGTCATCCACTCTTACCTGGTAGTTTACCCAACTAAAACATGAAAAATGTAAAAATAAACCACATTTCAAAGGTGTGAATAGTTTAAAATATAAAATAAGCTTTAATCACTTGGGGGTCTAGTTGCAGCCTTTCCTCTGGACCCGTGCAAAGGAAATGAGTCAATGGTTACAGCAGAGTCCCACAGCTGTCACAAAGACTCAGACAAATGTCACAAAAAAATCAGATATAATTTGGAAAAATTGATAGTCTTACATCAGGAGACGTGGGACAAAGCTTATTGTATAGTATGAATCATCTCTTAGTCCTAAAAAAAAAAAAAAACCTACCCCAAAATATAAAACTGTTTCTAGGTCAACCCAAAAATTAGTGATGCAGGTAGCAAGTAGATGTTTGCTCTCTGATAGCTTGTGTGCCCCTCAGCTTCGGCATGAGGAAAGTAATGCCCAGTTTCTTATTAGTCTCTTAAATCTTTTAATGTATAAATAATGTTTCCTTTTTCCATACAAACTGGTTGCTTATTGCAAAAGAAAGTATTTGAAAATACACAGCATTCAAATATTACCTGGCACTTACCCAGATAGTTAACTTTTTAATTAAAAGGTAAAAGTCATATTAATTATCAGTTAACAATATTTAATCTCTCTTCAGTGAAGGGAATTAATTTGTTTAAAAGATCCTTCGCAGTTATTCCTTGAAGTTTGGGAAGAGGCTATAAAGTTAAAAGTATACCCCTTTCCCCACTTCATTTTATTGGTGCTAAGAAAGTTAAAGTTAAGGACAAAGTCTTCCTGCTCGGTGTTTGTTCCACTCGGGATTGAAAAGAAACAAAAGCATGAGGTTGTAAACAACGTGTAGAAATGAAGGATTTCTCTTCAGCTTCATCTGAAAGCCTTTGCAGTTTAACTGCTTATGAAAGTGTGTTTTTGAATAAGAAGACATTAGGACAAGGTGATCGTGATTGGCCCCTGATTGGTGGTGCACAAGAGAGGAACAGGTTGGAAAGAGCCATTTTCCCTACCCGACACAACCTGTGCAGAGGATTGGCACAAGGAGAGCCCCAGCAGTCAGAAGCGGAAGTGCACCGTTTAGCTACTGCCCCTGCCAGCGTTCACCTCTCCATAGAGGGAAAATGTCAGCATCCTTTTTCTTCCCCAACCAGGACAAACTGATTTGGCCAGGAACAAGGGGCTGTGCTATGAGGATGTCACAGTAGTTGCCTTCCCCCTGGACAGCCTAGAGTCCTTAATGTAGTTATTATCGCTCTTCCTCCTGGTCTCACTAAAAGAGAAGTGAGTCTTGGACTGATTACTGTCCTGCTTGCTCTTCGTCCTCAGGTGGGCAGTGGCTTCCGAATTGCTGTTACTGCCAATGCCATCCACAAGGACCTTGCCTTCTGGGAGTACCTCATGTATTTGGTGCTGTATAAATAATAATTACGTACAAAAATCTGCATTAAAAATGTTAAGGTTGCAAAGCCAAGCATTCTTAAATTAGAAAATCCCAGGATTATTCCAGGGCAACTTTACTTCTCTCCTCTCCTTGTGCGTATGCATTCTAATAGTCTTTCATTACATGATCATATAGTATTTTCCCACAGGACCTCTGTGTGCGGGTGAGGAATCAGGGCATCGCAGGAAGAAAAAGGATGGTCAAGGAAGTTTCTGATCTTCGTGGTTGTGGAGAAAAGCTTGAAAACATGACCTGAGTGCACCATAAAGGCTCGAACATCAGAAAGAAAATAAAAAGAACACAATGTTTTTTATTATTTTTTGTAAATCTTCTGACCTAAATCAGGCCTAAATCATGATATGAATGCTTGGGATTGGAAATCCTGGGAACTGGTATGTTTTTATTCTTTAGCTTCTCTGGAGCCTGTACAGCTTATCAGGGGAGTGTAATGCTTAGTAGCCACTGAGAAATCAGGTTTGAAGGGAAGCACAGAGAGCACTTTTATCATCTGCACCAATCAGTTTGAGATGAATTAGTCTAGGTCGCTAGGCTTCTAGAATTAGCTATTTCACAGTGGGTGTACTAAGAGGTCCATCACAGGTATAGTCAGACTAGCATTACATCATCTCATTTGCATAACTCCTCCCATATTTCTCACCTCACAGGGAAGAATGGTGAGGAAAGGGAGACCAGGGAGCTAAGGGCGGCTGGTCAACACGAAGCTTGTATATTTAGTAACGCAAAGGAAACAAGGCCTGAAATGATATTGTACTAGCAAAATAGGTCCTATTGGAGAGTTTGACTTTTTTATATTAAAATATTTTAATTACATTTTAAAAAAATAGAAAGCAAAGCAGAAACCAAAAGCAGCCCCACATCACTAATGGAAATTCCTGGTTCTTCACAAATACCACCTCACTCAATGCAAAGGGAAAAAGTTTACTCGTGCTTTCTTCAAGCAGTATGTTATAGTGGTTTATAATATTCATTCAGTCTAGTTTGTGTATTTCCCTTCATTTGATGATGATGTGGTTTACGGGTACACAACCTTGCCTTGGGCCCTGATTTCCCACCCCCTGTGCTAGAAAATGCTTGCCCTGTGACCCATTAGTACTTTTTTTGAAATAGTAAGAAAATGACACTTGTAAGAGATTAACACAAATGGTGAAATACATATGTAGATATGACAGATATAGTTTCCTATTATGAATCATTTCAATAAAACAGTACAGTACAGTACAGTATTTTGGGGGAAGAATTTTCCAAGGTACTAAGTGCTGGCCTACCTGTTTTCATCCAAACTGGTAGCAGTCTCCCACTAACTGGAACGGGAGCAGAGAAAAGCCAGCAGTGACTCCCTCTGAAAAGCCCACCCCTAAAATACAAATTCATTGGCTAGATAATTTGCACCAAAAAGCCCTATGTGATTGTGATCTGGCTGAAGCAAAAATATAACATACATAGAAATAAACATAAAAAGTCAGCTGCATTTAGCTTGGAGCAGAGTAGAAATTCTCTTTTAGAACAAACTTTTCAGGTTAATTGAATATGGATCATGGGGGGTTAATAAATAGTTTTATTCTCAAATGTAAAACTCATTAACCCTGATTTATCTGTGTTTTTCTTTTTCAAGTAGCCAGTAAGTTCATTTATTATAAATTACTAAGAAGAATTTCTGAAGGTCAGAGGAATTTAATCCTACCCTCTCAAATATTCAGTTTACCATCTCTTTGTATTTAAAGTTTCAGAAGTTAAAACTTTAATGGTGTTATGAAAGAGTACCCAGATGATTTCACCTGAGATTCAAGTTGAGTGTTGGATAACACACATGTGATTTATGTAAGGCCAGTAACTTGCTAGCTGCTCTTCTAGACTAGAGGACTATGAATAAAATTATAATTGCTAGTGAGCATTAATTTATCCCTTTTGTGTTGTGCTTGATAGGTGGATTGCTACATTGACCAAAGAAATGGCTGTAGAGTGGAGCCTTGACTTCTGCTTAGACCACAAAAGGTATCTTAGTGCAGCCTTACAAGTTAGATTGCAGAAAGCATCACACAAGTGATTCTCATCCATAGCCAGGTATGTTATATTTTTATTAGTATTTCCTCAATCTATGACTTTATTATAGCATTCTCATTTGACATGCAATTGGGGGTATGACCACACCTTTCTATAGACTTGAGATGAGTATTCCATTCCATTATCCTTTGTCAGTTTGTGTTGTTAGATTGCAAGACCTTTGGGACAGGGATTTTCTCTTCTTTGTGTTTTTACGTGGCTCAGCACAAGAAGTTCATACTATTTGGGTGCTATATAATATAAATAATTACTACTGCTATTAATTATATTAGGAGTACAAACATTTCCAAATCTCAACCCAAACTCGCATGCTTTTCTGTCTGTAAAATTTAATGTAAATATCGCCCTCTCACCTTGATCCCAAACAGGCCTGCGCCTTGCAGAAATGCATTGTAGCATCTCAGCAGAACCAACAAATGTTATTGAGCTGGCAGCTTCTCATCAGCCTCAGGAATTCTGGAACTTCCTCATTTTGGGATTGGCCCACACACACACACACACAGAATCAAATTTAGATAAGCCTGGGTCCTAGCCTTTCTCTGATAGCCAGTGGGATCTCTGGCTATATCTACACTTACTAAAATTAGTTCAAATTAGTTAATTCGAACTAACTAATTTGAACTAATTTTAGTTAGTTCAAATTAGCTTAATTCGAACTAGAAAAATTAGTTCGAACTAAGCAAGTGCCATTCATGGCACTTGCTTAGTTCGAATTAGGGATCTCCATTGATTTCAATGGGCTGGTTAGTTCGAACTAAGAAATTAGTTTGAATTAACATGGCCACATGGGTTCATTCGAACTAGTTAGTTCAAATTAACCCTTACTTCTAATACCCTATTCGAAGTTATTAGTTCGAATTAAGGAAGCCCTTAATTCGAACTAATTAAAGCCTGGTGTAGCCATGGATTTAGTTAGTTTGAATTAAACTTCCTTAATTCGAACTAACCTGCCAGTGTGGACATAGCCTCTGTCAACAACTCACAGTGTCACCTGAGCTTTGAGGTGTACAGGAAGAGTACCGCTGGTACACCACTTTTGGAGCAGTATCTATGAGGCAGGGCCCTGACTATGGACACAAGTCCTGTGTAATGCCCCCCCTGCAGGTCTAGATACAATCTGATTCATATTGCAGGGGAGTGGCTATTAATTACTTTGTAACAGAGTTGTGCAAAAAATTTATAGTGAATCCGAACTTACTTGAACTTAGCCATAAGGTTCACAAAATCTAAAAAGACCTAAACCCAGGCTAGGAATTTCAATCAATGAGGAAAACTTGCAGACATCTTTCCCTCAGCCAGCTTCCCTCAACTTTCTTGTTTCTCATTGTATCAGAGGTCACCACTGCCACCTCCATGCAAGACTTGGGGCACATCTGGCACCAACTGCTGATCTTTCCATCCTCTTCTAGCTGCCTCCCAGGGGCTCCATTTTTGAATCATAGAAGACTAGGGTTGAAAGGGACCTCAGGAGGTCATCTAGTCCAACTACCTGCTCCAAGCAGGACCAACCCCAACTAAATCATCTCAGCCAGGACTTTGTCAAGCTGGGCCTTAAAATCTCTAAGGTTAGAGGATACCTCCCTAGGTAACCCATTCCAGTGCTTCACCACTCTCTTAGTGAAAAAGGTTTTCCTAATTTCCAACATAGATCTCCCCCACTGCAACTTGAGACCAGTCCTCCTTGTTCTGTCTTTTGCAGCCACTGAGAACAGCCTAGCTTCATCCCCTTTGGAAACCGTCCTTCAAGTAGTTGAAGGCTGCTATCAAATCCCCCATCACTCTTCTCTTCAGCAGATTAAATAAACCCAGTTAACTCAGCCTCTTCTAATAAGTCATGTGCTCCAGAGCCCTAATCATTTTTTGTTGCTCTGTGCTGGATTCTCTCCAGTTAGTCCACATCCTTTCTGTAGTGGTGTGGGGGGGATTACTCCAGATGGGGTCTCACCAGTGCCCAATAGAGGGGAATAATCAGTTCCTTTGATCTTCTGGCAGTGCTCCTACTAATGCGCCCAAATATGCTGTTAGCCTTCTTGGCAATAAGGGACACTATTGTGTCTTGTCTACAGTAACCCCCAGGTCCTTTTCTGCAGAACTGTTGCCTAGCCAGTCCCCAGTCTGTAGCTGTGCATGCGATTCTTTCATCCTAAGTGCAGGATTCTGCACTTGTCCTTGTTGAACCTCATGAGATATCTTTTGGCCCAGTCCTCCAATTTGTCTAGGTCACTCATTATCCTATTACAGTCCTCAAGCATATCTACCACTCTCTTCGGCTATGTCTACACTTGCACTTTTAAGTCGACTTAGTGTGTCTACACTTAAAATTAAAGTCGACTTAAAGGGGAACTTACAAAGTCGACCTAGAGCGTCCACACTGGATGCTCTAGGTCAACTTTGTGTGGCTAGGGAGACCTTGGGCAGGTCCACGGTGGTGGTGGGGGGCACCCCCTGTGTACAATAGGGTAAAGGGGGACTATCCTGATGAGCCATTGAGGACATAAAGAATATAACCATTGTATCCTTAATGGCTCATCAGTTTACTCCCTGGGACCACATCACCTGGCAGTTTCCTTAACATTAAGGAGACAATGATTGTTCACACCCTCCTGTCTAAGACATTTGTCCAGAATGACACAAGTTAAAGTATGGATATAACATCAAATTCTTAACTTCTAATCGAAATACAATTCCTAGACATAAACTATATAATCATTCCCAGCAAATTACTACCTTTCTATTGATACCAAACATGACATAGTTCCTATGGATTATAGCATTTATGAGATAAACATTGAAAATAATATCATAAATGCTTCCCTAAATCCAGACAGTGTCACACCATGCCCACATGCCCTGCCCTTTGGGGGGCATGCCAGGCTCCCCCTGTGCCTCCCCCCCCCGGCAGGGAGGGCATTGGTGTAGTCCTGGGGTAGCCCTAAGTCGACTTAGGGCTACCCCAGGACTACACTAGCTTAATTAGATTTTAGAAAGTCGAATTAAGCCTTAGGTCGAGTAGAAAGGTGGTTTAATAAAGTCAACTTAATTTTCCTTAAGTCGACTTTATTTTCCTTAAGTCGACTTAAGCAAAGTGTAGTGTAGACGCAGGGCGCATTAAGTCGACTTAAGCCAAGCTTAAGTCGACTTAATTTACCAGTGTAGATGCAGCCTTCAACTTTATGTCATCTGCAAACTTTTTGAGGGTGCAATCCACTTCATCCTCCCGATCATTAATGAAATCGTTAAACAAAACCAGCCACAGGACTGACTGTTGGTCTTTGGAAAGGGAGAAAATGGTCACTGGATTCCAAAAGCCTTCTGAGGAGGAAAAGGCCAAGAATCAGCTTGACTCTTGCTACACATACACCTTGTCTACAATGGTGGTAGCATGTAAGGTATATGCAGTTACAGGCTCTGGTGAAAAGCAAGCTGTGTCCATACTACAGTCTTTACTATATGTAGCAGTGAAGGGTTCTGGCAGGGGCAATGCAGAAGGCCATTACAGTGCTAAAAATAACAATGCAGATAGGGGAGGCACTGCTTCAGCACATAGAGAACTGTGTAGGATAGCTTCCCTAAGGTTCTGATGTGCTTTCACTCACCTAAGCAGTGCCTCACCACCTACATGGAGCGGGGGTAGTGTATGTACTCTGCACACCATTGTAAGTGTAGACATAGCTATAATAACAGGACTGGGAAATCTTCTCACCTGACACAGCCAGTTCTCCTCTAACCAATATGATTAACCTACAGTCCATGTACTAAGAATTATGGAGCTTCACTGGCTGGAATGTGGTTTCTGTTCATCCTTAAGAGTTTAAGCACTGAATCAATATAAGGACTGAGAATTAGATGAAATTACATATGTATTCAGGCGATTGGTTGATACCCAGTACTACCTAGATAGGTCAAGTATTTATTATGCTGCTATTTCTGCATTTGTCTTTAATTTGACATTAATTTAATGGTACCAAATTTAAATTCACTATGAAATACCAAATATTACTTCAAAACAGGGCCATCCTCGGGGCGGGGCGGGGGGGTGGGGGCGAATGGGGCGATCACCCCGGGCCCAGCGGTGATGTGGGCCCCGCGCTATCTCGCTTCCAGCTGGGGGCAGTGCAGGGCCCACGCCGCGGCTCCCCCCCACATCCGGGCTTCGCCCTGTCCCTGCTGCCTTTGGCGGCGATCCAAAGGCAGCGGGGTGGTAGGCTTCGCCCAGCAGCCCAGGGCCAGCCCTCCCTGCCCCCAGGGTGGAGCAGGCAGGGCCGGGGGGGGCAGTTCACGGGGCCCAGCCCCTCTGCGCTCGCCCAGCCTGGACTGCCCCACATGGTCAGCCCCGGCTGGGCCGGCCCCTGATGGTGGCCTCAGGTACCACTCCCCGGCCGGGCGCTGGTGGCGGCAGCCTGGGCTCCCAGCCGGGGCCGGCTCGTGGCCGCAACCTCAGCTGGGGCCTGCTCCTGCCCACCGCCGGAGCTGGCCTGAGGCCATGCCGCCACCGGAAGCCAAAGTTTGCCGGGCTCCCAGGGGTGGGGCAGGTTGATGAGGTGAAAGAGGAGAAGCTATGCACCCCCACTATCGTGCCCTTTTGAGCTTTTTTAATATAAATTACCTTGACAGTAATGCATACTCAGAAACGTACTTGACTATTGGGAAAAATCATTCTCCTAGCACTGAAATGCCAGTTCTAAGCCCGGGAAGGAGTCATTAGCTGAAAATGAATGAAACTGAAAAAATGATAATAGATTTAGTACTTAAATTGTTGATTATGCCAATTGACCTTTCAGTCCAATCTTTAAACCATTGTAAAGTTCACTTGTTCCTCAACAGGAAAAAAATCATATCCCAGTGCTAGCAATTACATTTATTTGAGAACTGTGTTTGTGAACAGAAAACAGAACTAGAGGAGCAAGCTGAGTTCAGTGACCTCTGAACTCCACAGTTTGAGCTGACTGTCTACTCGAGACTGCAGTTTATGCTACTATGCACTGAATGGGAAAATATTATAATTACACTTCAGGATCTTTCATATAAATTGCTATAATTATAGCTGCTGTAGCCATTGCTTTGAATTATCATGGAGAGTGACCCACCAGTACATGAAAGGAGTGCTGCAGAGGAAAAGAACTATAAAGAGGATGGAAGTTTACATGTATTACCTTTCAGATGTAGTTATTCTACCTACTTTATAATAACAGTTCATTGTGTAAAACAAGAGTGGAAAAATATGTTTGGTGTCTAGTAAGCAACTCTTATCCAGTTGTAAAATTAACAAATACAAGCAGGTGCACATCTCAGTAATGTAACATTGGTAACTGTAGCTCATGGGATCTTCTTACGGTTTCTGTTCAAGAGCACCCCCAACGACCTCAGAATGCATCTGACGTTAATTCTATCTTCTTCTACCCCCACGAAAAGGGATTAGCTGATGAATTTAAGGAGTGTGAGGTTTATTAATTATGAAGTTGCTGAGCATAGCAGTATAAGAGGGTGGAAAAAAACTGAGTTTGGTGGCCAACCTATCATTACCCATTAGAAGTTCTTCATTAATTATTTCTGATTGAGTTCATTGTGATAAATGAACGGCATCTGCAGTGCAGGGCAAAACTTGTCAGCAGGCTGGTCAATGAGGGCCAAGTGATATCGATTTCATTACTTCTTATTTCTGTAGCTCCACGTTGCTGTCTGCAGCACTTTGCAGTCCAGTGGAAAGACCAGATGCCTGCTCTGTGGTGCTTACACTCTGGCAGATAGTGTAATGAGCAGTGACAACAGACCGAGGGTGGAGGGAAAGAGGAGAAGCATCAGCAAACAAGGGATAATGGAACACTGCTCTAGAAAGGGGCATTATTTTCAAGGGCCCACCTGCTTCTGGGTGCATAGTTCAGAGAAAGCCTAAAGGCATGGTTGCAGTCCCTAACTGCTTCATGCAAGTATCCCTTGTAGGTGCACTCTAGTGTGGAACTGGTGGGGCCATGGTTCTATCCCTTCTGCCTGGACCCAGAGAGCTGTCCCAGCACAGCAGAGGTGGCTGTTTGCAACCCTGATGTCTATAGCATCAGGCCCAGGTTACCACTGTGTTCTGGTGAGCTTCGGCAGGAATTCTTGAGACAGAATTGTAGTAAGGTCATGCCGCTCTACACCAACATCAGTTTGGGGCTGTGCCTAAATAGCATGATAAAGCTAAATTAATTCAGATTCCATATACTGATAGGTACTTTTTGTATATATATGTACCAGAGTGGTGGACTTAAAAGGATGTATTGAGATCATTAGTTTATGGGATTTCCAAAAAGCAAGCTTCTAGACTGTTATAAAAAACTGACCTTGGAATTATCTTCCTTGGGGCTTGAAAAATCTATGCATCCATTCACCAGTAGCTGTTGTATGGAGCAAAGGCTATTACATGGATCTAATAGCTACTCAGAAGGTGCCAGATCCAAAGTCCTCTGAAGAAAACGGAAATACTTCCATTGATGTCAATGAGCTTTGAATCAAGCCCAAAATTTGGGTTCATAGTCATGAAACAAAAATCATTCTGTGGAACCTCCCCGGCCCCAATCTCAATCTACCATGTCTGAATTAAAAGCAATGAAATTTTGTATTTTGGTTACCTCTTTCTTCATCCACCCCCTCCTTTTAATAACCTCCACTTCCCATAGTATTACTGTAATCACGAGTAATAAATATAAATAATCTCTGTATGTTTGGAAACATTGAAAAATGTCAATCTTGGATGCAGTCTATTTTGACTCAATCTCGCAATAGCTGTACATTCAGCCAGTTTATATCTATTTAAATTACTTTTCGATAAGAACACTTTTACTCAGTGTGGTAGATTTTCAAAGGTAGAAATGGCTTTTATGCATGTGCCTTTGAAAATCTATCTGATGTGATAGGGTTCTCAAACTTTTTTTGCTGGAAGCCCTTTGAAAATATTTTAGGCTGCGATGACCCCTCCCCCATGCCCTGCCACCCTTATCAGTATGTACAGGGGCTGACAGCTTGCAACCCCCCTTCCCCTATAATAACCTTGTAACCTCCTGAGGCAAGGGTGTTAAACATGCGGCCCACAGGCCGAATGTGGCCTGCAAATCTCTTCCATTCGGCCAGTGACTGTTTTGCATGGGACCACATTCTTCCTAACTGAGAGAGAGAAAGAGAGAGAGAGAGAGAGGTCTCTCATACCCAGCGCTCTACAATGCTGTGAGAGTGTCAGGTCTCATGACATCACAGAGTGCTGGATATTCGAGACTGCGCTCAGCAAGGCCACACTCTTTCCCTAATAGAGAGAGAGAGAGAGACAGAGAAAGAAAAAGGTATTGGCAATGTCAAGAGAGTGCCATAGTATTTTGATTTATGGTATGTACGGCCCACTTGAAGTACATTTAAGTCAAATCTGTCCCACTGAAGCAATCGAGTTTGACATCCCTGCCTTAAGGGTTCACAATCCCATTTTGAGAACCACTGTCCCAGGTTTTGAGCCATATCCTGTTTCTCTAACTTACTCTAAATTTCCACTGAAGTCAATAAAGTTCTGTGTGAACAAAGGGAACAGGCCCTGACCCTATCCAATGTCCTGAAATGCGTATGAGGTTATAAATTCTTCTCACATTGAGTTTCCATAAAGCAACATGGAGTGTTGTACACTTTTAAGGCTTCTAAAGCGAAATATAGTCAGTGAACTCTGTGTTATGTTTAAATTGTTGAGGTTGCTCAGTACATTATGTTCAGGTGTTATTTTTCCCATGGCTTTCACTCAAACATCTGCTGCCTTGGTAACTAAGTGCCTCAGTAAAGCACTGTCTCACCCTTTGAACTCTCCTACAACAATTCAACTGCCTCAATGCCTTACACCTCTTCATAGAAGGATCAGATGTAACTCTTACAAAGACAAAGTATATATATATATATATATATATATATATATATATATATATATATATAAAGATTTTTCACTAGCTGAATGCTGATTAAACTATGCATTTGATCACCAAGTACCATAACATACTTCCACATCATAAATGTTTGAGACTAAGGATAACTGAACACTCTGTTCCACCCTACCAGTGAGAAATTAAATAAAACAAATATTGCCCCTTTTGTGGACAATGCTAAGAGTCTGCATCTGTTACTTCTACTCAGCTCACTCAAGGTGAGATGCTTTCTTGTAAAGAGAAACCACCATATGAAGTCAAGGCTATTTTTAAATAGCTATGACTAGGTGGGTTCAGGTAGCTTATTCTTAACACCCAGTGAAATACAAAACTGAAGGAGACAACTTTAAGAAACCTTACTCTGGAATGAAATACTGTATGTCCATGAAGTACTTTTTTCCAAGCCTACATTTAAAGAATTCAAATCAGAGCACTTAGTAATGGACCATGAAGTGGTTTAACAATAGCAGGAAGCAATAGTTTCATCCCATTCCTGTTTAGCTGGTTATACCACTGATTTATATTTCCTTTAAGTCCTGTTTGGGGGATACCCCTATTGATATGTTATCTGCATATAGCAACTCCTCACCTTGTTTCCACTGGGATCTTCTTGCTGACTTGTCTATCAATATGATAAGCAGTCTGACTTTCACTTCAAAGGGACTTGCTATTCTTCTTATGCATTGGGACCAAGACAGACTTGATCGAGAGTAGACCAAAAATATATTTTTCATCTTGCATGAGATTTGAAAATTTGTTTTTGTCCCAAATTGGGGTGAAAAGTCAAAACCTTGAAATTTTCTGCAAAAATGAAAATATTTCAAAAATATTTCAACCTCAAAATGTTTCTTTTCACTTTCATGTTACATAATATAATAGTCTCAATTATAAAGATGAAACATATGGACTTTATTGAAATGAAACATTTTGATAATTGCCCATTGAAACTGTGTACCACACAGGTATTTTCCCATGAAATATTTCACTTTTGTCATAACCTTTTCCACTGGAAAAATCCAAACTTGGCTAATGTCATAATTTCTCTTCCATGGGAACTTCTGACATTTCAAAATATCCTTTCACTGTAAATTGGAACAAAATAATCAAAATTCCCCATGAACTGAAAATTCAGACTGTTTTTGTTTCAGACATATCAAACTGGCCATACCAAAGTACTTTTTTCCCTGAAAGTTTTATATATTAATGTAATATAGAAGTCAAAACAATAAAGTTGAAATGAGGTTATTCTACCTTATCAAAACAAAATGGCTAACAAGTTTTGATCAAAGCAGCATTTTCTGTTCTGTTGGAAACTTTTCAAGCAGCTCTAAATGTTAAATACCATTTCTTTTCAGTGCAATTTTCATTTTTGTACCACAGTACAGTGATGCAGGAGAAATCTTTAATCATGCACTCATACCAGAGGCTTTACAAAGCTATATTTTTCTATTTGTACTAGAGTTTAGTCTGAATATTGGTGTATCTTTAGGCCTGATCGTGGCATTAAATGGGAATTTCCCCTAGCAGAACTCTTGTAGATTTGGGACCTACATTTTGTCTTTTGGTTTGTTACAGTTTTATTTTAGACAACACTAGTACTAAGGGACATCAGATATAATAATACTCATACCAATGTGCTATTGATTTTTCTCAATTCATTGTTTGACAAAGGAAGGACACATAGACTTTATGTTATTCCTGTATAATGTCATTGTTGTTTACATAACATGTGTCTGGTCCCATGGTAGTCAATGAGAGTTCACTGGAAAATCCCATCCTAAACAGACAAGACAGACAACATGTGGAGAAGTATTCCACAATTTGAAACATCTATGTAGATAATTGGATGTGTCAAAATGTGAATTGGCCTCAGCATTTGCTCTGATAGGCTGATGGTAAAAGGCTACTAACAGTGCAGAATCTGGATTCCATAGCCATTATTTAATGAGATACTAAATGCCCAGAGTGAAAAACAAAATTTTCCCACAATTCAGGATCTGGATTTCTTCTCTTTGCTGCATAAAATATCATTTTAGAGAGAGAGTTCTGGTACCATTACTTTTTTCCAACATGCAGAATAATTGGTCCTTATGAAATATCAATATATAAATTACAGGATAACTTAGGAAGTTCTGAGTATATGGAAGCTAAAACTGATTAGAGCATGGATTATTTTCCCATGGCAAATTTTAAATTTTAAATCGTAAATTGAAAATTTTCAGCTGAAAAATGAAAAAGTTTCAGCCCATAATTGTTGGCTGAAAACTAAACTTTCTATTTGGCAATTCCACTTCACTGCCTTATGTGAGTTGTAGTTCAACTGCACCATTCCCCATTCTTTTCTATAGACCAAGCTCCATGGTCAGACCACATCTTCCATGATGCACCACAGTCTTCCATCTTGTTGAGCCACTGTAATGCATCATGGGAGAATCTGGCCACAGTTTGTAAAGAGAGATGTCTGACTAGAGAATTCAGAATGCAGAGAAGAACAGGGAGATGACACATCTAAACTTCTGCTCCCATGAGAGATTGCAACACGTATTCTGAATCAACATTTATAGTTTTTCAGCAGCTATATTCTGGTTTTCAGTCAAAAAACAGGATTTTTTGGTGTTCACTTTTTGGACAAGCAATTGATTTTTTCTTTAGAAAACACACTTTTTGCAAAAAAAAATTTTAGTCAGCAACCTAATTTTAAGTATTAAAAAAAAATCTGTTTTGATTGAAAATCCTGAACTAGCCCTATTGGAAATCTTGGATCACAGAAAGGGAAAAGCTTTGTTGATGATGGTGCTTGAAACTATCAGAAAGCATAAATTAAATAATATTAAAAAGACATTATAATAACCAGCAGTAGATTGTGCTGTGGTGGTCTAATAAATCTCTAGCCTATATAGCCTCTGATCTTTCAGTTGGATCTGGGTGAGCAAACCTGTGTGCCCTGGTGGCACCTTCCTGGTTTCCATGGGACTCCACTGCATGCCCCTGTGACATCCCAGGGAACTTGGTGGAACTATGCAGGATCAGAGCCATCTTTTATATACACAATTTTCTTGAAAAGGTGTGTGTTAAAGTCAAGATTTCTAGTCCACTTGGTAGAAATTGTTCATTATTGAGAAAAATGAATACATCTATTATTCTGTTTTCAAAAGTAAGTGGAACTATGGTGATCTCTCTGTGTTGTAGGAAGTCATCCAAGGGGGTAAATTTCAGTGATACAGAATCCACACAGAGCACTAATTCCTATACAAGTGTCACATTTCTGATTTTCCTTGGGTTGACTGGATATTCAGCAGGTCTTCGAGGTGATACTCTGCTCTGCTGCACTTTAAAAGGCACCTATGGATAAGTAAAAAACAATTACATAATAGATTATATCAGAATGAAATCCATGAAAACCCAAGTATAAAGTATAACAGGACCAGGAAGGAAGAAAACACTTATGCCCATTTCACATGTGACACACCGGTGATAAGTACTGACAGTTCTGGCATTTGTTAATTAATCATTTGCAGTCTGTGAACAGATAGTACATCTTTCAGTCTGTTCCCCTCTCAGCAAAAGAATGTTGGGATACCTGTTCTCTGATACTTCTTTAAAAGCTATTCAAAAAACTGAAATAAAAGAACATCTGGTATTGTTTTCTTAATACTAATTAAAAACATCAAACATGTTGAGCAAATGGAAGCAATATTTTAGAGATAAGAAGTAGGTTGCCTGACTTTGCAGTGTAGACAATGCGAATTTTACAGTTGACCTCAGTGAGATCAGAGTTATGTCTATATTGCCAACTTCCAAAATCCTCCCCTAGACTAAAACTAGATTTGTGATTAGTATAACAGACTTCCATCCTTAGCTACATATGAGTCTGTGCAAAATGTCATATTAAAGGGAAAGGATAAGGTGGAATATGAGACTCAAAATTTTCAACTAATGCAACCAAAAGATACATCCTTCACATTGTTAAACCTCCAAAAAATTCAGAGTTTTAAGAAAAAGAGGCACTTACTAAGGCACTCTAAAGACAAGAAATCATCTGCCAAGCTAGAATTGTGAACTTCATAAATACAGTTTGACAATTGTAAACCAGCAGAGAATAAAATTAATGATACAAATCCTTACATATGGCTGAGGAGCACACAGTGCAAATCAAGGCAGATGGGACAAAAAAGTTGGCTTTATGTTCTCCAAAGCCTGGACCATCTGTGTGTCAATATACTCCCCAGTGTGACTAACAATGATGGACTTGTAATACGCTTGATCATGAGTCCGCTGAAGTTAATGAAAGTCTCTCCATTCATTTCAGTGGAGCTTTGGATCGGACCCAAAATGGGATGGATACCTTTTCAGCTACTCAATAACCTTCCTGTGGTCTGCTTGAGTCTAAAGTGTAAGTGCATGAAATCTGTATTCTCTTGGTATTCTGTCTGTGTTTAACATCTTAAATAATGCAACTGGTACATATTAATTATTTAATAGATCAGAGAAGGAAATGTTAGATAACAAATGTGGAAAATATTGCTCTAGTATACAGCCTAAATGGCTCCCTGCTCCTCAAAGAAACCACAAGATAAATATAACTATTCTAGGAACAGTCATAAGACAGATGTCTTCTGTTTCAAACATGTCTGTTTCTCTTTTCTTCTGCATCACCACAACATATGTTACTTGCCAAATTTATCCAAGTTTATTAACTATTTATTTCAACAAAGAGTGAAGAATGCTTCCAGAAGTGACCAAGTGGTCCATTTCTACTTCAGAGACCCTTTTAGGGATCTTTCTACTGGTTTCTGCCGATCTTAGCCTCTTTCAATTCAGCAGCAGTCTGTGGACTTTGCCTGAGTCCCTCAGCAGAGCCACTGGTCACTTGTAATTTCCAAAACAGAGGGGAACTTCCATTTGGTCTCTGTTATCTATGGCTGCGTCTACACTTGTAAATTAAGTCGACTTAAGCTTGCTTAAGTCAACTTAATTTACCCTGCATCTACACTATAGTTTTCTTAAGTCGACTTAAGCAGCTTGCTTAAGTCGACTTAAGGAAAATAAAGTCGATTTAGTGAAAATTAAGTCGACTTTATTAAACCTAGAATTACTTCAACTTAAGGCTCAATTCAACTTTTTAAAGTCGAATGAAGCCAGTGTAGACATGGGGTAGCCCTAAGTCAACTTAGGGCTACTCCAGGACTACACCAATGCCCTCCCTGCCAGGGGGGGCACAGAGGGAGACTGGCATGCCCCCCCCAAAGAGCAGGGCAGAGCCCTGTATGACACTGTCCGGATTTAGGGAACCATTTATGATATTATTTTCTATTAATATCTCATAAATGCTATAATCCATAGGAATTATGTCATGTTTGGTATCAATAGAAAGGTAGTAATTTGCTGGGAATGATTATATAGTTTATGTCTAGGAATTGTATTTGTATTAAAAGTTAGGAATATGGTTGTTATATCTATACTTTATCTTGTGTGATTCTGGGGAAACTCCCAGACGGGATGTCTACAACCATTGTCTTCTTAATGTTAAGGAAGCTCCCAGGTACAATGGGCCCAGGGAGAAACCTGCTGAGCCATTAAGGAGAAAATGGTTGTAGACATCCTGTCTGGGAGTTTCCCCAGAATCACACAGGTTAAAGTATAGATATAACAACCATATTCCTAACTTCTGATACAAATACAATTCCTAGACATAAACTGTATAATCATTCCCAGCAAATTACTACCTTTCTATTGATACCAAACATGACATAGTTCCTATGGATTATAGCATTTATGAGATATTAATAGAAAATAATATAATTGGTTCCCTAAATCTGGACAGCATCACACGCTGCCCACCCTGCCCCTATGCCCTGCCAGGGTCCCTGTCCCCCTTTGCCCCATTGTACATAAGGGGTGCCCCCCCTGCCATCATGAACCTGCCCAAGGTCCCCCTAGCCCCTAGAAGTCTACCTAGGCGTCCAGTATGGACGCTCTAGGTCGACTTTGTAAGTTCCCCCCTAAGTCAACTTTAAATTTAAGTGTGGACATGCTAAGTCGACTTAGTTAAAGTTGACTTAAAATTACAAGTGTAGACATAGCCTATGAGAATAATAGCTAATACCAATTGTTCCATTTACGGCCAAACAATATTGGGCATTTCATGATACCTCAGCTGGAGTTTAGGTTAGACCATCAGAGAAAAATCACAGAAATAACAGTGCAGGATTGTTACTTGCAGAAAAGTTTACAGCTTTACAAAATAAGCAAAGCACATATCAGCTGGAAAAGATCAGAAGGCAAATATTATCTTTACAGAAAGCAGCCACCTCTTGCTCGGATATTCTGGCTTGCCCGTCTTCTAGCATAAATCATATTGAAAAGAACAGTCTCATGGCAGGGAGGTTGGATGTGTGATTGCTTTGTTTTTTTGTTGCACTTAATAACCCTGATGTGTCAAACAGAGGCAGAACAGAAAGGCATAGTTCAGAACAAGAGCTAGATCAAGGTCCGCGGGGGGCTCAGGGCTTTCCACTCTTGTGTGGCCCCAACCACCCCCATAGTGATGCCCAGTCTATAAGCATGGTGCTCAGCCTTGCCAGACCTGGAAGGCAGAGTAAGGGACTCTGGGGGTAGGGAGGGGGACTGGAGTTGCTACGGGGGCTCCAGCAGGGCTCCAGGGGAGCCAGTGCTACTGCAGAGGGTGAGGCTCCAGGGGCCCTGCATTCCAATGTTACTGCAGGGGCCCTGCAGGCTGGCACTGCTGCTGGGGTCTTGGGGGGGGGGGGGGAGGAGAGGTCTGTGAGCCAGAGGCCATGGTCCATGGTGCTCCTGCCCCTCCTCCGGGCTGGGTGGGCAGGCTGAAGATGAGTGGCAACAGCATGCCGCATGGGCCGGCCGGGACTAGATTTTTGTGGGGCTATGGGCCTGCCCCCTTCAGGCCAGGGCCTGGGGCTGAAGGCTCTGAAGCCTCTGCCTTAGTCTGGCCCTGTTCAGAACTGTTTCTGAATTTTCCAAACATGGATTTTTTTTTTTAATCTGATGTTTAGCAAAGTGGAAATCCATGACATTTCCGTAGATTTGTTACACCAAAATATTTCAATGGGTTTGACTTCAGTAGAAAAATACTTGACAGAAATTGCACCAAACACTACTGTACAGTTATTATAAGATGTGGGGTTTGGGACCATTTCTAGACAATACCATAGTAGGGTCAACCTTTGGTGGCCGTGATTGTTTTGGTAAGGGTGAATTGACAGATGCAGTCTTGAATAATGTTACGGACAGAATGCCCCAGCACTAGAGCACATGGACAGGGAGGGGGAGTTTTAAGGGCTATGTCTACACTGGCAAGTTAGTTCGAATTAAGGAAGCTTAATTCGAACTAACTTAAGCCATGGCTTCCTTAATTTGAACTAATAAATTTGATTGCTTAGTTCGAACTAACCAGTAATTCAAAATAGTTAGTTCGACTTAAGTCAATGTGGCCATATTAGTTCAAACTAACTGCTTAGTTCGAACTAATCGGCAGATTGACCTTCATGCAACTGACTAATTCGAACTAAGGAAGTGCTCTGCATGGACATGGCTAGCTTGAAATAGCATTCTAGTGGAGCCATGCTAGTTCGAATTAAGTTAATTCGAACTAACTAAAATTAGTTCGAATTAGTTAGTTCAAATTAACTAATTTGAACTAGCTTTTGTAAGTGTAGACATAGCCTGTGAGCTCCCTCTGAAGCCAAATAGCTCAGTTCAGAGTGTGGCTAAATGGTAACATTTAGCATTCCCTAATGAAGATTGAAAAATCAGGTGTATAATTTGGTTTCATACATGAAGTTCAAATACTTAGGAGCACAATAGCAACTCTTTGATTTCAATTATTGTGTTATGAATGCCATGCCCTCGGCTTGGTTTTCTTCTTTGGAATAATTCAGCACATATAAGTTCCCAGTTCTTACAGGATCATTCTCGCACCTCATGAGGATTAATAGTTTCATTGTCAATTATGTCTAACAGGCTAGGGGGAGAAGGAATAGCAACCTTTAAGCTTCATTCATCTATTGAAGTACTTGATGATGTATTATCAATTTTCTAAGATCGTCACAATGATCCTCTCTACCAGATATGAAGCAAAATGGTGGCATTCCTTCATCATTGTTTTAAATCTCTCCAGAGTCATAGCATGAAATCTTTTATCCCTTGAAGATTGTCAGTAAAATGTTTAAAACCATACAAGTTGATTTATCAATCGCCCTCAAGGTTATTGAAAGCATAATGCCTTTCCTGTCACATTGGGTTGGTTGGGATCAACTGGATACACCATCATTTTTTCCATCTATTATTGCTCTTCACACACACAAAAGTAAGTAGTAGTCCATGAATGAAGCTAAGGATAAAACTGGTATATACAGCAGCTCATCTCAGGGTTGAATTCTTTAACTGTGTTTCTTTAATCAGTGAAAGAGAGATTTCAGCTAGTACAAGCACAGTTTAGTCACTTTTAATTCCTATATGACACCAAATAGATGAATAATGTGCACACATCTGCTGTTCTGAAACAGAGGTTTGAAATTCACATTGATTTGACAGGTGGCAGCAGCTCAGACACTGATGCTATATAAATGGGAGATGAGCTGAAGGCCCTGTCTACTCTTACCCAGCCAAAACTCCACCTCCAATAGCATTAGAACAAATTGCTGAAATTAATATAGTAGGAGTGTTTCCAAAGGTCTGTTTGCTCTCTGCATTTTGCTAACTGTACTAACAGCTGGAGCTACTGGGCAGCACACAGCTTAGAGGTTTGGTCCTTATCCAAGCATAACTCTTCCTGCAACCCATGAAGTTTAACCTGCAGGTTCAAACCCTTGGTATTGCTTGGCTTACAGTGAGAGGAGTCTTTGTGTTTGTATGGGGACTGTGTCTTTAGGGGCCTGACTCTCTTAGGGTGCGTCTACACTTGTAAATTAAGTCGACTTAAGCAGTTTTCTTAAGTCAACTTAAGCTGCTGCTTAAGTCGACTTAAGGAAATTTTAAGTCGACTTATTAAGACCTAGTTTTACGTTGACTTACTGGTTAAGTCGACTTTATTAAGTCGACTTAAGCCAGTGAAGACGTGGCTTAGCCCTAAGTTGACTTAAAGGGTCCCCAGGGCTCCCCCACTGACCTCCCTCCCAAGGTGCCTGGCACAGCCAGAGCCTGGCGTGCCCACCCACAGGGCAGGACACAGCCCTGCCCATCCCGCTCCTGTACCCTGCCCCTGTCCTGCTCAGCCCCCATGTACCCTGGTACAATGGGGAAGATGCTGAGCTCCCTGGCACTTTTGGAGGGGTGTCCGAGGAAGGGTGCACCTCTTAGGTGACCCCCTTCCCACCATGCACCACTCCCAGGTCCACCTAGCCCCTACAAGTTGACTTAGGTGTCCAGTGTGGACACTCTACGTTGATTTAGCAAGGTCGACTTTAAGTCGACCTAAATTTACAGTATAGACACACTAAGTCGACTTATTTGAACAAGTGGAGACATAGCCCTACTGAGGGACCTCTTCAGAAGCTCTTCCAATCAGATGCACTCTAGGGCTATGTCTACACTTGTAATTTTAAGTTGACTTTAACTAAGTCGCCCTAGTGAGTCTACATTTAAAATTAAAGTTGACTTTGGGGGGAACTTACAAAATCGACCTAGAGCGTCCACACTGGATGCCTAGGTTGACTTCTAGGGGCTAGGGGGACCTAGGGTAGGTCCTCGGTGGCAGGGGGGGCACCCCTTGCCCAGTGCCAGGGGGCTCTGTCTTTGCCCCATTGTACATAGGTACAATGGGGTAAAGGGGGTCAGGGACCCTGGCAGGGCATAGGGGCAGGGTGGGCAGGGCTCTGCCAGGTTCCCTCTGTGCCCCCCCCCCCCGGCAGGGAGAGCATTGGTGTAGTCCTGGGGTAGCCCTAAGTTGACTTAGGGCTGCCACACGTCTACACCGGCTTAGGGAGTCTACACACTCTAGGGAGTCGACTTAAGCCCTAAGTCAACTTATTTCAAGGTTTAATAAAGTCGACTAAATTTTCATTAAGTTGACTTTATTTTCCTTAAGTCGACTTAAGCAAGCTGCTTAAGTCGACTTAAGGAAACTGTAGTGTAGACGCAGGGTAAATTAAGTCGACTTAAGCAAGCTTAAATTGACTTAATTTACAAGTGTAGATGCAGCCTAGATGTGGGACTGAGTGTCAGCTAGCTGGCAGGTCAAGGAATATCTCCTGTTTGTTTTACATTCCAGGGTTGCTTACCCACATTTGTTTCTTTTAATTCCAAATTTCATTTTAGTTATATATTTCAATGTATAAATCAAAAAAAAAGTACTCACCCAAAAGCCTTAGTTATTTTAATAATAACTCAGATGCACCAAAATCCATTATGATAAAACCATGTCACATAACAGATGGCCTCTCTACCCTCAAATGTGTGACACCATCAGCCATATTCTCCTACTCACCCAAAGCCATCCCATGCCCATGCCCAAAACAAGATCATAATATTGCTCCTCTCCCTAGGCATCCGGAAAAAATAATCATAATCATGTCTGTTAACTGGAGCTGTCTTTTCTACAAATGTGTCTGTCCATTTCTTGTCCCTTTAATCAAGATTTACTGACCAATAAACAGCGTAACCGGACATACTCAATGGTACATTTCATCATTAAATGTCAAGTTATTTGCAGTCATTGTTTTGTATATCTCTTTTACTGACCTTTTCATTCAGTGTTGATAGTCAGTTCTTCTTTTCAAACACTCCATAAAGTTCCCGTATAGTTATATGAAATGTAATAAATGTGGCCACTACCCTACCCTCATTCTATCACAAAGCCATAACCACAAATAACTAGTATTTCTAATTTATATGCTGTCATTTATAGTAGTTCAAATGAAAATCAGATCCCGCTCCATTACTGGAACCATAACTCACTTAGATTGAAAAATGAGGACTTCAAATGTTGTGCCAAATCCAGGCCTGGTGTAGCTCTACTGAAAGCAATTGCCTTACACTGGAGATGGATTTGGTCTACTCTAAATTACAGATGATTTTACAGAGTGATCATCTTATCTATCAGTAGCATTTTTGATATATTAAGTGGCCCAATTATGGGGCTTGCTTACTAGAGCACCTAATCCAGCAACAATTGATATCAAGGGCAATTGAAAGAGCTCAGTACCTCATAGAAGGCAAGTTTGGCCCCATAGTGGGGAAAAAATACTTGTGATACTGATGCAAAATTCACTGATGTCAATGTAAAGACTTCAGTGGACTTTGGATCATGCCACATAGGACCAAAAGCAGTGCTTGGAGGGGAAAAAGAAAGAGAGAGAGAAACAACCATAAGAACCAAAGCTAAATACACTGAGAATATCGTATTCCCAAAGCATAAATTTGGCCTATAGGTTATCCCTGTGACTGTGAGCAAGAAGCATTTCATTACCATCAACAGTAACAAAATATGCAATTAAGCAGAATTCTGTAACTCTAATCCTCCCATGGCTTTTCCTTAGCTAATGTATTCATAGTGGAGACCTTCCAGCACCTCCGAACAGATGCCCTGGCCTCTTCTTCCGCTTGCTAGCAATTAGCTTAATATTTTATATCATAACATTTTTAAAGTGATAAATGCTACAGCATAAGTTTTCCCTATGATGATTTGCCAGATCTTTTGCTTATAGTATGAATTTAGTTTCTACTCCGATAAGATTAATTTATGACAGCTTTTGTCTAGGTTATTGTGTGTTGTCAATTTATATAAAGAAACACTCATGTACATACCTAAGTGCTTTACTGCTGTGGGTGGAGGAAAGGATTTCTAGGTAAACAAAATATTTGATGCCATCTCCCATTTAATAATTTAAAATGGCACCTTGAGAAGCATTGAAAAGTAAGTGCCAAACCTGGCTGCAATGTGTGCTAGGTTAGGCCCTGAATGCCTAACACTTTGCATCTAATTTTCAGGTAGATGGGGGAATGTGCTGTCCAGAAATGTTCAAATCAATCAATACAAAATATTATAATATGCTAAACAGTAGAAATTATTTTTAAACAAGGGAAAGAAGACACACATGGAACTCCCTGTTGGGGGGAAATGAAAGAGAAACAGCCCACATAAAACCTTGAAGGAAGGAAAGGGGAGACAAAGCCAACAATTCCCAATCTGAAAGGAGGAGTAACATGAAGGGTAAAAGGTTGGTAAAACAAAAGTGACACTGCTGCAGATGATGGTATGGAGGATCAGAGGGGCAGTCTCTAGGTTGATGGGTCTTAGGTTCAGGTGAGGGCCTCAAGTTTGTTGGATGATGAGCTGCTGGTGCAGACCTCTCCGTTGATGATTTCTAAGTCTCCAATTAGAGTGTCTTGGTTTCTGACTCACTAGCTGGGGGTTCTGGTCCGTGGGTTTCTGGATCTTTGATTGGGGTTGCTGACCCCAGAACTGTTGCATCCTGGTTGGGGTGGAGGGCTTCTGATTTGCTGACCCTAGTGGTGATGGATTCTGGGTTGTGAGTGCTGACCTCTAAGTTATTGGGTTTTGGTTTGTAAGTGCTGAACCTTTGTTTGCTGGTTTCTGGGGTGCAGGGCCCCGCTGTGTGAGTGCTTATGTCCATGTTGGTATTTGTGAGGGTACACGGGTCCGGTATGTGGCTTCTGGCTTCTGAGTTGCATGGTCCTGAAGTAAAAGGCTATGTCTACACTGGCAAGTTAGTTCGAATTAAGGAGGCTTAATTCGAACTAACTAAAGCCCATGGCTACACTAGGCTTTAGTTAGTTCAAATTAAGGGCTTCCTTTAATTCGAACTAATAAGCTCGAATAGGGTATTCGAATTAAAGGGTTAATTCAAACTAACTAGTTCGAATTAACCAATGTGGCCATGTTAATTCGAACTAATTTCTTAGTTCGAATTAATCGTCCATTGAAATGAATGGGGATCGCTAATTCGAACTAAGCAAGTGCCATGAATGGCACTTGCTTAGTTCGAACTAAATTTTCCTAGTTTGAATTAAGCTAATTCGAACTAACTAAAATTAGTTCCAATTAGTTAGTTCGAACTAACTAATTCAAACTAATTTTAGCAAGTATAGACATAGCCAAAGATCCTTAAATGATCAATACTTAATGACTGCCTCTTGTAGTGTCAGGTCTTAGGTTGCTGCCAGGAATGATTAAGGGAATACACAGGTGAAATGGAAGGGTGATGCAAAAGAGAAAGTGATGATCTGGAAATGTGAGATGACTGCCCACTACATTTGTTGAGGTCTTCATGAGAAAAGGAAACAGGATATGTTCAGAATACACACTGAATAATCAGATGATGGTAGATGCCCAACATGTTTATGGCTAGATCAGTACATATGAATCCACAAGGAATTGAAGACAAATGTAAAGATCAGAGCAATCCTAATTGTGGTCCTGTAGCACCTGAATGTGTCAGAATTCATCTCATTTCTCCTAAGATTTCAATGCTTTGAGTATGATATTTTTTATGTCTACCCACTACTTTACACGGCACTGCATACAACATAATACTAATAGAGTATACTTATGGTTTTGACTCAGAAAAATACTAATATTTGGAAGCAGATTATGTTCATACTCAGTGACTCTGTTTGCATTATAGTCAAACACTCCATGCATGAATACAATCTGAAAACAAAGCCCTGCTCTCAAATCCTGCCCATCTCCTGGTGGCTACCTGAGGTGACTGCTGCTTCTAATGTTTCTTCTGCCGATTCCTCAAGTTGTCAAGTAAGCCAAGCACAAGGGTCATAGGCTATGTCTACACTTGAAAAGTTAAGTCGACTTTATAAAGTCGACCTTATTAAGTTGACTTAACAGAAGTGGGCTTAACTTTTCAAGTGTAGATGTGGCCCCTTTTCAAACTTATTAAGTTGACTTAAAAAGCTCCACCTAGGTACTACTCTGCACCTCCACTGGATTTAGTCAACTTTTAAAAGTTGACTTAAGTGCTAGTTCGAATTAAAATGAGGTGTTATTAATTTGAACTAAATTTTCCTTAATTCGACTTATGGAGCAGCTTTAGTCGAATTAAGGAAAGCCCAGTGTAGACGTGGAGTAAATTAAGTTGACTTTAGCCTCCTTAAGTCGACTTAATTTGTAAGTGTAGATGCACCCATAATGTCTTCCTCCACCATCTACAGATGAAGAGACAGGTGCTTGGGTCTTCACTTTCCATTCTCTTTCCTCCAAGGAGGAAGAGCATGTGTCTTCATTTCTTCTTCCTTTATTTCAAGGGGGAGGAGCTGGAAGATAGGTTCTCCACTCTCCTTGCCTGTCCTCCATGGAAGAGTTGCTGAACGTCCAGATGTTCACTCCTCATCCCTTATCAGCCACAGACCAGGAGCCAGGTTCTGGGGTCTCCCATATCCTCCAGGAATGTGGAAACAATTCCTCACATGATTGCTCTTCCTCCTCTTTTTCCCCCATTTCTATTAAAATACCCAGAAGATCAATAGGCTGAGAAGGAAGAGATACTGGCAACATCTCCAGTGCCTGAATAGAGAGAGCCTGTGCCAAGAATTGCAGTGAAAGGAGTGTAGATGGCTATTGAACATGCTGTTTGGTTGAATAGTAATCACCAAGAACCAATAATGGATTGTTGGTTATCTGGCTGGCCATCTGATCTTTTCTGAGTTGAAAAGACATTTACTATCATGAATGAGCACCACAGCATTTAACTTGTTTATCATGTAACCTTTGGGCAGCTGCAGTAATTGAACAGTCTGGGTTTAAATGTTGCCTAGCCTGGAAATCTCTGTTCTGAATCTGTCCAGGAACACTGAGTATTTGCGGGGACTCTTTCACCATGGTTGAGTATAATGTCATAGATGTAGTCCACAAATTGGAAAACCACAATCTTTTGTGGAAAGGCTTCCTTATAGAATACGAAAACTGCTATATAAGTACTGAGAGGCCAATGGGCTAACAAGAAAACCTGCTGTGTTCTGACTAGGAATCTAGGGTTGGCTACCCTGCTTGGAAGAGACAGTGGGAAATGGAATTTCTGGAGTTTATAAAGATACACAAAATTCTTATTGGGGCACTGTATATCACATGAAACCATATTCTATTGTAGAGAACCAACAGTTTTTGGTGTAAATGTAAACCACTTTATCTTTGGCCTGTCTTCCCCTCTAATGTGAAAAATTGGAGATAGAGAACAAAGTCCTTCCATATGTGGCTGCAAACTAGACTGAGAGGTAGCTTAATAGCAATGTTTCACCTTTACATTGTGAGACCATCCAGGGTTTCAAAATCCTGAACGGCGATCCCACAACCACCCCAAAAGCTACCGTAGACATGTCGGCAATAGCCCCTGAAAAGGACACCAGAGCAGACGGTGACGAGCTATTCGATGAAGTAACACAAGAGAGGCCAGGGAGACATCTGTGTATAGAAGTTAGCTTTTTAGATCCCCATAATGGCTGCGGGGCTGCAGTTTTGCCAAACTGTTGGTTTGTGGTAACCTACATCTTTTCTCTGAACTATACAAGATAGATCATTATGGAATTGAGCTACATCATTCTTCATGTCACTTTGTTGTTCCTACATTCACCTGAATCTGTCACTCACACTCATCCTGGTCCTTTCTTGTAACATCTATTGTTCTCAGCTCCAAATCAAATAGACCAAGAGACTTGCCTGCTAAGAACAAAAATCATAGAGGAAATGAACTTCCTTATTATCCTGATCATGAGTTACAGAGGGCAGAAAAGAAAGCTCAGCTAAACTTGTGCGAGAAGATAGTCTAGTGAATGATAAACCACCATCTTTTATGTCACAAAATCAGCTCACATTTCTTTTCTAACCAATGGCACTTTGATAATGGTCCTCCCCCTTCCCCCACTCAAATGAAACAGGACAGTTTCCTGGGAGAAGTTTCAGTAAAATAGCCATCTCATTAAAGCATGTGCCAATGGCATGTCCTGTGTTTTATTTTATACTTACATCACTCTTTCATCTGAGAACATTTTACAAAGTACAGGCTGTACACACAGGCCTTGTATACACTACAAACTTATTGCGCGATAACGCCCTTTATTGCGCGTTAAGAGGCACAGCGTCCACACACAAATCACTGTTGTTGCGCGTTAACAGCCCTCTTACCACGCAACATGTAAACCACCAAAACGAGGGTGCTAGCGGCTAACGTGGAACAGCTATTGCGCGATAGTCCGTGTGTGTACAGTTACCACGCAATGTGAAACCTCCGGAAATGGCCCACAATTCCAATTCCATCCCTTCTGCACTTCCTTCTGTACTCTGTGGCTGTGACATCACCTTACCCGCCCTCCCATCAGTCCCGGGAATTTTTGAATTCTTCACTCTTCCTGTTCACTTGCTGTGGAGTGCTGCTGCTGCTGTGTGCTCCAAGATCAATGGCGGCTCATCGCAGCAAACGTGCTCCAGTCTGGACAACAGCAGAGGTGCTTGATCTGATAGGCATCTGAGGAGAGCCTGCCATGCAGGCACAGTTACGTGGCAGCCGACGGAATTTCGACATTTTTGGCCAGATTTCTCAGGCAATGACGGAGAAGGGGTACGAGAGAGACACTCTGCAGTGCTGGTTGAAGGTGAAGGAGTTGTGGATTACATACCACAGAGCCAGAGAGGCAAACTGGTGCTCCAGCTCAGCGCCGGCTACATGCCAATTTTACAAGGAGCTGGAAGCAATCCTGAACGGCGATCCCACAACCACCCCAAAAGCTACCGTAGACATGTCGGCAATAGCCCCTGAAAAGGACACCAGAGCAGACGGTGACGAGCTATTCGTCGACGAGGACGCGGAGGAGGAAGACGACATGGACGGTGATAGCGGTGCACCCGACCTAGGGAGTCAGGAGCTGTTCTCCATGCCGCTTGACCCAAACTGCCCAGATTCCCTCTCCATGCTTTCTTCGGAGGCAGCAGAGGGGAGCCCCGGTAAGTTTCATCAGCAGTGGCTTCTATGCTACCAGTCTAAGCTTTGCAGGTAAATGAAGAGCGGGCAGGAAATTGGCGTTTTTAGTTTCATCCTTTCTTTTCTTTTTTGGATGGGAGGGTTTACCCCGCATTACATGAGCAGTGCATCAATGCATGCAGTAATTGCCAAGAAATCATCTCCATTGAGATCACTGAAGGTGTCCTCGATGTACTTCCACAGCCTCCTCGTTAAATTCGATGGTAGAGTGACTGTTTCCCCTCCCCCATAGAGGGAAACTCTCCCTCGCCAGTTGCAAAGCACAGCCACGGGAACCATGGCCGCGCACAAGCCAGCAGCGTACGGTCCCGGCTGAAAAGCAGTTAAATGCAGGATATGCATTCTGGCTTGCAGAGGCACTCTAAGCAGCGAGATATCGGCTTCCATGGCAGTGCCCTATGTGAAATAATCGCCCCAAGCACTGCAAATAGTTCACAGAGCTGTGTCTTGTCTCTGCAACCCTGCCCTCCCTTTTCAAAAGCCCTTTCAGTCCCCAGCAATGCCCTGTCCCGTGGGCACAGCGGACTGTGGCGGGAGAGCATCTTACCGTGTCCCTAACCAAAGTGAGAACAATAGCACTACTCATAATGTTTCATTTTTCTGTAGAAACAACCTTCACAGGTCGGTGGTCTGCGCCAGCTGACTGGCTCAGACAGATAAGGAGGAGGCCTTGCAGGAGCAAGGAGGATATCTTACAGGAGCTGATGCAGTCCAACGAGGCATCAGCAAGGGAGACTAGACAGTGGAGGCGGGAGTGCTGGCAGGAGTGCAAAGAAAACAGTGGGAAAAGGCAGAAACAGAGGGATGCCCTCATAAACATCCTCCAGGAGCAGACCCAGTTGATGAAGACCATGGTTGGTCTGCTCCAGGCTCGCCACCCCCTGCAGCCACAGCAACAGCTTATGTCCCCCATGCCCCTTCGCCCCCCAAGCAGTTCTTTGAAGCCCAGGGACACCCCTGGTATAATGTTACCTCCACTCCTGCACCAAGCTATGGCATTGAGACACGCACCTACATGCACCTATAGCCCCTTCTTCATGCACTGTTAATATTTAATGTTCCATAATAATAAAACTGAAACGCTTGAACATTGCACAGTCTGTTTATTGATACACAATAAGATTTGTTGATGTATGTTTGGTATTCATTCAGTTGAGCATAGTAAAGTACACAACCCCCTCCCCCCCCAATGATAAGCACCCAATACAGTGCGGGTACAGTATTGCCCAACAATATAATGCATCCTATAAGTCCCCATGACTAAAATGCTCCTTCAGTGCCTCCCTTATGTGCACAGCTCTCAGCTGTGCCCCCCTGATACTCCTAGTGGCTGGCTGCTGGAAGGCAAACTCTAGCCGCTCAGCCTCCACGTCCCAGGAAGGGGGAAATTTCTCCCCCCGATTTTCACAAACATTATGCAGGACACAGCACGCCGCAATGACGGCAGGAATGTTGTCCTCATTTAAGTCTAGCCTCCCGTACAAACATCGCCAGCGCCCTTTTAAATGCCCAAAGGTGCACTCTACGGTCATTCGGCACCGGCTTAACCTGTAATTGAAGCGCTCCTTGCTGCGATCCAAATTTCCGGTATAAGGCTTCATAAGCCAAGGCATCAGTGGGTAGGCTGGGTCCCCTAGGATGACTATGGGCATCTCAACATCCCCAACAGTAATTTTATCATCGGGGAAGAAGGTCCCTGCTTGTAACTTACGGTACAGTCCCATGTTCCTGATAATGCGAGCATCATGCACCTTACCCGATCACCCCGCATTTATGTCAGTGAAACGCCCCCTGTGATCCACGAGTGCCTGAAGCACCATGGAAAAGTATCCCTTCCTATTAATATACTCAGTCGCCAGATGCTCCAGTGCGAGAATAGGGATGTGAGTGCCGTCTATTGCCCCCCCCACAGTTCGGGAATCCCATGTCCGCAAATCCATCGACGATCTCCCGCACATTTCCCAACGTCACTGTCCTCCTGAGCAGAACTCGATTAATGGCTCTGCACACTTGAGAAAGTGCTAACCCGACAGTCGACCTGCCGACTCCGAACTGATTTGCGAACGAGCGGTAGCAGTCTGGAGTCACCATTTTCCACAGCGCAATCGCGACATGCTTCTCCACGGTGAAGGCTGCTCTCATTTTGGTGTCCTTGTGTCGCAGGGCAGGGGCTAGCTCCTCACACAGTTCCATGAATGTGGCTTTCCGCATTCGAAAGTTCTGTAGCCACTGCTCATCATCCCACACCTGCAAAATGATGCAGTCCCACCACTCTGTGCTCGTCTCTTGTGACCAGAACCGGTGGTGCACCACGTGCAGATGCCCTGTGAAGGAGCTCAGCAATGCGGTGCTGTTGTCCTGCATGGCAGTCACCAGCCCGGAGTCATCTGAATCCTGGTCTGATTCGGAGCTGAATGCATACTGTGCCACTAGCCAAGATGTATTCATTATGCTGAAGGCAACAGTCGAGATCAGAGCTGGATCCATGTTGCTGCAAAAGGACTTCTGGGAAGAAATTCGCTAAAGTTGAAAATGGGCGCGAGTTGCTAGTAGCAACTGTCGTGACGCGAGGGGAACAGAATGCACCATGGGAAAGCAAGACTTTACCCATGGTGCACAGCGCTACTCTTCTTCTTCCCAGGAGTCTTAGCGAAAATTCGGGATGGAGGGAACTGTGGGATAGGTTCCCACAATTCAGTTGGGTTTCTTGTGGAATTGCGAATCGCAGGGAGGGGGGCTCTGTTCCGTCACAGGTAGTGTAGTGTGTACACGATCTTGCGCAACAAAAACCACGTGACTTTTAAAGCGCAACGGGCTTATTGCACGATTATTACTGTAGTGTGTACACGGCCACAGTCCCTTGAAACTAATGGAAACACACCCACTGAGTTCATTGTGGTTTGTATCAGTCCTTCTGAATTGCAGCATCTTCTGAGGTGGAGGACACCGGCCAAGTATTGCACAGAAAAGCAGAGAAATGTACATTGAAACATTGCAACAAATCTCCATAGTGAGCTCTTTAGTATAAAAACAGGTGACTTCTTGAAAAGACTGAACTGTCTTAAGTAATGTTAATGTTAATCATTGCATTAATGTTTTCTTAATTCCAGAAGAAGACGACAAGCAAATTATCTATAGTTATGGCAGCTCTATGTCAGCAAAAGTCCCTGCCATGCTGGCAGCAGAAATTCAGCTGCCCATTTAAAGCTCTTATAAAAGTATTTGCGCTACCACAGCAGCACAAAGGGACATATAGTAGAACCCAAAATCTGGCTCACAATTTCTAAATATTTTCCAGTGTCAGGTGAGTGGGTCTGAGGGCAAGTGGGCAATTGGGAATAGATAAGGACGTAGGACAAGGAGCCTGGATCGTTTGTAGTTTTAGTGCAGGCTGGTAGGAAGTAGCAATGTCCCCATAATAAAGACAAATATCTTTTTAACCAAATTTTAGATTTTTAATTTTAGATGCAAATCTAAGCAACTAGCATTAGCATCCAGTGTGTATGTCCTGAAAAGAAGATTCATAGAAGCTAAAAAAGAGATAATATTGAATCCTAGAATGGAGTCATACTTGACTTTTAAATTTCTAAGTCCTTTAGAAATCTATGATCTAAGTATAGTATATATTTGCTAAACGAAAATGTCAAGATCTCAGTGGGTTACCTCTGGTGGGGAATTGACTTCCAACCCTTGTTCTGGGTGATAAAAGCTGGAGGCCATTTGGGGAAGAGAAGAGATTCCTGTAACAGAAGAATATATAAGATAAGTGTTATTCACTTTTCAACATATAATGAACCATAAATCATTCTGGCATTAAAAAAAACAAACAAACATGATTTGTTACTATATGTTTTGTATAGACTGTGTAATCCTGGGTGTGGGGGGAAGGAATACTTACGTATCTATATTAGATATAGATGCTTTGCAGAGGTACTTCTACCTAATTAATTTTCAAGGAGCCTGTAGAATCTTCTTGTTGACGTTAACCTAAACTTGTTTAAATTGATACTTTATGAAATAGTAAAATATTGCTTTTGTGTACCCCTGCAATCTTGGTGGTAGATACACTTCCTTACAGTTTAGCTATTTTTAAGGGCAAGTGCGCATAGTTAGATTATATGCTGTGTAGAATGGTTTTACATCCTTTAGATGTTTGATACTGAAAAATAATGTGATTATAAATACAAATAACAAGCAAGGGTTTGAGGATTTGGTTGAGATTTATATTTGCTATTTGTCTATATGCATTCGAGAATAGATCTCCTGTATAGGAGCTGGAATTTGCATTACATTAACTTTAAAAAAAAAAAAATCTTAAATTTCTAATGCAACATAGATTAAATTGCAAAGGACAATTGTTTTTCCATGTATTTCCATGGGAAAACATAAGTTGTTTAAAGCATTGGGCTCTCTCTCTACAATTTTTGTACCTCCACCTGTATCTTCCAGACATGCATACAGCAGCCAGTGGTCTACCAAGTCCCTAGTCACCACCATATGGTCAGCCCTGGTGAATGCAAAGAATATAATAACCACCACTTTAAAATGTAATTTTAGGATTTTTTAAGTATTCCTTCCCCCACACTCATCATAATACAGTCTACACAGTTAAGAGTAGAGCTGAGTATTTGTTTGTTTGTTTGTTGGAGGTTACGTGTCCAAATAGGAGCCCTGCCCATCCTGCTCCTATGCCCTGCCAGGATCTCTGTCCCCTTCAGCCCCCATTATACCAAGGTACAATTGGGCAAAGCTAAGCCCCCCTGGCACTTGGCAAGGGGTGCCCCCCCTGCCACCGTGGATCTGTCCCAGGTCCACCTAGCACCTACAAATCGACCTAGGCATCCAGTGTTGACGCTCTAGGTCGATTTGGCAGGGTCCCCTCTAAGTCGACTTAATTTTTGAGTGGGGACATGCTAAGTCGACTTAAATTAACAATTGTAGACATAGCCTCCAATTTGTCCACGTCCTTCATATAGTGAGTGTAGTAAAAATTAGGAGTCTAAATAAGTAGACATGGCCAGAGAGGAGGTTTAGCAAAACAAACTAAAACAGTAGTCCTGAACTGAATAAATGGTCAGGTTGGCTGGAGTGAGTTTGACCTCACAGAAGTTGGCAAGAAGTGAAGCCGAAACGCATAAGAGTAGAAAAGTACCTGAAAGGTAGGAGATGTCAGGTTGGCCTAGCACCAAAAAGATAAGAAAGGCTTTTGGCCAAACTATGACATCTTGGTACATGAAAATGTTTAGTGGTGTATGGCCAAATAAGGTAATAGGTGGCATTAAGAAAAAGGATGTGTGATCCAATCAAGATAATTTTGGACACCAAAGATAGTAGTTTCTGGTGCCAAAGGGGCCAAGCAAATGGTCCAAGCAGTGTATAAAAGTAGAAATCCAAGAGACCAGATTTTGTGGAGCCAAGGGGATGACGGAGAGTCATGCTGTCAGTTGAGCTCTTCCGTTGCATTAAGAGCAGGAATGCTGTCAGTGTACCTGTTGATATAGGTCACTTACCATTGTGCTACACTCCATCCTCCAGGTCATTAATGAAGATGTTGAACAAAACCTGCCCCAGGAATGACACCTGGGGCACTCTGCTTTTTACTGGCTGCCAACTAGACATCGAGTCGTCGATCACTATCCACTGAGAGTGATAATCTAGCCATTTTTCTATCCAATTTATAGTCATCTTTCTATCCACTTTATAGTCTAGCCATCTTTCTATCCACTTTA
>ML685929.1:89486-106418 GCA_007922175.1 Pelusios castaneus | reverse complement strand
GTTTGATGGGAACAGCAGTTACTGTATTCAGTAATATGGGGTGCCGATTCACTCCAATGAATGTAATGGGCAGTTTTAGGAGTGGGAGTTGTTTTTTTCTAAAGGTAGTAATTTGCAATATTTGATATACTTTCCAGTTATGTAGGTGAGGTTGTATAATATTTTGGAGAGAAAAATAAAAATAGAATAATATTTTGGGTAGGCAACATCTGTGCTGCAGGCAAGGGGGAATAATTCCCAGCTCATGTGCGTATAACTAACACTAACTTGGTGAGAGCTAGTATGAGTATAAATAGCAGCAGAGCAAGCAGCAACAAAGGCATGGCTTATCCAGGCCAAGTACATGCCCAGGGGATTGGGCAGGTTTGCACTCAATACAGATAAGCCACGCCCCCTCTGCTGCTGCCTGTGCAACTGTGGTACACAGCAATTTATGCTCATGAGAGTATATATACATGTAAGCAGGAAACCACACACCTAACTTGCAATGAAGCTTGACAGTCTCAGCATAAAACTTCCAACCCAGAGGGAGTGTGTGGGGAGGAAGCAGTTCTGTTGGCTTTAGCCAGCTTTGCTTCCTTAGGGTTCTGGGCTGCTGAGGGAGCCAATGAGGTCCCGGAGTAACTCAGAAGGGCTGCCCATCAGCAATAGCATTGCCCAGAATTCACACAGTGCTACAGACTGCTGCCTTCCACACCTCTCCTTGCACATCCCAATGCCTAGGCTTGCAGTGGGCACCTTATAAGTCAGTGTAATTTGCCTTGCACAATTAATGGCCAGGTCTGGGACCGTAATGGCACTTTTATGGTGCCAAAACATGAAAAGGGCATAGCAGAGAGGGAAATCCCTGGTGTTCAACTTACTTCAACTCCTTTTGATAGGTGGACTCTGAAAGAAAGGAAGAAATGGCTTTAAAGTACAGCAACATAAAATAAAGCTTGTTATTGAGATTCTCCTACTCTCTCACAGTTCAGACTGCATTTTAACACAGGAATTGTCTCATAGCTCACCTCACCTCCTCTCTGAAGTTACATAACTTCCTTGTGCATTTGCTTACATGGAAAATTAATATGAGGAAAGGGTTTACTTAATACATTGATAGCAGTGCATTGTATAGCCATACAAATCTAGGTGAGGATGCACATTGACTTTCAATGCAATTTGTGTTCTCTAAGTCATTTAGTCACTTTTGAAAAACCTACCCTTCCTTCTTACTATTGATAGAAATACTAATGAGCCACCTATTCCATTGGAAACAATTTGCATCAGAAGTCAGCAAGCAACTGTTTGCAGTATAAACCACTAATTATCAGAATCACCTTGTCTGCCCTGAATATCCCTTTGCAAAACTGCACAAAGCTGTAACGGAAATAGTAGTAGATTAAATCTCATATAAGATTTAGACAGTGCATAGTAAGTAGCAAAAATCCACCTACCTTTTTTATTTCTTAGGCAGCAGCATATTATTATAAGAATAATAATGATCAGAAGAAGAAAACCAAGTGACAATGTGACGGCAAGTATAATAGTCCGTGTGCGCGCGCTGTCTTCCTGGTTACCATTTTCTATTAAATGAAATCAAGAGGCATTACACTAGCAGATCTGCAAGCCAGTGAAACTGTGACTGATGTGAGTTCTTGCCTCATTTAATTGGGCTTATGTGCATGGTGCTCTATTGAGTGAGATCTTAGCTATTAAGATCTGAGAAATGGGTATTTTGTATATCCAATCCAATTCCTGTACCGCTTTGGATACAGGCTATAGCAACTGAAAGAGACAGTTGTTAAAGTCAAAGGCTAGACTTCATCTAGCTATAGACCAAGTCCATCTTTCTGACAGCGTTATTGAATTACTTTTTGATTATTTAGAACAAAAGATGGATTGTGTTTCTCATTTGTTTTCAAAATGACTATACCCTATATTGATATTACCCAGTAATGCAAAATGTCTTGATCACGGTGGCTACGTCAACACTTATAAATTAAGTCGACTTAAGCTTGGTTAAGTCGACTTAATTTACCCTGCGTCTACACTACAGTTTTCTTAACTCGACTTAAGCAGCTTGCTTAAGTCGACTTAAGGAAAATAAAGTCGACTGAATGAAAATTAAGTCGACTTTATTAAACCTACTTTTAATTCGACTTAAGGCTTAATTCGACTTTTTAAAGTAGAATTAAGCCAGTGTAGACGTGGGGTAGCCCTAAGTCGACTTAGGGCTACCCCAGGACTACACCAGTGCCCTTCCTGCCGGGGGGGCACAGGGAGAGCCTGGCATGCCCCCCCCCCACAGGGCAGGGCAGAGTCCTGCCCACCCTGCCCCTATGCCCTGCCAGGGTCCTATGCCCTGTCCCCCTTTGCACCATTGTACCTATGTACAATGGAGCAAAGGCTAAGCCCCCTGGCACTGGACAAGGGGTGCCCCCCCCAGCCCTGTGGACCTGCCCTAGGTTCCCCTAGCCCCTAGAAGTCGACCTAGGTGTCCAGTGTGGATGCTCTAGGTCAACTTTGTAAGTTCCCCCCAAAGTCGACTTAAAATTTAAGCGTAGACTGACTAAGTCGACTTAGTTATGTCGACTTAGTTAAAGTCGACTTAAATTTCCAAGTGTAGACATAGCCGGGAAGTCTTTGTTACAGTTATTCTATTTTATCTGTTAATGCTATTTCTGACAACCCCAAGTTGTTAAGTTTCTTCATTCTTCTTCATTTATTCTTACTATTTTGTAAGCATTCTGAGCCCACTGAGCCAAAGAGGGGCTTTCCATTGGTTTCAACAGGTCACACTCATTGGGTGCGTCTACACTTACAAGTTAGGTTGACTGAAGGAGGCTTAGGTCAACCTAAACTACTCCGTGTTCACACTGGGCTTTCCTTAACTGGACTTAAGCATTTCCTTAAATTGACTTAATAACACCTCGTTCTAGGTTGACTTAATGCTTAAATCGACCTTATTAGGTTGACTTAAGCCAGTGTGGATGGGGACTAGCACCTAAATCGAATTTATTAAGTCAACTTAAAGTGTTAAGTCAACTTAATATGATCGAAAAGGGGCTATGTCGACACTAGAAAAGTTAAGCTGATTTTTGTTAAGTCAACTTAATAAAGTCGACTTAACTTTCCTAGTGTAGACATAGCCATTGTGCTTACTTCATAAAACCTCAGTTGTCAACTGAAGGACAAGCATGTTAACAGCACATCTATTGAATTTGAGATTGCCAAATTTAACACATTCCTGCACACTGGACTACAACATATAGTTTTACATAATGATATACAATACACATCTATGGTGTTTTCACATACGAATTATTTGATTTATTAATTTTTATTAATATTATTTTTACCTATAATGCTAAATCAGGCGATTTCAGAATCATTCAATGTACTCCTGTTTCTGGTTGCCACGAATAAAAGGTGGTCACCATACTGCCCGCAAAATAATCAACATACAGCAGACCTTTGTTCTAGTAACATGGTAACATGGTTCTGTCACCCAATATGTGTGGTATTCTTTTTAACCTAACTGGACTAATCTGTGATCTTCCTAACTACAGAGAGCAGCCTCAAACCAAAAGATAAGGCCAGCTCTAAAAGTGGTCCAAAATATAACTCTGGTGTAGCTGTATTAAAAAAAATCTTCACATCCAATACAAAAGCACTACATGTGCACAAACTTCACAATACTGCCTCTCTTGCACAAGGTTGCGTGTCATGTATTTTTTAGTGTTCGTAATTAAAGATGGGTCTGAATGCCAACATTTAGAAACAGGTTTTAGATTCACCAAAGTTGGCAGATGTTCTTCTGGGGTTTGGGATTGGCCTATTCCTGCAACAGAGCCCAGCTGTAAAATTTGGACTAAAATTTGGATTCTGAACATTCCAAAATGTTGATAGTTTTGAAATTATTCAGTTTAGTTTCTTCTCTAATCCTCATTAACTATCAGCATGTAAATTCATGATGCAAATTAGTCATAATAAACATAAAGGGGCTATTTCTGGACCTAATTATTAACTACTAACTAAAATGTTCCTGGATTCCAACTTTAATACATAAGTGCTCATTCTGACTACTTAAAGGATACATTGTGTCTATTTTGATGGTTATTATTAATCTCCCTCCTAAGAGGATATTTTGCCTTGTGTGTAAACATCACTTCCATTGACAGCAATGGAAATCATGTGTATGAATGTAAAGCTAGGTGGCAGCCCCAATTTTAAATGTTCTTTATCAGTTCTAAATGCTCCATCATCCTCCTTCTGCCACACACAACATACCTAATTTTCTCCTATACTGTCTGTTCACCTCATTCCCTACACAGCTCAAACACAAGATATTTTATTTCCACATCACAGTTTTCATTACAGTTTCTTTTTTTTTTTGGGGGGGGGCGCCCCCAACCAATCCTTCTCACATTCTGTGTTCAACCTCTAGAATACCTTCCTTTTCTGTGCCCCTATCTGAATCCTGTCTGCCAGAGCTGGCCCAACCATATAGATGAACTAGGCAGTCACCCAGGATGCCAGGTTCCAAAGGGTACCAAATTAGATGGAAGTGAATTTTTTTCTTTATTTAAAATATATTAATATGTTATCTCTTATAAAAAAAAGTATCATGCTTTGATGGGGGCACAAAAGTCATAGTTCACACAGGGTGCCAATAACCCTTGGGCCGGTCCTGCTATCTGCCTTCAAATCTCATAACAACAAGATTCATCCCTCTCTCTGATCTAAGGCTCTTAAAACTAATGGTCCAGATCCTGCTACCATTCAAATAAGTGCAAACTCCCATGGGATGAGTCTACACTTGTAAATTAAGTCAACTTAAGCTTGCTTAAGTCGACTTAATTTACTCTGCGTCTACACTACACTTTCCTTAAGTCAACTTAAGCAAGCTTCGTAAGTCGACTTAAGGAAAATTAAGATGACTTTATTAAACCTCATTTTAAGTCAACTTTTGGCTTCAGTCGACTTTCTAAAGTCGACTTAAGCCAGTGTAGACCTGGAGTAGCTCTAAGGCGACTCTAAGTCAACTCACGGCTCTCCAGGACTCCCCCACTGTCCTCCCTGCTGGGGGGGTGGCAGAGGCAGAGCCTGGCATGCTCTCCCACAGGGCAGTGCAGAGCCCTGCCCACCCTGCCCCTATGCCCTGCCAGGGTCCCTGTCCCCCTTTGCCCCATTGTATCCAGGTGCAATAGGGCAAAGGCTGAGCCACCTGGCACTTGGCAAGGGGTGCCCCCTCTTCCACCGTGGACCTGTCCCAGGTCCACCGAGCCCCTAGAAGTCGACCTAGGCATCCAGTGTGGATGCTCTAGGTCGACTTTGTAGGGTCCCCCCTAAGTCGACTTAAAATTTAGGTGTGGACATGCTAAGTCGACCTAAATTAACAAGTGTAGACACAGCCATGGACATTAAAGAAAGTAGAATCAAGCCTTTAATCTGCCATGTCTCTGTTCTCAATCATTCTTCTTAAGACTGGTCTTTTATACCCTTGTTTCTGACTCCCTGTAAATACTGAGGTTACCAGCATAATATAATTTGCAGCCTAGTAGTTTGCATGCATCAATCAATTATGATGCATTTTATGATCTTTTTCAAGGGAAGAAATATATCTCCAGCATAAATTTGCATTGTATTTCATTGTAAAATATATTTTATTTATGAAAAATGCTTTTTATGTGGATTTTAAGGTAGTTAAAATATTAAATGAATGTTAATCTTGCCTGTTTGTTTAATTATGTTTTAAATAAGTTATTCTTACCAAATATTAGTTATTTTGAGTAAACTTATAGGCTGCATTTACACTTACAAATTAAGTTGATTTAAGATTGCTTAAATCAATTTAATTTAATCTGCGTCCACACTACATTTTCCTTAAGTCGACTTAAGCAGCAGCTTAAGTCAATTTAAGGAAAACTAAAGTCAACTTTACTAAACCTGGTTTTAAGTCGACTTTGCTGGCTAAGTCAACTTTATTAAGTCGATTTAGCCAGTGTGGATGCAGAGTAGCCCTAAGACGATTTTAAGTCAATTTAAAGGGCTTCAGGGCTTCCCCACTGCCCTCCCTGCCAGGGTGGCTGGCACAGCCAGAGCCTGGCATGCCTCCCCACAGGGCAGGACAGAGCCCCGCCCACCCCGCTTCTATGCCCTGCCAGTGTCCCTGTCAGGCTCAGCCCCCATTGTACCCAGGTACAATGGGGCAAATGCTGAGCCCCCTGGCACTTGGCAAGGGGTGCCCCCCCTGCCACCGTGGACCTGTCCCAGGTCCACCTAGCCCCTACAAGTCGACTTAGGTGTCCAGTGTGGACGCCCTAAGTCAATTTGGCAGGGTCCCCTCTAAGTCGACTTAATTTTTGAGTGGGGACATGCTAAGTCAACTTAACAAATTCGACTTAAAGTCGACTTTGTTAAGTCGACTTTAGCTAAGTTGACTTAAATTAACAAGTGTAGATATAGCCATAGTAACCTCTTGGTTTTTTATATTTACTCTTGTAATATCTTTCGCAGGAAACTTTAACACAGATTTGTGGTAAAATACATACAGAAAGTAATTTGTTGGACTAAGTCATATCGAGGTTATATACACGCAGTATAAAGATTAACAGAGGTGTGTTAGTCAATATTTTTTCCTGAGTCCTAGAAACAGATCTCCACATGCAATCTGCTTGCAAGTTAGAATGTTAATCTTTCGCAAACACCACACTCTCATTAGTTTCACCTTTCTGGGTAAATACAACAACTGTGAGACTAAGATGCCAATAGGGTGACACTGCCCTTGTGCGCCTCACCAGCTCTTCTCCAATGTACAGTTCAAATGCTGCCCAAGTGCTTTAACATTTCCATGTCATATAAATCTGTGTGAAAAATAAACAGCCAGAGACTTCCCAGCTCTCCTTCCCATCCCTCTCCCCATCGCACCTGTTGTCATTATTATCTGCTTTTCCCAGACTGGCAGTTCAATAAATCTCTCCCTTGTTTAATCTTTTGCATATCCAGACAATCTTCTCCTCTCCATCAGTGCAGCCCCATAATACTATAGAGTTTTGCTAAATTGTGCATGAGGAAGCCCACACATTAGTCTCTCTAAATGACAGATTAGTTAAATCCCTTTGGGCCAGGCCCAATTTAACATTGCATGATGCATTGCCTCAGGCATTAAATAAAACATTAAGAAATCCAGCTAACAGGCTCTGGGTTATCCATCTCGCCATTTTCAGAAATAAAGGATCAAATTCAGCCCTGTCATAAAGTGACACTACTTCACTCAAGAAGAGTTTGGTCCAAAGTCTTCTGTTTCATATTCAAATATACAGAATAACTAGATGAATAATAATCAGAAGCTCTGAAATTTTCCTGTGCGGTATGTATTAGAATATTTTTCTTTTTGTGTCATGCCTTTATTTCATTTTAATCACATGAAGGATTTAAATTTCCTACCCTGATAAATCTCTAGTGTCTGCTGCTGCACAATCATTTTCCCAAGGAGGAATCATGATGGTCCTATACGATCACTAATTATGTACTAATTGTGCTCTGTGACATCTGTTTTCTCCTCTTCTGATTTACAGCATGTAACTATGGAAACTGTGGGTGGATGCCTCTGTAGCTCAAGAATGAGGGGGCAGGGGAGTTTAATGATTTTATTAAGTCCTCAGGACAGATCTGTTTTGCTTAGTCAGTAATTAGAAGCAATTTAATTTAGTGGAAGTCTTCTTAAAACCAGTCTAATGGCCTTTTTCAATTCCATTACAAAATAGATAGTCCCGAGAAACTTGCTAACAATGACTCACACTTAAAATAAAAGGCCCAATCAGTCTACCTATCTATCTGTTTATCTAGGTTTTCATACCACACCTCTCACTAGTGTGTCCGCCTTTTATTCATCAGGCCAGTGACACCCATTTCAGAACACGGAATGTGTCACGAACCACATAACACTCTGATGTGTGTCAGATCCAACAAAGAGCTGTCAGTTTGATGTTGAAAGCTCAGCTCCTTTTCTCCACACTCATTCAATCACTAAAAAAATCATGGATTTAAGGACCTCCTCAGTCCAGGGTAAACTCAGGGGGTCACAGAGTCACCATAAGGACTTCTATGCCACCCCTCCAGTTCCCATCACAGAAGGTGTGATAAATATGTCTCTGTGCCCCAGTAATCTCAACTTTTGTAACAGCTCCTTGAGACCAGGGACAGCTGGTGTAAATTACAGCAGCCCTGAAACTCCTCCACTTTATAGCACTGGGGACAAGCGTCCAGGTAATTCCCAAGATTGAGGGGGACAAATAGGGCATTTTTCATGCCCCCTCCCTCGGTTGCATCAAGCGCTGCTTAGCCCCATTTGAGGATCTAGTCCTGTAAGTTCTTATTGTGCTAGCATTTGGAAAAGAAAACTATCTCATCTAGTATATCACTATGTCAAAAAGAGGCAGTATAAAGCATGTGGAAGTTTGGTTTAACCCTGCTGGTTGGCGATTCCCCTGGGATTGGGGTCATGTGGAATTAGTTGCCACAGATTGCCAGTGAGATCAAAACCTTATCAATAGGTTTGGGTGCCAGTCACTACCAGGGCCATGCTGCTGGATGAGACGGGCCAATGGTCTGTCCCAGCATGGCAATTCCTGAGTTAGAGTGAAACTTGGGAAAGGGCATGTAGCTGGAACGCCATTGGGCTCCTGTCATCCCTGGCTGATGGGACAGCCAGCACCCCTCATGGGGAAACACGGTGAGTGCCAAGCATAGTATGGTTCCTAGACTGTAACTGCAATGACAGAACTGCTCCGGGCCTGCTCTATGACCTTGTGGGGAGCACTCAGTTGTGCAAGTGTTTACCTTGCGTTGTGCATAGAGGTGAAGCGCTATCTCTGTTAAAGTCAAGGGCAAAACTTTACTTGACTTCAGTAGAGCCAGGGGTTCACTTTAGGATTTAATCTTGAGCAAACAAGACATAAGTTGTTTATCTGACTAACTGGCAGACAGAAATCGCCTCTTATTTTATGGATAGCCTGAATCGGTTTTTTTTCAGAGCCTAAATTCATGGGGTGATATCTTCCACAAGGCATAAAATCCAGTTTTCTATACAATGAAGACCTTAAATAAGCAGAAGGGACAGTTCTGCTTCCTGTGTGTTGCTCCAAATAAAGAAAATTGAATGGTGCTCAGGACTTGTGCTGGTGCTCTGTACCCGGGGTGTAGCCAGCCCACGTTTTCTGGCTGGGCTCCTGAGTCTCCAGGGTGGGCCCGGCCAGTCCTGCTTCCAGTCATGTGACCAGAAGCATCCTGGCAACACTCCATTTCATAGATCATAGAATAATAGGGTTGGAAGGGACCTCACAAGGTCATCTAATCCAACCCCCTGCTAAAAAGCAGGACCACTCCCCCCACCACTAGCTACTGGGGTGTTGGGAGGAGGAGTGAGGGGTAGCGGCCCCTGCCAACCAAACACCGGCTGCCTGGGGCCGGAGCTGTGGGTAGAGAGCAGCCTGCCCCCACCTGTCTGCCCGCAGTGCTACCGCTCGCAGTCATGGCAGCCTGCTGCTGCCTAGGCTGCGGTTTCAGTCACGGCTGTGATGGTGAAAGCTTGTGCCGCTGCCAGGCGCCAGGGCAGGTGGGGATGGGCAGGCCTGCTGGCCAAGCGAATATGTCCCAGCTATGCCCTGCTCTGTAAATGAGTGAATCAAGCCCTATGTGAATATCACATTGTAGTTTGATTGTGTTAAATTTGCAAGTATCATATTGCTTAAAGCGAATAAAAGATTTTCAAAATAAAACAAAAAGGCGTAGTATAGAGAATGTTCACTTACCTTCAAGAGAGTCATGTACAATAAGAGTTACAGTTGCATTCTGGGGCTTAGGGAGTGCCTCTATATAAGCTGAACAAGTCAGCGTCTCATTGGCCATCAGAGTCCAAGTTAAGGTGCTCACTTCATTGTGAAGATCATTAGATCCTTGACTATGGTTAGTAACATAGCTGGACTTATCTACAAAAGAGTTGTTTATCATCCAGGTCATGTCTGGAGCTGGAGACCATCCTAAGGCTTCACAAACAATTTCAATTGTTTCGTTCTTTCTTACAGTCAAGTCGTGATCTTTGATGACCAAAGACCCATTAACTGTGGGGGAAAAAGATTATTTGTTCCTTCAGAATATTTAACTGAAATACTTTCCTACTGCTAGTTTTAAATCGTCTTTTGCTGCCAAAATTAATCATACTTTGATATTTGAAAGTTAAAAAAATAGTTAAAATAAAATTTAAAAAACCCTAAAATATAGAGATATTGTTTATATGAGGTAAATGTGGAGCCACTGCAGCTTCTTGGCCATGTTGTAGTCCATTTTGGCTTTCCAACTAGACTTAGTTCTCCGACATCTGTTCACTGAAAACTTTGGAGTGACACTCTTTGGCCATACTGAAATATTTCCTGCACCAGCTGGAGGACTACATGTCATTTTACATCTCTGTTACTCAGAAGGATGTTCTTCAGGTTTATCAAGGAAAGTTGATAGAAAGGTGATGTTCTGGTATGAAGCTTCATCTCTTTTGGACAAATGAACAGTAGATGGAGAGAAGATTCCACTTTATTGGATGTTCTTTCTCAGTAGTGGTGCTTGAAGAAGCCTATAGCAAAGATGCCTGCTGTACAAGAGAAGTTTACTGTATCCTGGAAGCTGTAGTGTACAGCAATAATCATATCAAGGGTATCACCTCATGATTTAGAGGCTATATTTTTGTACTGCATTAAAACCAACACAAACAAACTGTGTGGTGGCTGATCATTCCTGGGTCAGAAAGTAGGAAGGAGCTCTACATGAAATACAAAAGAATGTTTGTGTAAAAAAATGAAAAAAATCCATAAAGACTCTAGACAAAAGAGATTATTTTTGACTGATGGGTGGCAGCACTGAAACAGGCTTCTGGCAGTTTTAATCAACCCAAGAAAGAATAAAAGCTACTACAGGAAGAACTGAGCACTACTGAAGTCTTTGGCAGTGCCAGCCTTAGCATACCTTGGAATGCCAATGTGTAAGTGATCCAGCGTTCAAGATGAGAAATATAGCAGGGGTAGGCTATTATATGAAAGATGGTACAAATACAGACTGATACTTTTGGCAAAGTGACAAAGGATTTCTTTTAAGTACAATTAAATAAAAATTCTGTCACAAAAATTAAAATGCATACACACCTTGCACAGAAAGATATGCATAGCTCATGGGGGCAGAAGTTTGGACGCTGCATTCTATTTTACCAGAATCATTCAGTTGGACATTGTGGATTATCAGCTCTGAGGTAAAATCACTACCACTGGTATAATTTTGCTGAGTGAAGCGATTCATTGTTACAGAAGCTCCCCCAGGATTAAGTGCGGAGAGAACAGGACTCGCATTTAAAAGCCAAATGATAATGCTCCATCCTTGTGACACAGTACAGTTAAATCGGGCCACCGAACCAGCCAGGACTGTTGCATTAGTAGGGCCATTTATAATAGAATAACCAAAGCCAAAACCTGAAAAGAAAAAAACAAGAATTGTAAATATACCAGCAGCAATGTCACTGAGGTGCCTTTGGCTTACCTTGTAAATTCAGCAACATACACTGTAGAACAAATATTCCCAGCTCTGTTAGCTCTTTTTGACATGGTTATTTAGCGTATTTATTATTTGAAGAACATATCAGAAAAGATCATTGAGTCATCTAATCTGGCAACATATCTCTAACAATGAATGATATCAGATATTTTTTGAGAAAGCACAACCTTCCCCTTTTTCCCACTTCCTCCTCCGGTTTTCATTAATAAATTCTAGTAAAAATTCTATATTAAAATGGAGTTAAGGATGAGGCAGAATGACTACGTATCGGTAGTTTTAAGGTCATAAACATTGCCAGGATATTGTATTACCCATACCAAGTGTTACAAACCCAGGAAATACACAATTAGAGTTAAATTTAAAAGAAACCTAAACAAGTTACCAAAAGTTACACTATTAAGGCACCCAAACAACTTGAACACCATTCTGTAGTGACAACATGCAAAAACAATATAATTATGATTGAGTCATTTTAAGCACTTAAAGACACGTTGGTTATGTCTACACTACAAAAGTTAGGTCACCTTTGTTAAGTCGACCTAAAGTCAACCTTATTAGGTCAACTTAACAAAGTGCTTCCCCTGAACGGGGACTTAGTAAGTCGACCTAACAGGTGGTTCTTATTAAGTTGACCTAACCTTTCATTAAGTCAACTTAAGGAATTTCTTAAGTCGGCTCAATGAAAGTCTGGTGTGGACAGGGACTAAGTTAGGTCGATTTAAGCCTCCTTAAGTTGACCTGACTTGCAAGTGTAGACATAGTCATTGATTTTTAAAGACACGTTAATTTTTTTTCTTTTCATGGTGTAATTACAGATCAGAGTTAAGGCTTCTGTTGAAGGAGAACTTTCAGTTATGAAAAGTAATGGACGGGGAATCAAATATACATTCAAACGTACCTATTCACAAAATTTCAGTTAATTTTAGTTTGTTTATCAATTGAAAAGTTACATTATACCCCAAATTCTTAAACTGTTTTTTTTTTTCCTTGCGGGAGGAGAGGGAACACTTCTTCAGTTCTCCAGGAGGAAGACAGTAGAAATAGTCATGGGAATAAAGGACAGTGTACAGATAGATTTACCTTTAGGTTTGTGGAAGAATGTTATAGAGATTTTCTCCCTTCACAGATTTCTATTTAAAACTTTGTACCTTTCCACTGCATTGCAGTCTCCTAAATATCTCTGTATATGAGCAACAAAATAATCAATCTAAAGCAAACTTAACTTCTACTGTTAGTTGTTAAAACCAGAAAATAAAAGCATATAAAGGTTTACATTTTATGGGTCATTACATGAGACTTTGTTAAACCAGAAAATAAAGAGCACTGCCATTTAACAAACTGGAGAATAAGCATGGTGAACTATGGCTTTCTGTATGGTTTTGTAATCTTCATGAATGGTATTTTGTGCATCATTTACAAATGTATTACATTTTGGAAATTTAAAAAATAAAATGTAAATTAATACATTCATATTGTTCCCCATACCATTCCACCTATTAGATTACACATTCAGTTCTTAACTTCAGTATGCCCAACCTAGCTTTTCTCTGCTTTCTCTTCAATGCTTCAACTTGGGCACTGATCTACGCTGTCTTTTTGCTGTACTGGAAGATTCATATATCAGTCTTTGTTCAGTAAACAATTTATGTTGTTAAAGAGGTTAATGGTTTACCATCCCTGTGACTAAATCATGTTGGTTTCTGTACATCATTTCTGGTTATGAAATCATGTCTAGGAGGGCCACTGAAGCATAGAGCATAAGTTCATGAATATGAATAGTCACTGATTGTCTGGTCTATGGAAAAATGGTGCCCCATCTTACTCAGCCAAGCAGCAAGAGGAATTAAGCACGATTTATTCCTCCAACTAACCAACACAATTACATTGTAATAGTCCATGGACCAAGCACAGTCCACGTTCTATGCTGCCAGCCACAGACTATACCTGATTCAATGCCGATTGAAGTCAATAGAATGTATCCCATTGACTTAAGTGGGCTTTAGACCAGAGAAGGTGGCTTCAGGTCTTTATAGATGGAAAGTCCACTAAGGAGGGAGGATGCTGCAAAAGTGAAAGTGGCAAGTGGCCACAATCGCCTCCTCCAGTAGGGGGCCAGAAGACACCATAACAGACCAAAAAGTGGGTGCTGCTCCTCAGAGAGGGGATGTGGTCATGTCCAGTGGAGGACAGTGTTGATTTAATATATCACCACAGCAATATAAGGCTGCACTTCCTTAGCAAAAATTCCCAAGACTGAGTGTAGATGATACCACTGTCTGCCCACCCGCTGGGTGAACACATTGTATTGCTTAAGGGAATCACTTCCCTGCACCAGTTTGATTGCACCTGGGATCCTGTATCTTCTGTCCAAACATTGTCAGCCATTTACCTGTTGTTCTGAAGAGAAACTTTTTCTTGTTATTTTTTTTTACTTGTATTATTTATCTTACAGCAGCACATAGGCATAACTGAATATGAGCGTCCCATTGTGCCAGCCGATGTAGAAACATTGAGACAGCCCTGCCATGAAGAGCCCGCAACCTAACTAGAAAAGGTGGTGCTGTTTCCCCTATCTTTCAGAGTGGGAACTGAGAGGCAGATTTGGATGAATTGACTTCCCAAAGGTCACAAAGGACGTCTGTGAAAGAACTGGAACTGAGTCCAGGCTAGTCGGAGGGTAAGGCTAGGACTTTTATCACAGGACTAGCATTCCTCTGTAATGTGCAGCGTCCCCTAAGTCAAAAAACCTACTTCAGTACCAGTTTCCTCACCTTGGGCTTGAAACATATCTTACATGTTCACTGAGAAAACCTGAGAGCTCAAACTCAATTCTCATTGCATTTTCCAAAGAGTTATATGTTCGACTCTTAACAATAACAGAAATTCAACATCTAACATCTCACATACACCTGAGAAAAATTCTTGCCCTGACAACTATCCCTACTTTATTACTCTCCACTGGTGAAAACTAAAATAGGTGCACCATTCCATGAAATCATATTGTCCATTTACTTTGTGTGATAATGTGTGGGTTAGTAAAGGTTTAAATTGCCTGGGCATGTCAGTAAATGTTTACAAAAGGATCAATATTGAGGAAAGTCACAACAAGAATATTTCACTTAATCCTCAGGATGCAGTACTGTTCCTGGGGTTTCAGCCAGCCAATCTTTTCCAAAGCATTCATAGTGTGCATCATTTGTTCTATAGCTGTTATTTCCCATTCTGTCACACTCCCTTACTGTAACAGAAATTATGGTTATTTCAGAACTAAAGACTTTTCTTGTTTACAGTTTCTCCATGCCAGTGACAAATGGTGCATAAATTAAAGAGACAATATTTCACAGAAAACCATCCCTTCCTACTACCATTTTCCTGTCCTCACCTGCTCTTCCTCTCATTGCGGAGGAGGAGGAGGTTAGAATTTCAAACGGGTGTTTTAGCACCTCGGGAAGATTGAGAAGAAAGTGCCCATTTCTCCTTCTGCTCCTACCTTATAAATGACAAATCAGGACACATTACAGCAAGGGATGGGATGGGAAAAGTGTGTTTACACCTATGTCCTGCTCATTAATTCTTTTTATTAGTTCTACTATTGTCTTTTTTTAAAAGCATTCCCACAGAGCCACTCCTTGTTCTTTTTATCTCCAAGGGCAGATTCTTCCATATGATGAGTCTTCCTTTCATTAACTATGTAAAAGCTACACCCTGCCCCGCCTCCCCCTCTCCCCCCCAAGACACACACACACACACATTCCTCCTTAATTTAGCCCCTGCTCAGCAACTCTTGCTTTCTGGGCTGATGTCAAAACATAGACCTTTATGACCTCACTGGCTCAGCAAGAGATGCATCTCTGTGATATCTCTGGCTCAGCACCTTCAGCTTGCTGGGAGGATGCCAAGATACAGACTTTTGTGAGCTCAGGGATTTATCCCTTATGACTTGCTAGGCGTTTAGGGCTTGAGGCCTCTGGCTCTAGCTTGCTGGGCTGGTGTCAAGGGCTATGCCACTTTGACCTTACTGACCCACCTCTAGATTTCTGGATGATCCAATTTACTAAAATTGTCCCAGTTTGAAGGGATTGTCCTGTCATTCTGTTAGCACTGTCATTAGAACACTGAAACATCAGGTCACCTTCACCCCACTGAGAACAAGATGTGGACATAGGGAGTGTTCCTAACTCTGTTTCCTGTGTGAAGGGGAGGAAAGGATCTGAGAAGGTTGGCTCAGGCACCACTAGTGCTTTTTCAGGAAAGGAAGCAAAACAATAAACTGAGTAGATGGAAGATGTGGCTTTTTTCAGAGAAAAGGAAGAAAAGTAAGTGCTGACTGAGCCCATTGTTCCTTTAAGAATAGAGGAGGGAGAAATAGAAGAAAAAAGACCAAGTTAGAAAGGAGGGTTGGCTGGAGGGCTGAAGGTTTCTACAAGCCCAGGAGAGGAGCAGAGATGGGCCACCCATAGCTCAGGAGCCTGCACACAGGGGCTATGTCTACACTGGCAAATTAATTCAAATTAAGGAAGCTTAATTCAAACTAACTTAAGCCTTGGCTACACTAGGCTTTCATTAGTTCGAATTAAGGGCTTCCTTAATTCGAACTAATAAATTCGCTTATACTTTTCGAAGTAAGTGTTAATTCAAACTAGTTAGTTCGAATTAAACCAATGTGGCCATGTTAGTTCGAACTAAGTGCTTAGTTCGAACTAACCGGCACATTGAGCTCAATGCAATTGACTAATTCGAACTAAGCAAGTGCCATGCATGGCACTTGCTTAGTTCAAACTAAAATTTGCTAGTTCTAATTAAGTTAATTCAAACTAACTAAAATTAGTTCGAATTAGTTAGTTTGATTTAACTAATTCAAACTAACTTTGGTAAGTGTAGACATAGCCAGGGAGTGGGGCAACATTAATTGGTATGGGGAAGGAAGGCAGCATTCATTGGTTTTCAGGATAATTGACTTGTAGGGGATTCATTGTTTTATTGGGGCAGAATTTATTTACTGGAGGCCATGGAAAGGATAGGGAATGAGACCTGACGCCAGCTGACTTGATGTGGCTGCCTGAGGTGGAGTTGAAAGAGGAGAGAGGGAGTGAGTAAGTTAAGAGAGGAAAAGGCGCATGTTGTTTTGCTGGCTGGGCTGGAAGCTGTGTGATGATGACTACAGACCAACCTGTTCTATACCTGGACCTGTCAGAATGGGCGAATGTGCAGGGCAGAAGGAGGGAGTGAGACTATCTGGGGCACAGCAGTGGGAGGGCTGAAGCAGTGGGATTAAAAGGATTAGAGAAGTCAGGGCAGCAGATGGGAGGAAGATCAGGGCTGAGGGGAAACATCAATTTTGGTGAGGTGGAG
>ML685929.1:66045-89086 GCA_007922175.1 Pelusios castaneus | reverse complement strand
AACCAGTGGTTAAAGCAGATGAAAGTGGGAGGGAGGTGCTCCACAATTCTGGTGGCTTTATGTCATCATAAAGGGTGATATGTGGAGAAATGACACTGCAGTGTCTTTTGTGAGAGATACAGCATAGTGAGGAAAGGGGGAACATGGAAAGAAATGTGTGTGAAAGCAGTCTGTGTCCCCAAGCAGGTGTGTAGCCAGCCAAACAAAGACTATGTACACACTACAGACTTGTCCCGCAATAAATTGTTGCAGGACAAGCAAAATGTTATAACTGTAATGCTTTCCCCCGTCCACACATTAATCCTTCTAACGCAAAGGAGCATTCACACGTTCCTTTGCATTTTCGTTAGAAGGAGCAATGCCTGGTGGGCACCTATCCTACCATGCACTGCCCAGCCAGCCTTTAGGCTGGCAACGGGGCTCTCCAGCCGCCGAGATCGCTGGCTTCTCAGCAGCAGGGGAGCCCCAGCAGTAGGGATCCCAACGGCAGTGGGGCTCTAGCTGCCAGAGTGCCCACCCCTAGAGCCCTACTGCTACAGGGAGTCCCTCAAGCCGCTCGGTTTCCCGGCAGAGAGCCAGGAAACTGAGCGGCTTGAAGGAATCCCCGCCGCGGGGCTTCAGCTGCCAAGGCTCCTGGCGGCTAGAGCCCTGCTGCCACGGGAAGTCCCTCAAGCCGCTTGGTTTCCCGGCTCTCTGCGGGGAAATTGAGCAGCTTGAGGGGAATCCCCGCAGCAGGGCTCCAGCCGCGGTCAGTGCTGGCACTCACAGCAGCTGGAGCTCCGCTCCTACTTGTTAATTTCACTGATCTGCTAGCACAGTGAAATTGACAAGTATGATAGCTCCAGTGTCCCAGAGTGGCCTCCATTGGCACTCTGGGACATTTCCGGAGGCTGTCTAACCCACAATGAGTATACACACACACTTTAGTGTGGGACAGACAATCCGTGGTAAGCATTACCATGATCGTCTGGGTGGTTTACCTGTTGCGCGGCAAGAGGGCTGTTGCCGCACAACAGGCAACATTGTAGTATGTACGCTCACAGCCTTGTCGCACGGTAAAGCTCCTTACCGCATGATAAGGCTGTAGCATATACAAGGCCAAAGTGAGAGTGAGCATATAAATATGATGCTACGGGAACAACCCTTGTGCTCCCATCCTGTCCCCAGCAGCACAAGCCCCACTAATGAAAGCTTAGAAGGCAAAGGGACCTATCAGGGCCATTCTCTTTCTCCTAAATTCAGTCTATGAGTGGGGAAGGATTTGCCACGGTCCTTGAAGGGGAGATAGAGTTTGAAGTAGCAGGGTCTGTCTCTTTCCCTCTCAGTCACCTGTGGGAATCCACAAAGAGACATATCATCCTGTAGAAAAAAAAAGTGCAGTAGAGGTAGGTAGGGGATTCCCTGCTTGGACAATTCTTCTTCTCCCATCGGTACTGGTGCTGCTTCACCTGCTCATGGAAAGGCCCGGAACCTTATAAATTCTCCCATCAGATATGGCTCCTCCTGCTGCTCCCAACTGAAATTCTGCTGCCTGATGCAGCTCCCTCAACCTCTAGAGCAGGAGTGGACGGGGGAACACTCTGCTTTTAGGGGAATATCTGTCACAATCTTCCTTGCATCTGCTTTCCTGACTCCTCTCTACTCCTTCTATCCACCCTCTTTCTTCCCCCCAGTTGTAACTTCCTTCTAAGAAGCTTTAGTAAATTCATTCACTGTACAGAATTACTGTGAAACATAAATTTGATACTGCTTGTAGCAGATACTTACAGAGTTTTAAAATTAGTTTATAAATTGTGCCCATTATGAATCATTTCATATATTAGCTGTGTCCTCCTACCTGTCAGTGAGGTGAATAGGATAAAAATGAATGGAATACATTTCTGGAGGCTATCCATTGGAGCATTTTCTCCTGTAACCTAGAACAAAAAGGCATCCAGTTATCATTGGGTAGTAATAAAAAAGCTACACTACATGAATTATTGAAGAAATCAGTAACATGTTGTTCCTGGTCTTATAGCACTCTAGCACTTAAATGTTTGTCCCATCCTTTTGTGTTCTGTACTACATATGTTGAGAAGATTTAAGAATTTGGGGAGACCCTTTAACATAATGAAAATTGATCATGGGCAGCTAAGAGAAATAATTTTGGGTTGTCTGCAAGAAATGAGTACTCGGAGTACATCGTCCATGCTGTTAGTAGTGTTCTGGAAGACTAAAGAACACTATACTTTTTAATATTTCTGAGGGGGTCAGAGTCTCATAAATGCTGTGAATTTACTCTCTCAAATCCTTACAGCTACACACTAGATTTTTGAGTCATCATTCATTACACCCTCTCCCTCATTTGTTAATTAATGCACATATTTTCTCTACTACCTTCCTCCTTGACAACTTTTAAGTGTTCATCTTAACCCTATAGTTCAGCATCCACCTCATTTATGATAGTGGTGAAAGATGATCAAGTTATAGCACATAATCTGAAAATTTATTTCATGATGGAAAAATCTCCAAAAATATCATGCCCAAGAAGATTGTGCATCCGTTGTGCTGGCCCTCTAAATATTGGAAACTACTTTCAGTCATGGAATGCTGCACCCCCAGCTGCATCCCTTAGTTCCAACACCTCTGATTTATTTAAAAAAAAAAACAGTTATAAAACCATAGACTACAAAAAAGACTCCAAAACCTTTTTTAAAAGGTTATGTATCTGACCGAAAACAGTTCTTAGACCAAGATTCCTAAGCAGTGTTTGCAACCCAAACATTGGAGCATATGCTAGGACACAAAGTAAAATGAATTACAAGTAGGAGAACTGATTTTTCCTCATTGTCTATATGTAGAGAAATACAGAAAGTAAAACACATAGGCTATGTCTACACTTGTTAATTTAAGTCGACTTAGCATGTCCACTCTTAAATTTTAAGTCGACTTTCAGGGGACCCTACAAAGTCAACCTAGAGTGTCCACATGGACACCTAGGTCGACTTCTAGGTGCTAGGTGGACCTGGGACTGGTCCACGGTGGCAGGGGGGCACCCCTTGCCAAGTGCCAAGGGGCTCAGCCTTTGCCCCATTGTACCTGGGTACAATGGGGCAAAGGGGGACAGGGACCCTGGTAGGGTATAGAGGCAGGGTGGGCAGGTCTCTGCCCTGCCCTGTGGGGGGCATGCCAGGCTCTCCCTGTGCCAGCCACTCTGGCAGGGAGGGCAGTGGGGAAGTCCTGGAGAACCCTAAGTTGACTTAGAGTCAACTTAGGGCTACTCCAGGTCTACACTGGCTTAAGTCAACTTTAGAAAGTCGACTTAAGTAGAAAGTTGACTTAAAATGAGGTTTAATAAAGTCAACTTAAGCAGCTGCTTAAGTCGACTTAAGGAAAGTGTAGTGTAGACACAGAGTAAATTAAGTCGACTTAAGCAAGCTTAAATCGACTTAATTTACAAGTGTAGACGCACCCATACATAGTTACCAACTGCATTAAACTTCTTAAAATTCTTCCATTTGTAGTGGCCAAAACCAGTGTTTTCATTATTATCTGTCTAGTCAAATTTGGGTTTGGAAATCTTTTGCTGTATTATCTCCTAATTGTTCTAAATTTACAAAAATTTTAAATATGGCTTAATTGTGATTTATTTTTTTCTTTATATATGGATTAGGTACAGTACTCATGTCAGCTAAATTTCTAACCTATACTTGCAAAAAAACAAAACAAAACAAACCTAGAGGTCTCAGGTGCCTAAGTAGTCCCTGGAATCATGGTTAAAGTTGCCCCACCCTACCAAATCTGAAATGGTGCCCCTGTGGAAATGGAACAACTGTTTCCCTTATTTCCGTGTGGGGTAAATTGGCCAGCCCAGGACTGGGGTGAGTTGGCAGGCTGGCTGGCTACAGAGTAGCCTGAGGAAAGGAGGGCCAGTGCTCTGGGGGCTGGGTTGGACCAGCCAATCTGGAGCCAGGGTGGGTTAGGGCCGTGCAGTCCTGGGCTTCATGAACCACCGTGATGGCTGTTCCCACAAATTAAGGAGTTAAATTCTGCCTGTGCCTGCCCACTCAAGCTCAGCCCACCCACACCTGAAGGGGTGGGGAAGGGAGCGGGGGAGACTGCACTCCGAATCTTTTTCCTATGTAGCAACACCCCTGGCACCAAGGCAGGAAGAAATGTACGTGAGCATTCAGCCTAAGCTCAGAACAGCAGCAGGTTGCCTAGCCACCCACCAGGTCTTTCTGCTGGGCCATGGAGCTTCTACTTCAGCTCACCTCCTCTGCACCCCTCCTTCCTCCTTGCCCAAACTTCCACTGTCTCTCCCAAACTCCCTGGGGGAGTCTCTTTAATGTACTCCCCCAGTGCTTGTCTCTGCCCCCAGTCAGTTAGGGAGGGAGGAACTGGCTGAGTGAGTCATCCTGTGGTGACCCACACCCCATGCCAATCCAGTTCTTGCCTTTGGAGGCGCATGTAGGCTGAAGCTCATGCCAGGAGAGGAGTGGTATGGGTACGAAGGGGCAAGGAGAGGAGAGGAGAGGAGAGGAGAGGAGAGGAGAGGAGAGGAGAGGAGGAAGTCAAGTCAGCTCAGCCAGGGACTCATCCAGCGGCTGTGGTGAGGAGTCTGGGGTGGCGCCTGGGGAGGGTGTGGGGCCTAGGGCAGAAGAGGCAGGCCAGGGAGCTTGCCTTCCCAAGGGGAAGCTTCACCAACAGCCTATGTTCCCAAACTATAGGGCACACCCCAAGAAACATTCAGGGGTGGGGAGATGCAACAGGGCAAAGGCCAGCTCCCATGGGGCAGGAAGGGAGCTCCACCCAGCTCTTCTCTGCCCCCAGCTCCACTCTTGTTCTGCCCCATCTTCAGCTTCAGCGTCATTTACAGCTGGGGGTCCACTCCTGGCCATAGCCCCAGCTGCAGCTCTGGCCCCAGCCCTGACCCTAAGCTTCGGCCCTGCACCCAAACATGGCCCCAGGTACAGCTCCAGGGGTAAAAGGGGAGACCACAGTTATAAGGAATAAGTGGGAGGGATCTTGATTGCCTGTCATGGCTTACACACTTATGACTCTGGGGAATTAAATTCACTTATTTGGGAATTGGATGATGATCAAAGGACACAGTTTTGAGGTCCCAATCTTACTCCCTGTAACAAAGTTTTATTGCATTTAAATAGACCTTACTTTGTGGCACTTACTCTATAACTTGTACAAAGTAACAGCACAGCAGTGACATTTTCTGTTCCCTATAAAAATGGGGTTTTAATTCTCCTTTCTTTTTAAAGCATTACTGTATAAAAAGAGCTAGCATGACCATTTTATTTCTCTTGAACAAATCCAGTGCTTTGCTGTGTTACAGTAAAAGCTTGTATTTAAAGGGTCTGTATTAATTCCCAGTAAGTACTATGTGATAATAGCTGTGTGAAAAAGGCAAATTTCTGCCTCAGATGAATTTGTAACACCAAGAGCCTTAAAGGAATGTGCAGAATGTTTGTGGCTCCATCCCCCACTGGAAGTATTTGTGCTGTGATTACCTCTTGCAAGTCAGCTAGAATGGTAAAATCAGGTCCTAGCAGGTGAAATAAATAAGCAAAAGACCTTTCCAATGCATTTATTTGTAATTTAAAGCCAAGTGTTTGCTTTTGTTAATGAGTCAAATAAATGAGTTCCCTGCTTACCCTGTCCCCCAGCTGGGCAGCGGCGCTGGGGAAAAGAGGTGCCCGTACTCCATACCCCTGTGTACCATCACAAGCATTTCCATTTACTTTAGCTACATGGTTACTCTCATATCGTGTGGTAAACAGTTTGAATTATGCAGCTGAAATAGACAGGCTCCAGTCCCTAACAAAATGGAATTCTTCTCTTCCATCTATAACATTTATTCCTACCATACAAAATCTGGCAATTTTTAGCATGTAATTATCTCCATTATTAATAGAAAGAATAGAAGTAAAGTCCCAGTAACCAAAACTGAAATTAGTAGCCTGCACTTTCTGTTGTACCCATGCAACTAGAGAAAATTCTGATTTCAATTTTTTTCTTCTGAATTGAAACAAAAACATTACAATTTCCTGATTAATTAAATTTTTCAAAAAATAAAACTCTTTAACGTAGGCTCAGGGCCTACGTTAAAGCTGAAAAGTGAATACAAGAACAACAAAATATTTTTTTCAACAAAATCAAATGTTTTATTCCCATTTTGACTTTTTCAAACCTTTTCTTTTCTACTGCCATTTATAATAGAATATAAACTATTGACATGAAAAATCATTTTGAAATTAAAAATCAAGATGGCCTGTTCTGGTGAGATTGAAACAGAATGTTTTGCCATTATTCAAATACTTCTTTTCGGTTTTTTCTAAAAGAAATTTTGATGAATTTGATACATTCCCACAGCATTTTCAGACAGCATACCAAGTGGTTGGAAAAATATCAACCTACTCAGACAACTCATATGAACCTAATATTGCATAGTTCTTAAGACAAAACTTTGCTTTACATTGCTTGCACTTGTAGATCCTGGGCCTGCTCCTGTACCTATTAAGCTCAGTGATGAAGAAGAATACTTTTAAATAAATAGGAGCAGGATCTGGCCCCCTGCATTTATGTGCAGTCATTTACACCAGTCCTAACTGGACATAAAATGCACTCATTTGACTTGGCAGCATTTTACACCCACTATGCACTCACTGTATCCTGAGGTAAATGACTCCACATCATGAAGTACAATGGAGAATCAGGGCCAATGCACATAGATGAGTATGAATCAAAAAGAAACATGGAATTTCAGGATTAGCATAAGCTCCATCAAGTGAATGTAACATAAAGTTAGCTTTTGGCATGCTAGGAGCTTCTTTGTTGCTCCATGAATAAAGACTGAAGACCTTCAAAGAGAGAGTTGCACAGTGAATGCTACGGCCCTGATCTTGCCCTGAGCCCTATGTGGGTAGACCCCTGTGCCCAGAAGAGCCTTACTGAAGTCAGTGGAGCTCTGTTTTGTTCTGTTCTGCAAAGGTTCTTGTGCTGCACTCATCATCATAGAATCTGAGCCCCTGCCAACACTGCATTAAGTGACATTACTAACTTCCGTGGACGCAACACACCCGCGCCAAGTTCATTGCAGGCTCGGGGCCTACGTTAAAGCTGAAAAGTGAATACAAGAACAACATACTATCACACTCCTGTTCCCATGTGTACTTGCATTTAGTCTACTTAGTTTTTTAAAGTTGTTTCACACCCAACTCTGTATGCCTGAATACTTAACATTTAACCGTTGAAAAACCAAAAGCCTTTCTCAAATGCCATTTCTAACCCCAGGAAATATTTTTTAAACTACTCATTTCCACGTAGATTGATTTTGATGAAATTAGTTGATTAGGTTGTAAAAATCCATTATAAAATCATTAAGCCATTTAAAAGTAATAAATATAGAGGAAGTTTTCTTACCCTTTCTGTGAAGATTGTCTTTTAAAAGTCTTAGAGGAATTCTCAGACAGTCCCACCAGAACAAGAATCTATTTTCAGTAGCACCTGAATGCAAATAACTCCTCCTAATACACACAGACACTCTGAATGCCTCTCAAAAGTGTTGATTTCTCCTAACCATTCTGCTAGATATTTCAGTGTAATTTTTGTTCACTGCACGTCATGGCTGTGCTTTGCAGTGACAATGTATTTGTGATAAGATAAGGTTAGCTTACAACCAATGAGCATGTTCCTTGTTAATGATTACCAAGTAGAAATAAGTCAACACCTTAAGATGTGAATCGAGGAACAAACTCCACATAAATCTGACTTGAGTGATTAGGTTCATTGATGATGATACCTCCTGCCATAAGTAAGGCACGCTCAGCTACATTGCCTACAGTTGACCTATTAGATAATTACACTGTGGAACTAGCTACCACTAGCTATATGATTAGCTACAAATCCAGAGTTATCCCAATGATTTATTGAAGTTTATTGCATTTATAGCAGCGTAAAGTAGAGCAGAAACTGGGCTTTAAACCGCAAACCTACTGATCGGTATAGTTACCTACATCCCTCGAGCTTTCATCCTCAACACACTACACGATCCATTGTGTACAGTCAAGCCCTAAGATATAACCGCATTTGCTCTGACCCTTTAGACAGAGACAGACACCTTCAGGATCTCTACCAGGCATTCTTAAAACTACAGTACCCACCCGCAGAAGCGAAGAAACAAATTGACAGAGCCAGACGGGTACCCAGAAGTCAACTACTTCAGGAGAAGCCCATGAAAAACAACAACAGAATGCCACTGGTCACCACCTACAACCCCCAAGCCAGACCTCTTCAACACATCATCAAAGATCTACAGCCTATTTTACAAGATGATCCCTCACTCTCTCAAGCCTTAGGAGACAGACCTCTCCTTGCTTTCAGACAGCACCCTAACCTTAAAAGGATACTTACCAGCAACTACAGATCATACAACAGAAACACTAAAGCAGGAACAGACCACGCTGCCAACTTTGCCCTCATATCTACACTGATGACACCATCACAGGGCCTAATCAAGCCACCTACTCCATCAAGGGCTCGTTCACCTGCTCATCCACCAATGTGATTTATGCCATCATGTGCCGGAAATGCCCCTCTGCCTTATATATTGGACAAACAGGACAGTCACTGTGCCAAAGAATAAATGGACACAAATCTGACATCAGAAATTGCAACACTACAAAACCAATAGGGGAGCACTTCAATCTCCCTGCTCACTCCCTTGACGACTTATTAATAGCTGTGTTGAAACAGATGAATAACAAATCACAGCTTCAAAGAGAAACTGCAGAACTCGAATTTATATGCAAATTTGACTCAGTTGTCTTGGGATTAAACAGGGACTACGGATTTTTCTCTCATTACAACAAGTGATTTGACCTCACCCTCCTCTATGTGCTGTTCCCCAGTGTTTGAATCCTAACACCTATTTTGATTTGCTGTTACAGCCTGATCTGATCCTATGTCATACACTCCCCTGCATTTAATTTCCTCCCATTCTGTAACTTTCCCATCTTCAAAGCGTCTGACAAAGTGGGATTTTCTTCCACGAAAGCTCATGCGATAAATAAATCTGTTAGTCTTTAAAAGTGCCACAGGACTCTGTTGTCTTGCAAAATCAAAGTTTTCTATGGGGAAAATTTCAATTTTACTGATTTTTTAAAATATTATTTTACATTGGAAACCTAAATACATAGCTTAGAGGAACACCCGTTCAGCCTGGCAGCCCCCGCCACCCCCCCCAAGCCCGGCAGCTGGGCTCCGGGGCTGCTGTTCTGCCAGGGCAGCCCCCGCCACCCCCACAAGACAGGCAGCTGTGCTCCAGGGCTGCCTTGTTCCTTTCTTTTCTTCCTCTTTTGTTTCTTTTTTCTTTTTTTTCTTTCCTTTTTGTTTCCTTCTCTCTTTGTTTCCTTCCTTTCTTTCTCTTCCTTCCTTCTTTTTTTCTTTCTTTCTCTTCTTTCCTTCTTTCTTCCTTATTTTTCTTTCTTTCTTTGCCTTCCTTCTCTCTTTCCTTCCTTCTCTTTCTTTTTTCTTTTGTTCTTATTTCCTTCCTTCTCTCTTTGCTTCCTTGCTTGCTTTCTCTTTCTTTCTTCCTTCTCTTTTTTCATTTTTTCTTCTTTCCTTTCTCCCTTCCTTCCTTCCTTCATTCTTTCTTTTTTTCTTTCTTTCTCTTCCTTTCTCCCTTATCTCTTTCCTTCCTTTTCTTTCTTTCTCTGCCTTCATTCTCTCTTTCCTTCCTTTCTTTCTCTTTCTCTTCCTTCTCTCTTTCTCTTTCTCTTCCTTCTCTATCTTTCTCTGTCTTTCTTCTCTTTCTTCCTTCCTTTTCTTTCTTCTCTGCCTTCCTTCTCTCTTTCCTTCCTTCCTTTCTTTTCCTTCTCTTCCTTTCTCTTCCTTCCTTCCTTTCTCTCTCTGTCTTCCTTCTCTCTTTCCTTCCTTCTCTTTCTTTCTCTGCCTTCCTTCTCTTTCCTTCCTTCCTTCTGTTTCTTTCTTGCTTCTTTTTTCTTTCTGCAGGCAGAAGGGGCTGTGGGCAGGCAAGGATCGCGGAAGGTGAGGGGCCCAAGCGTGGAGGGGCTGGGCACTGTGAAGTGCTGGGGAAGAGGGAGGAACTGCACTCCTGCCCTTTTCCCCACGTTCTCTCCTGCCAGCCATGCCACCACTCCCCTTCCCTTTCTTGCCACCCCCTGCCCTGCCCTGCTATACTCCTACATTCTCCCCTGGCCTGCCAGCCATCCCACCCCTCCCCTCTTCTCCCCTCCCCTCCCTTGTCACCATGGCCTTTGTCCCCACACTCTCCCCACCCCGCCCTCTTTTGCCCTACCACCCCTTTTCTTCTTTGCCCCTCTTCTTTGATGAGACATAATGTCACTTAAGCATAAAATACATTTAAATTATTAATAAAAAAACAATTTTAAATAACAACTTTTATTAATTTTTCATTCTATATTTTTCAATAATTTCTGTCACGTGAGTTTGCACAAAAAATTTTATTCAGAAAAAGTTTTGCACACAGGTTGAAAATTTTGCAAACAGGCCACCAAACCTTAGAGGGAACATTGTTCCTGACCCTAAATATTATGAACAGTTAGACCCTGAGCATGTGTGCAAGGCCTACCAGCCAGACACCTGGAAAAGAATTCTCTGTAGTAGCCCAGAGCTCTTCCCATTTAGTGACCCATCACTGGTGCTTGGAAATATTTGCTGCTGGCAGTCACAGATTGACTACAAGCTATTTTAAGCAGTCTCATCATACCATCCCCGCCACAAACTTGCAAAGCTCGGGCTTGAAGCAAATTATGTTTTCTTGCCTCCACTGTTTCCCTTTCAATTTGTTAAATCAAAATAGTTGGGGTCACTTTGACATTAATCTATTTTCTGAGCTACCCTGGTGCCTTATGGGAGTTGTAAATTCACTGCTATGGGCTGGGCGCCCTGGCTTTTCCTACATTTCTTATGATCACCATGATCTCCTGTCTGGTTTAACCAATACAGTGCATTATCAGCGTCACATGATCACAGTGCACCAGGAGATATAATCCAGGTGGAAACTCAGTCCTTAGGAGAGAATGGATGTACGAGGCACCTGAACTACAACCCATGAGGCACTGCTGCAGACGAACACAGATTAATGTCAAACTAACCTGAAATGAACTGAAACATTCTGATTCAGGAATGTTAAAACATTGCATTTCAGTATTTCCACGCTGAAGCTTTTTGGAACTTCTGTGAAAAAAAAAATCATTATTTCATATTTGAGATGAAATATTTGTTTATCAAAATTTCCCATTGTACACAAATTCAGATTTTTAACTAGCTTTAATATTTTACTTTTCTTCACTTCCCAAAACATCTTTGTTGCCGCACCTCTGACATATTAGAAGTTTCGCTTTTTAAAAAATTAAGTATTGTCCTCTCAGCCAATAAGCTTGATTAATGTAATAGAAGTATCAAATGTGTACATTCATGAACAAAGATGGTTGTAACAGTCTGAAGCCAAAGTAGGAGGGTGGAAATCAAGTGCCTTCATGGCCTACCATCTCCCTACCTGTATCATATACAGCTGTTGATCATTGTCTCTGCTCTGCCAATGATGATAGCATTTATCACCCAGGGGTAAAATTTTCCCCTCAGAAACGTTTATGCTTTTTCTTATGCTGTCCCGTAAGCATGGAAAGAGATTCCCATAAAAGTCCACAAGGCGGCTCTATTACCTTACTTTAAATCCCTCTTTAAAAGTCTGCTCTGCTATGATATCTACAAAACACTCAAGCAATGGTTAGGCAGCTGGTCTGTTGTGACTCTTGCTTACTATACTAATTGTGATCATAGGCTCATAGGCTCTGTCTACACTGGCAATTTAAGTCGATTTAAGGAGGCTTAAGTCGACTTAAATTAAGCCACGTCCACACTAGGCTTTCATTAAGTCAACTTAAGAAATTCCTTAAGTCGACTTAATGAAAGCGTAAATCGACTTTGTAACTACCACTCATTAGGTCGACTTAACCCTTAAGTCGACTCCTTAAGTCAACTTAAGGACGGTGTGGATGTGGAGTAACCCTTAAGTCGACTTTATTAAGTTGACTTAAGGATGGTTAGGCCGACTTAACAAAGTGGACTAAGTTGACTTAAAGCTAAGTCAACTTGGTCCACTTTGTTAAGTTGACTTTAATAAGGTCGACTTTAAGTCAACTTAAAGTCGACCTTATTAAGTCGACTTAACAAAGTCCACCTAACATTTTCTAGTGTAGACATAGCCATAGGCTCTAAGGTCAGAAGGGACCAATATGATCATCCAGTCTGACATCCCACACCAGTGGTTTTCAACCTTTTTGGCTCGAGGGCCAAAAATATAATTTTTACAACTCTGAAGGGTCACCAGCCTATTTAATTAAAATTTAATTAATTACGTTTAGATTGTTTAATTTATAATTAATTAATTAAGTTGATTAAAATTTAATTGATTAAATTCATATTAAATTTTAATTAAATAGACTAGTGGCCTTTCAGGTTTGTAAAAATTCTATTTTTGGCCTTTGGGCCAAAAAGGTTTTTAAAAAAAATATTTAAAGTTTTTTAAAAGTTTGTTTGTTTTTTTAAAGGGCAGGATCATGGGTGCCCATGAACACCCGGAACTTCCCCCACCATCAGGCCGGGCCCAAACAGGCCTCCAAGGAACCAGGCCAGTCTGTCTCTCCTAGAGCTGATGCTGCAGGTTGGACACAAGCCTGGCCCCAGCTGGATGTGATCCCCTAACACTCTGTTCCTCTGGGTGTATGGGGCTCAGCCTAAATCGGCCCCAGCACAGCACTTTCCACATGCCAGCACCTGTCCAGGTCCCTCCCCCCCAGAGTTTTCTGCCCTGCTTGGGTATCGGGACGGGGCACCCCTGCAAGCCCTCACCTGGGCAGCAGCTGCTCTGCAATTAACCTGGCCCAGCTCTCTCCAGCGGGCTCTGCTCCTGGCTCCTTCCAGCCAGCCAGCACCTCCCTCCCTGCTCTCCAGGAGTCCTCGCCACTGCTGCCACTGGAGAGAACCCAGTGCCGTGAGAGGGTGGGAGAGAAGCAGACGGCCGCATCCCAGCTCCCAGCCACAACCCGGGACTGGGCAGCTGCAGTCCAGCTCCCATCCAGCGACAGCGGAGTGCAGGCCATTTAAAAAAGCCCCGCAGGCCACTTTTGGCCTGCAGGCCAGGAGTTGAGAACCCCTGTCCTACACAATGCAGGCCACAGAACCACCCTGCACTCTTAACTTGTGCTTCCTCTTAACTTGTACTTCCTCATCTGTTTTTTGTATCAATTTGTTGTCTAGTATCATACACTTAAACTATTAGCTCTTTGGGACAAGGACCATATTTTAATCACAGTTGAGTTCAGTGCCTGCTACAATGGGGCACCAACCCTAACTGAGGTCTACTGGGCACCACTTCAACACATACAAATTTATATTAATAAGAAATGGCTCTCCCATTCAGCCACCAAACATTGTCAATGAATGTGAGAGCATCATGTCAACAGCAAGCTATTATTGCAGTCAAAACTCTTTTTCCATACATGTGACCATTTACTAACAACAGCACTAGGATGTGTCACTACTACATTTTTAGTTAGGCCCCAGTCCTGCAAAGATTATGAACGTGTGTAACTTTATACACTGCTGGTAGTATCACTGAAGAAAATGGGATTATCCACACTGCATAAAGTTACACCCCTGTGTAAATCATGTCAGGAATGGAGCCCTAGTCTCTCATCAGATGAGTTTCCATTCCCACAGAAACCAATAGTTCTCAAGAGGAAGAAGAGCGGCATAGAGCTTTGAGTGCCTGGGGATTTCTCAGACATGTACGGCACTCTGAAATGGAAGCTCTAGAGTCCTCTTTAAACTTTAAATGCACAGGATAACAGGACCATGCCGGTGGAATTTCTGTGTCCATCAGTCTCATAAAAGAAGAACAGACCAGCTAGTCACTCATCTGCTGGGAATAGTGAACACATAGGTGAAGGAGACACTCCAATAATCCGTTTGCAGTGGATGACAGGCTGAGTGTGAGGCATCTCCTACTCCCCACAGTGTGACAGCATCTAAGGCAAGTACTGTGAGGAGAGGGAAGATAAAGATAAGGGTTAGGAGCTATGCTGGGACTTTTTCAAACTTCCTCTAGCAGGGTGGTCCTTAACTTTCCCAAATGTCAGCAAAGTTCTAGGCAAATCGTTTGAAGTATATTTTATTTATTTAATTGACTGATTTAGATGACGGTTGGAAAGAAATTCCACTCCTAAGGGAGCCTGCCCACAGTGTTAGGAGCCCTTGACACAAGTTACAGGTAACCATATTATAATCATTAAGGTCCTAATACTTAATGCCAAATAAATTGGTGTGTTTGCTCCCATAAATAGTCCCACTTTTTTGCAGTAGTTTTGGTGTTAAGAGTTTGGTGGATGAGGTCCTGAATGTCAATTTTCTTTCTACCTCTTGCTAGTCTGCACCATTTAAAAATCTGAAAACTGAATTCTGCTGCTGATGTGCTGTGAATGCTAACAGGAGTTACTAGTACAAAAAACAAGGGCGATGTCTACACTTGAAAAGTTAAGTCGAATTTATAAAGTCAACTTAAAGTGGACCTTATTAAGTCGATTTAACAGAAGTGGACTTAACTTTTCAAGTGTAGATGTGGCCCCTTTTTGACCTTATTAAGTTGACTTAACATTATAAGTCGACTTAAAAATGTCCACCTAGGCAACACTCCGCATCTCTCCTGGCTTAAGTTGACATAATAAAGTCAATTTAAGCGCTAGTACGAATTAAAATGTGGTGTTATTAATTCGAACTGAATTTTCCTTAATTCAACTTAAGGAGCATCTTAAGTCGAATTAAGGAAAGTCCAGTGTAGACATGGAGTACATTAAGTCGATTTAAGCCTCCTTAAATCGACTTAATTTGTTAGTGTAGACGCACCCATCGTCAGTTCAAGGAGTTACTAATGTTAATAGCAGCATAGTCTTATAATTGATTCTCGTATATGACTGCTGTTGGAAGAGTGTTTCTGCTCTTCTTGGCCACTAGAGTGCACTGGAGGAAGATAAACTGCCCTGTACACTGTTAATTATAGTTGATTTGCAAAAGTCAGTTCAAATGTCAGCCACTGGATCATCTGAAGTATGTTTTTCTGCAGAGCAATGGTTCTCAGCATGTGGTACTCATCCCGGGAAGGGGTCACCAGCGGTTGCCTGGGGGTAGATTAAACCCATACCAATTCCTTGTCCCTGGATTGGTTGGCTTGTGAGTGGATGGTTTGCTGTTATTTGACAGGATGGCTGGAAATGCATTAAGGACAAATACATTTAGGCCATGGAGTCGCAGCCTGTGTCTGGACTTGGGCCCAGAGGAAAATATAAGAAGTAACACAAGTGAGGATGTTATAGGGATTTCAGCCAGTTCTATTAATCAGCATGGCTATGTCTACACTTGTAAATTTAAGTTGACTTAACTAAGTTGACTTAAAGTCAACTTAGTTAAGTCGACTTAGCACGTCCACACTTAAATTTAAAGTCGACTTAGGGGGGAACTTACAAAGTTGACCTAGAGCATCCACACTGGACGTCTAGGTCGACTTCTAAGGGCTAGAGGGACCTAGGAAAGGTCCATGGTGGAAGGGGGGGCACCCCTTGCCCAGTGTCAGGGGGCTCAGCCTTTGACCCATTGTATCTGGGTACAATGGAGCAAAGGGGGACAGGGACCCTGGCAGGGCATAGGGGCAGGGTAGGCAGGGCTCTGCCCTGCCCTTTGGGGGGGCATGCCAGGCTCCCCCTGTGCCCCACCCCCAGTAGGGAGGGCAGTGGGGGAGTTCTGAAGAGCCCTAAGTCAACTTTAAGTCGACTTAGTGCTACTCCAGGTCTACGCTGGCTTAAGTCGACTTTAGGAAGTCAACTTTGTCGGTTGCACATTAGTGTGCTGTTCTGGCCACCCCACTCGGGCCCTTGGCTAAGTACACAATATGGAGCCTTTGGCCCCTTTAACTAAATGGCTGCCAGCAGCCCTAATCAGTAGCCACAGGGCTAGGTGTAGGAGGGCTCTGCCCAGACATGCAAGACCTGCAGAGAGTGGGGGGGCATGAGTCATACCTACAGCTTAGGGCTCTGCCCAGACATGTAGACCTGCAGTAAGGTCAGGGTAGTAAGTAAAGTAAGTAAAGTAAGTCATCAAGGTCTGCTGACCTGAGCTCCCTCCCTTACCTGTAATCACTGCCCTATGCAGCAAAAAGTAGCCAATTGCTGCTACAGGCAGGAAGCAAAACTGTTTAAAAACCGACATTTTGGGGCCAGCCAGGCAGGACGGTTCCTGACATCCCTGCCTGGCCTGATCACCCGACTCTGACCTCCTCCGCTCACGAGTCCTCCCGAGCATACCACGTGTAATTGCCAGCCCGAGAAACGAGTCTCTCTCTGTTCCTTTGCTATGTTGCTGCTTCTGCTGTTGGTGGAACTGGTATGAGTCTGCCCTGTAAACTTTCTCTAAAAGAAAAAAACTTTGCCTCCTTTTTGGCTGCTGTTTCGCCACTGCCTCCTCTGAGCCAAGCAAGCCCATGCTCCTTAAGAGTAGGCTTGCCTTCTGCCTTCTGGCTACTTAAACTGCCGCTGTTCTCTATAAATTTAAGAAATTGTCCGCTTTAATTTGTAAGTTTGAGATTGTCTGTTTTAGTTTTGTGCTGTTCTAACTTGTAGTTTTAAGATTGCATGCCTCACTTGTAGAGTTAAAGTTGTGCTGTGTCCTACCGTATTAAGTGTGCCCCGACTCATCTTTTGCTTCCCCTCTGCTCCCCAGACTCCCCACATGTGCCCTGACTCCCTGCTTCCCCACTTGCCTCCATTTCTTCTGTGTTGCTACCACGTGCCGGGGTTTTTGCTCCTCAAGCCCCGCTGCTCCTGCTCTCCTGCTTGCTTCTATTCTTTTCTGTCACTGCCATGCACTGTTTTGCATTTTACCCCTTTCACTTATACTGTTTAGACATCTTTCTAAGCCACTGTGAGTGGGTTTGCTGCATTTTGCATAGTGCCTTTTGTTTCTGTATGGTGCGAAGATATCTTTCTAGGTCACTGTGAGTAAGTTTTTGTGTTTTACATTGCACCCTTCCCCTTTGCACTGTGTTAAGACATCCTCTTTAGGTTACTGTGACGGAGCTTGCTGAGTTATCCTGTACCCTCCCCCTATGCAAAGTGCCTGAAGTAAACTGTTCAGTCACTGTGATTTAGTTTACCATTATAAGTTAAGTTAACCTAGTTTAAAGACCCCTACTGATTCTCCCCCCTTATAAATAAAATCAAGTCTGTTTAAAAGCCCATTGTGAAAAACTGTGACACACAATATACACACATATATATTTCATTACTAATTTTTGTATTGATTTGCATATTTTAATAAAGATTAATTTGTACCCCACTGGTGTGGTAATTGCCCCCCAAGATCCTCAAAGTATCGAACCTGCTGGCCAGATCTGACTTAAGCCTAAAGTCAAATTAAAAGGAGGTTTAATAAAGTCGACTTAATTTTCATTAAGTCGATTTTATTTTCCTTAAGTTGACTTAAGCAGCTTGCTTAAGTCGACTTAAGGAAAGTGTAGTGTGGAGGCGGATTAAATTAAGTCAATTTAAGCAATCTTAAATTGACTTAATTTCTAAGTGTAGACGCACCCCACATGCCGAGAGTGCAGGTACTGGGCACTTGTTACCTACACCCACATGGTTCCTCATTTGGTTCCACACTTCTTGAAGTTCTCACTCCTAATTTATCTGATGCTTAATAAGAGACATTAAGCATCTTTTATAGTCAGAGGGAGAGCCACTAATGTGGTATTATTTTTATTTTTTGAATTATTTCTCATTGCTCTAGCTGTGTTTCTTCAGCTGGGGCCAGACTTTGATACTCTCACTCATGATGAATGTGCCGTTGGAGTCAGGGAGACAATTAGTGGAGTAAAAGGCCATGCAACCTGAGTAAAGAAATGTAAAGGTGATGGACCTACTCCTATGTGTAAAGTTACCCATGGGCACAGGTGTTGACAAGATCAGACCCTACATTTGCAAGCCTCATGGGGATAGAAAATCATTTTGAAACTAAGCAGCTTGTCCTCCCCCTTCAAATTCTCCTTTTAAGCTCTCCATTTTCTTTGTGTTTGTAGGAGTTTTTTGTCTTTTTTTATAATGTTCCTTTGAATCCTTTAGAAATCATTTTTACAAGTCACATAATTTTTTTCTGTATGTACCTGTGCTTGCATACTGAGTGGGGAACCTCCACAGAGTTCTCCACAGGACTCGATTTAATGGCCGTGTAACGTTTTAAAACGTAACTCAGTGTACAATCCCAAATGCACAGTACAATGACTCTTCTGAGAAGAGTTGAATAAAAGCTTTTTTGGCCACCAGTATAATTTTTTTTTTTAATTTCTGGGGTTTTTTTCCCCAGGAGAGTTGGGCAAATTGTCATGATAGAAACTGAAAAGCATGTAGGTTCCCTCATTTGTAAAACACTTCTAATGAGAGAGGGAGCACAGCAGGGGAAGTAGATACTGACTGCCTTTTAATACTGTACATTAGTTTAATTAGCTCAGTGGGAAAAGAAACAATCTGAGAAGTCATGCCCTGAAATGTCAGAGATACTGCACTTCTCCCTCCAAATTAGGGGAACATCATTAGTAAAAATATAGTTAAAATTGCATTGCATTGAGATTTGTGCTAGAAAGTGGGATTAAAATCCTCAGTTTCCTAATGGAATTTCGTTTGGAAATGTCAACAGCACACTTAAATGCTGGAAGCTTTAGAAATATTTCTGATGAATAGCGCTGCATTTAGCAATGTACTTGTCTCCATTGGAAAACAGGAGAAAGTAGGGAGCATGGTAAAGAGGACAAGCGTTTAAAAAAAAAAAAATACAGATCTACTGATTTACATATTCTGTACTGTGATATCTACTTAACCCTGCCTGCTGATGTTCTGGTAGCTAATCAGGTCTACATATGTGCTAAACCACAACTGTTCTTCTTCCCCATCTTTCCTTCTCCTGATCCCTTACTCCTTGCCTCTAACCCTAACTAAAAGCACTAATAGCAACACAGGTAAAATATCTACTCCAATTCTTCACCATATTCATTTGCTTGTATTTGGGTAGCCTTATCTTCTATCCTTTGTTTGTCTGCATCTTTTCACTCTATCAGTACTCAGGAGCAGAGACTCTCTCTTTTTGTTTTGTATGGCACCTAGCACAATGTAGCATCAATCCAAACAGGAGCCCTAAGGGTTCTACTTCAATATAAATATTTACTAGGAAATCTTCAAATTTCCTACCCTCGGATGCACGGCGACATAATATATATGGACTGAGATTTTAAAATAGCTGGTTTCCTGAGGGAGGCTAGAGGTACAGATACACCAGATATACCTGCTGCTATTTTTTCTTGTCTCATTCCAGTCAAGAAGCTGCATATATGCAAACGGACTGGATAAGCACTTCTGAAACAAAATATGCATAGCTAATAATCATATTCTGTGGTTAGCTGAAGGAATGATGATCTTGTGGCAAAGGAACTGCCCTGTATACTGTAAGAGCTGATTTCTGTTGCCATCTGTGCCTGTGTGGCCCTAGGCATATCACATGTAGCTATATCTTCAGAGAGCTCACAAATTTTGCATGCCTTAATTTTGGGTGCCCATATTGATACACATGGGGATAGATTCATAAGAAGGACTTAAGCACATTACTACCTTTTTAGGCGTCCAAGTCCAACGCTTAGCACCTCTGGCTTTCATAAACCACCTGCTCAGCTGTCACATAACACCATAGGCCCCTAGAAGTCTTGGGCACCTAAGTTTCCACTGGTAAAGTTCCGTAGGTTCCGAAATTTCTGCCTCACAGTACGCACACTACTGACATCACTGAACCGCGGCCCCCTACTTCACATCTAAGCTACAGTGGTATTCATAAACTAGGCATTCCCATGCCTTATCTCATCCAGACATAATCCTCAGCGGCTGCCAACAGCCCTCCTATCAGTAGCACCCTGCAGATCCACGGATATCCACATCCGCGGGTGCAAATGCGGATATCCACAGACCCGTTGCTGCGGATTGCGGCTCAGGTATGGATACTATTTTTATCTGGTCACGGCTGTATGTGCAGAGAGCACCATTGCTCCACCCAGAACATCTGATTGGTTACATCTGCAGCCTTGACTGAATCCAGGGGCCAGTCCAGGCATAGTAACAGTTGCTCCCCCTCCCACTTCCCCCACTTCCGCCCACTCCCCCAGCACCAAACAGCTGAGTGATCTCAGCAGCCCCCGTTTCACATGGCCAGCCCCGGCGGAATAAGAGTTGCTCAGATCTGGGCTAGCTGGGGCTCTGAACAACATCAGGCTTTTACTGGCTCATCCGGGTCCTGGGTCCTGCCCCCAGGTGTCCTTCACAGTCCTGACTCCAGACTGTGAGAGCCAGAGCCCAGCCCATCAGAACTGGTGTTCAGTTTCAGTGGCCAATCCCCACCTCCACTGGTCAGCTGAGAAAATGCAGCAGCCCAGACTTCCGAGCCCAGCCCAGGCAGAATAACAGTTGCTCAGAACTGAGCCAGCAAAGGCTCTGAAAAACACTGGGAGCTGTCAGCAACTCGCTCCCCTCTCAGCTGTTTCTCAGGCTCCCTGAACCTAGCTGGCCAGAGTTGTCCTCATTGGCCAGACCCCACACACATCAGCTGATAATGGACAGCTGCTTCCCCCCTTCCCTGGCTGCCAGCCTTCCGATCTGATCACTCAGCTGAATTAATTACCTTGCCCATGGTGAACAGTTGAGTGATCTGACCTTAGCTCTAGTAGGTGGAATAACTGGATGATCAGGGCCAGCAGGGCTCTGAACAAACAGTATCAGGAGCTGCTGGCTAGTGCCGCTCTACCTGCCCCCTTCCTCGGGCTCTGTGTGAGGCAGCTGCTGCTCTCTAACAATCCAGGAACTGACAGGCAGCTGCCCTAGAAGAAAACACAGAGATTGCACCAGGGTCCTTAGGACTCTCTATAATGCTGTTTAAAATAAAAACAGTGTGTGAACGTTTACTAAGCCCCTACTTTTAAGTTGGTACATTACAGAACACACACAGGCAGGAACACAAAACAGAAGCACAGTGTTATGCTGAGGAGCCGAGTGGAGCGGAGATGCTGCAAGGCAGGGGCAGGGCAGTTGTGGATACCCACAAAACATGGAGATGCAGATTGCGGATCAGATATGTGCTTACATGCCTCGGATATGGATCAGTTGCAGATCCACATTTTTGTATCTGCACAGAGTTCTACCTATCAGATCAGGTCCTGCATAACACACACCTGAGGAGGAGGTGTAAATGGTGTTACCTAATACCCAGTAGCTGATTGCTAGAGCACTCATGCAGGATGTAGGAGACCAGAGTTCAGGGCTGTCCCCACTTATTCTGGTTCAGAGAAGGAAGCAGAACCCAGGTGTCCCATCTGAACTCCTGAACCCTTGAGCTATAGGATAGGCCTGAGCAAACCATGGCCTGCCGGTCAGATACAGCCCAAAGGAACTTTTCATCAGGCTCTCCAGCTGAGGCTCAATGGAGCATGGCAGCTACTCCCCCTCCTCCTAGCCCCACACCTACCCCACTCCACTCCCACCATATGGACCCAGCAGCACCCTCCTAGCATGAGTGAACTGACCGCTTCCCCCTCCCGAAACTATCCCTTTTCCATCACACGTGCCCAGTGGTGGCACCCTGGCCAAAGCATAGTGGGTATGTCTACACTTGCACCCTAAGTCGACTTAACAATGCTTAAGTCGACCTACAGAACATTGTGTCCACACTGCGTGCTCCCTTAAGTCAATTTAAGTATTTCCTTAACTGAGAAGCCATTAAGGACACAATGCTTGTATTCCTTATGTCCTTAATGGCTCATCAGGTTACTCCCTGGGACCATTCTACCTGAAAAATTCCTAAACATTAAGGAGACAATGGTTGGTGACATCCTGTCTGGGGCGTTCCCATAAAATCACACAAGTTAAAGTATAGATAGAACACTGAATTCCTAGCTTCTAATCGAAATAGAATTCCTAGACATAAACTATATAATCATTCACAGCAAATTACTACCTTTCTATTGATACCAAACATGAATAGTTCCTATGGATTATAGCATTTATGAAATATTCATTGAAAATAATATCATAAATGCTTCCCTAAATCCAGACAGTGTCACACCCTGCCCACATGCCCTGCCCTTTAGGGGGGAATGCCAGGGTCCCCCTGTGTCCGTCCCCCCCGGCAGGGAGGGCATTCGTGTAGTCCTGGGGTAGCCCTAAGTCGACTTAGGGCTACCCCAGGTCTACACTGGCTTAATTCGACTTTAAAAAGTCAAATTAAGCCTTAAGTCTACTTAAATCTAGGTTTAATAAGTCGACTTAATTTTCATTAAGTCGACTTTATTTTGCTTAAGTCGACTTAAGCAAGCTGCTTAAGTCAACTTAAGGAAAGTGTAGTGTAGTGTAGACGCAGGGCAAATTAAGTCGACTTAATTTACCAGTGTAGACGCAGCCATTGGGAGTGCGAGTGCGAGGGAGGACCTAGCCAATCCATTCCTCTCCCTTGGCTATCCTGAGCCATTACAAAGATTAATAGAGATCCCAGCAGCAGGCGTACAACAATTTAGGGCAGCAATAAACTGTGCCAGGAGATTCTCTTTCTACTGTCTCTGACTGGGTGAGGCACAAATCTTTTTCCTCTCTCCTAACACCAGCCTAGGGATGTATGTGAGCTAGACTTGCAGAATCTGGCCCTAACGTAATTGGCTCTGACTTGAAATGCACACAAGGGGATCTATTGAATAAGAAGGTGCAATTTCACAGCCCCTGCTGTCACCCGAAGCCCCGAGGCTGAGCTGGGGGCTTGCCCAAACTGGTGAGGATTTGAGCCAGCCCCCTAGCTCAGTCCAGGGGTTTGGGTGGCGGGAGGGGTAAGCGTGGCAGCTTCCGCCACCACCTGAAGCTTCAGGGCTGAGCTAGGGGGG
>ML685929.1:0-55985 GCA_007922175.1 Pelusios castaneus | reverse complement strand
GACACTTTGTATAAATAACTACATAGTCAGTCAGCCAGAGGAAAGAGAGAGCTTATCTCTGGAGTCCATTTGTTCTTCCAACCACTCAGTCAGGGGTGTAAGAGAACCAAGTTCCAGGCCCTGCTCTCATGACTAGTCAGCTATACTAAGTGGAACAGCTTAAAACAGACAGGCTGAGAGAGACTCACCTCAGAAGCACCAAAGCCTGGCCATTTGACACTCACCCAGGATGTGGATGTCAAGGCCGTTTCCCCACTCTGGCACTTTAAGTGCAGAAGGTGGGAGCCTACAAAAGACCTTAAAAACCACTGGCTCTAAAGCCTTGTCTTAAAACTCTCCACAGCTCCCAATTCCCTGGCCTTAGAGTGGTATTACTGCCACCACCCAGATGCAAAAACCTCTTGAAAACCCAGGAAGGCACCCTTGGGAATTCCTTTCTGTGAGGTACCCTCAGTCACCCTTATTCCTTCCTCAGGAGAGTGACTGAACTCCAACTGTGATATCAGCTGCAAATGGAACTGATTTCCCTTTAGTAGCTGGCTGTGCAGTCTGAGGCATATGCACACAAAACCTCTTGCCTTTTAGGACACAGAAACAAAACTTATTTTAAAAGGATAAATGTTCTTTAATTAAAAGGACAGCTAGGAAATACCGAGAGTTGCTTGTCTGGGATATAACTTAGGTAGTTACAAGATGGGGGTGGGGGGGTTACATGTGCTCAGCACAGAGGAATCCAAAAAAGAACCAAAACAAAGAAATACCGTGAACGCACCTAGCTAAACATTCCCTGTTCTACTCACACATGGTCAGTTACAGATCTGAGCCTTTCTTAGGCAAAGATGTCATTGGATTCTCCAGACCTCGCTGCCTGGCCTCCTCCTGCTCCTTCCAAGAGCTCTGCTGCCACCAAACAAGAACAGGCAGGGCTGCTGCTCCAATTCAAAAACCTGTAATCTGTTTCTATTGGCTCTCCTGTGACTTCTCTAGCACTCACTGTCTAGGGTGTTAACCCTTTCCCTCCCCAACATTACTACAGTGGCAGATTCAGATTCAAGCCCCTGTTCCATATCAAGCAAGCAAGGACTTGAAACATGCGTTCACATCTCAGATGAATGTCCTAATAATTAGGATAGAGGGTATTTATCTGTGAAGATTTGTGTTTTCGGGTCTCTCTCAAGTCATGAGAAGGGGACTGACCTGACTTAACCAAACTCAAGAACTGGCTTCACAGCCATGAATCCAAAACAGTGATAGGAACCTACCTACCTTTGAAGGGTAGTGCATACAGCAGGAGAAAGAAGCCGTGGTGCATGGGACTCCTGTCTCCTGTTGGCCCCACTCCCCAGCTGGGAAGCATGGCCAGCAGGGAAGAGAAGCCGGGGCGCACAGGGCTCCTGTTTGCTGTTGACCCTGCTCCCCACCTGGGAAGTGCGGCCAGCAGAGGACAGGAACCCCGCACATGGGGGTGGGGACAGCAGGGAGGAGTCCCTGGCCCTGCTCCTTTCTGGCCCTGCCCATGGTACTTGCTGACAGTGTGGTGGGCGGGGCTCGCATGGGGACCGGCAAAGGTTGCCAATCACTGGCTTATTGTGTTCACATTTTTGTGGTTGGGTGGAGGGTTGGGGGGCAGGACCTGGATGGTGCATCTGTTAAAAGAAACATTTGCAAAGTTCTGCCTGCACACAGTGGAGATGAGGAACACATGAGCTCTAAAAACACGTCATCCCATGATTTACGCTTCCTCTTCCTAATCATGCTAAGGCACTCTGTAGGAGTACATCTACACTTGCACCTTAGGTCGACTTAAGGATACTTAAGTCGACCTATAGAATGCTGCGTACACACTGGGCGCTTCCTTAAGTCGACTTAAGCATTTCCTTAAGTTGACTTAATAACTCCACCTCTGAAGATTGACGTAACGCCTAAGTTGATCTTGTTAGGTTGATTTAAAGCTGATATGGACAGGGAATAGCCCTAAGTCAACCTAATTGGAGTCAGGCTGGAGAGAAGGGGAGAGCCACAGCCGGGGAAGATAAGGCTGGGGTGGAGGGGAGAGCTGGGGCCAGGGAGATGGGCTGGAGTGAAGGGGAGAGCCACAGCTGGGGAGAAGGAGAGCCATGGCTGGGAAGAAGGGGAGCCGTGGTTGGGGGATTGGGAGCTGGGCAGAAGGGACATGGCAGGGATCGGGGGCTGGGGAGCGAGCGGCTTCCTAGGAGAAGGGAGCCATCAGGGGTCCCCAACCAGGGCTCCAGCGGGGAGGGAATCCCTCGCTGGGGCCCCAGCCCCAGCGGGGTATTCCCTCCCACTGAAGCCCCAGCTGGGGAGCCCTTCTCCCCAGGACTGCGGCTTCCCGGCCAAAAAGGAGAAGGGAGTAGGAGCTTCCTCGGGGACAAGGGAGCCATGAGAGGCTCCCTTGTCCCCCTGCTCTAGGTCGACTTATGCAATAAGTCAACTTAGGGCATCCACACTGGCTTAAGTTGATTTAGCAAGTTGACTTAAGCCTTAAATCAACCCAAAACAAGGTGTAATTAAGTCAATTTAAGCTTTCCTTCAGTCAACTTAAGAAACAGCTTAAGTCAACTTAAGGAAAGCCCATTGTCAATGGGAAGTAAGTTAGGTCAACTTAAGCCTCCTTAAGTTGACCTAACTTGTAAGTGTAGATGCTCCCTCTGAGTCTGAAATGAAGGAGAAAGCCCACTGGTGTACTGCCAGCTTGATCAACCAGACCTTGGATAAAAAACAGCATGTCTTGGCTTTTTTACCTGGCCAGGGGTTTTCTTCTCTCAGTTTGCTCTGCTTCCTCTCACTGACACCTAGTGTATTACTGGATGTGTCTGTACTAGTATTAGCTCAAAAGTAAGCAACTGTATTTGAAAGAAATCCATTACCAGTGTTCTGTTCCACCTAATTTGTACATAAAATGTTTACATAGGGACTTGTTTGGAAGCTGTTTTCCTTGTAATTTGAATTTGGTTGGTTAATGCTTGCTTGCAGTATAAAGAGCAAACTATGTCTTCTAACTTCATCTAAATCAGTAGGATTTATTTCATAGAAAATAAGTTTAGGATCAGTTCTTGCCCACCCTGAAATTCACTGTGTCCTCTCTCTGCCCCCCTCCCCCACACACAAAATTTTCTGGAGCCACCACTGATGGAAATCAGTGTGATTCTTTCAAGTGAATTTGGGATTGGGGCCTATATGCACAATTTTAAATGTGAACTGCTTAGCTGAAAACTAATATAGTGATATTAAAGATTCAGAAGATAACCTGATTCGTAAGCCCTGTCCCTACAACTGAGCTCTGGATGGGAAGACCTGTACATGTGTGCAAAGTACCATGGAAGTCAGAGGGGGTTCGTTTAAATGCACTACTTTGCCCACACAAAGCTTATTGCAGGAGGGTGGCCAATCCTTTTTATAATGTGTTAGGGAATATGCTTTGGGCTGCAAACTTTCTAAAAAAAAAAAAAAAAAAAAAAAAAAAAGACCTAGCGATCTGTTGGGGAAACAGAGAAAAGGATACAGAGAACCAAATAATAAATATGCATTACCAGCACCCATAACTGGAGGTGCCACTAACGAAACAAAGTACTTTTCGTAGCTAGTACCAGGCAAGAAAGCTGAGACCAGCATTTCCAAATAAATAAAAGCAAATTTGCAGTGTGGAAAGAGATTTTCACAATTTAAAATTAAAAATGGAGATTAAAGTCTCACTAAAAATACCATGAGTGTCTCTTTCACTGTATAACAAACAAGGAAACTAGTGGCCCTTTTAAAGACTAAAAAACTTATTTAATGCAATATAAGTTCCACAATCTGATTTCAGTGGAAATTTTGCTTAAGTAAAGACTGATCGTGTACCATTTTTGTGTCATACAGTTAGCTCAGCTATGTCAGATATCTGGGCATTCTTCATCCCCTGATTTCTTCAATGCATCCCAGTAGAACAGCTGTTCATGAGGTTTCACATAATGGCATGCCACAATTTTCTTGAAGCGACAAAGAGAGAACTCAAGCCCATCTGGGAAGAATGTCTGCTCCGAATGAAGTTCCTCCAGGCTGATTTTTAGTTCAGCAAGACAGTCCTATGAAAACATCCTCCAGTTTAATAAAAGGGACACTTTCTGAAAGATTATAAATTTGACTAGCAACATCAGTGGAGAAAACATAACCAGTTCCTGAACAAAATGGAGGATATGTGCTTCCTGGATATTCACACTTACTCACATACCATTTACTAAATATATGTCATATTAGGAACTCATTGATTTTTAAAAACCCTGTAAAAAGTCTGGTGGTTCTGTTTTTTCTTAACAGAAGTTTGGTCAGGTGGAAGATATCGACAAATACATCTGCATCAGTTTTCATCACAAATTTGGACTGAGAACAAAATTTGTGAACCCATTGGATTCCCATCATTGTCTTTAAAGTCAAATTATAATACACATCTAAAAAATCCTTCTGGATAACGTCTCTGTATTTCCGACTTTCAGAAATCAGACTAGTTTGTTCATTTTGATTTGCGGTGGTTCCCAGGAGAAAATATGTCACAATGCGTTTGCCAGCAACTAGTCTCTGTTTCCCCCATGTGTGACGGACCGCCATCCAAACTTCATTCTGACCAGGTGATGATGTCACGAGGAGAACCAGGAAGGGAGGAGACCTACCACAGTTTATATCTGGGAACTGCAAAAAGTTTCCATTTTCTATTATAAAAGTCAATGATGTGGCCTCATTCATCTTTTGATCAAATATGCAGTGTTCAATCAATTTCAACATGAATAAATACAAACAGGCAAATGCTACAATTAAAAAAAAATCCTTCTGAATTTCTTGAAAGCCGTCTGGAAGAAAAAAAAGCAAATAGTACATTGGAAAATAATATTGCTCCTTTGTTTACCAAACTGTGCTGTGCTTTAGGAAGTTAAGGTGCTTTCCCTTTTGTAGAACTTGGCAGAGTTTTGCCTGCTGTCCAACAAGATCCACATGGGAAGACCCACTGATATCAAGGACATACATGCAGATGCTTCAGGGTTTATTGTTGGCTTTTTGCCTTCAGTATGACATAGGAATATGACTATCAGAACTACCCTGCCAGGTGTTTCCCCACCAGCCAGTGCTCCCAGAAACCAGCCATAAAGAGAGAGCTCTACAGCAGAGATTGTGGGACTCAAGCATGGTGCGGGAGGGGGATTAATAGTAATAGTTTTATGCTTTATTTCTCCATTCATTTTTTGACAGGTGACCATGCCCTGAGTTCGTAAGTATGGGCCAGTTAGAAGGTTGAACTAGACCATTTGTTTCTCCTTATCTTCAATCCATTATGTATAAAGGGAACCCCATATTGATCCAGCAGCTGCTCCTATGCTTTCCTCCCTTTCTGGAGTCCTAGGGAATAGATTTGAGATTATGCTGGCCATTTTGAAAAGGAACAGGAGATAAGCTGAATTGTATTCTTCCCTTTTCATACCCTTTTTGGGTTGGTTTAAATTCTTAAAACACAAAAAAAAGAGGGCTTTCTATTTTACTCCTCTTTTTGGAGGAAAGATATAATAAAAAAAACAGTTAAACAGAATCATTCATGCTTGTAACAGAAGTCTATTCTTTGATGATGTTTTAACCACTTTGTACAAAACTTAATAGAACAATGAATAAGGCCAAAAGAGCCACCGAATCTTAATGATGGTAAAATAAAAAACTTCCACCTTCAAAGTTTAACTCTGAGAGACAATTATAGATTAATTATTTACATGTGTGCAGCATGTGTGTCCCCAGTACCCTTCGAAAATTGCTGGCAAAAAAATAAAACCCTGGTTTTAGAACAGCTGTGAGTTTTAGAACACTCAAACGGAAAGGAGGACAGAAAAAAGAGTGAACAGTTATTTCTTCCAATTACCTTAAACAGTGCCATTCTCTCGCAGTTGTCCTCAGCAACGGATCTCTGCAGAGCCACCAAGAAGGTTTTTCCTTGGGTGTGGGGAAGAGAAAAAATATAGTACGACAAAGGCAGTTCTTCCTCTTTCTCCCCACTTCCTCATGATAGGGAACTTGAGTGAGCAAATTTACATACTTCAGAGCTGCAGGCTCCTTGGGAGTTTAATCCTCTGAGTAGAGGATTGTTTTTTCTAGAATGTCCCAAACTACTTCAATGTCCTCCTTTTACTCCAAGTCAGATGCACACCCAGAACCTATTCTCTGTGAATGCCATGAAAATGTCTGGTCATTAGTATAACTGCACTCAGAGTTCTAAATAACTGCTTCTTGAGCCAAATCCAGGTCACCTTACTCACATGAATGGTCCCATTAATTTCGAGGGGACATCTCATATGCATAAAGCAAGCAAATCAGGCAATTAGTTTATTACAGTTATCTTCAGCCAGCAGTGAAATGCACTGTTGAAATCAATTGAATTGCTATTAGATAAAAACCACTTTGCAGAGATAGATACATGTAGTGAATGTCATGTTCATTACATCTGTGAGTGATAGATCATTACATCAAACATTGGAATGACATGACATGACATAGCAGTTTTCATAGACTTGCATGTAGTCTGGGCCCTATAAAAAGGATGAGAAACATTCCATTCGTTCTACAAACACCAAGGAGCATTGTGTTGCAACCAACTTGACCCTACTCCTCCCACGAGCTCATGCACGTGGCCAGTGGTTTAAGTCGAGTAATGCTGAGGCAGGTAACTATCTCCCTCCTGCAGAACTCTTCCAATTGCGTTAATAAGTGATTTTGATTTTCTGGGGTAACAGCATGGGATACCAGGGAATCAGAGAAAGATTGGGTATGTGGTAGCATCCCTGCTCTATGCGGCCACAATTTGCTGCTTCTAGTTAGTGTGCTACGGCTAGCCCAAAGTGAGAAGGACAAAGGACTCAAGGAACAGCCATGTCACAAGCTCCCCTAGAACTCCACTGAGAGCTACAGTGTAACCATTTTCACACACAACAGCAATAATTCTTTTGCCTGCTGTTCAGAGGGTGGGGAGTCAGTCATTGCAACCTTGCAGGTAGAGATGATTGAAAATATCTTTTTTCTTTTTTGCATGAAATATAGAAAAATTCCTTTTCTTCCTTAAATGTCATGGGGGGGAGGGAATAGCTTTTAGTTAAACATATGAAGCCAAAAACCAAACTAGTCTGTTTTCAAAAAACAATTTTGGCACCATTTTTTTCAGTTAAAAAGTTTGGTTTTGAAAAAAAAAATTATGTTTTTTACCAGAAACCATTTTTCACCCATAAAAGGGGTTTTGACCCATTCTTTTCAGCCATGTCTACTTGCAAACCCAATTGCCATTGCTCAGGAGGGGAGCAGAAGATAACCCATGGAGGGAAGTCATTCTGTGAAGATGTTCCCAGATGTGCGCAGAATTACCTTATGGATCTTTGCGTTCTGAATGATTGCCTGGCCCTACCCCTGTAATATTTGTAGAACCTGCCTATGGGAGCTTGTGCTGTCTAAATTTGGCTTCTTCAAAACCAGAGATTTGTACAGGTAAAACCTTCCAGCCCCCATCACTGTGCTCAGAAAATGGAGGACACAGCCTTGCTCCTTTCAGCCATGCGCTTCCCTCAGAGTCTTTTAATGCAATGGTTTTTAAACTATGGGTCACGACCCAGGACTGGGTCCCAGACTCTCAGGGACTGGCTTGCAGTGCCCTCTGCTGCCAGTGCAGTAGCCGCCACCGAAAACCTTAAAAGCGCACAGGATAGCAGCAGTAGCCAGTGCCCTTTTAAATCTTCTGCTGCTGCTAACACTCCCAACAAGGGGGAAAGGAAGTAGTGGTAGGCATGGGCATCATGGAGCATGGGCCTACGTGTCCCTGGAACGAAGTCACCTGGAGCGGTGCCTCCCCATGACATGCTTGGGGACAGGTGTCCAGGCACAACCTGGAAAGAAGCCACTCAGAGCTGCTTCTCTCTGCAGCGTGCCTAGGGATTCCCCCCGCCCCAGCCAAAAGAAGCCACCTGGAACAGCTCCCTTCAGCAGCAGCTGGGGTGGAGGTCCCCAGGGATGCCGTGAAAAAGAAATCCACTCCAGGCTTCTTTCAGTGTCATCCCTGGACACACACACACACACACACACACACACACACACACACACACACACCTCGCTGTGGCTGCCCCCTTTTCAGTGGAGGGGGGCTGCTGACATGACTGAAGAGTTGAGGGGCCAGCACCTCTGGCCTAGTGCACACTAACCCCAGGGCCCATACCTTGAGGGGTTGGGGGGGGGGGGGATTTAGAGGCCTCTGCCCTGAATATTTTCCCTCTATTATACTTCTATGAAAACTCAAAGATATAATTGTTGGTTGCGGGCATAAATGATTCTTTTCAACTGGGTCCGGAAAAAAAAAAAAAAAGTTTGAAAACCACTGCTTTAATGGGTCTCTGTGCCTGCAGTATTGTGAAAATTTTTAAAAAATAAGCTGAGGCCTATGTGCCTACACTGAGCTACATCGTTCAGCCTCACTTGTAGCACAGTTAAGTGTGGTTTCCCTCCGACTCTGATGTTCCCCTCCCAAAATCTGGGCTGTGGTGCTGCTATGCCTCCCTTATCACCCCCTTCTGGACCCTGACTTACTGCGCTTTACCAGGTGGCCTCCCCCTCATGGGTCAGCCCACACCAGTCTCCTGTATGTAATGAGTCCCAAGCAGGGAATGTGTGCTCTCTAACCACTCAGGGGAGAGTGCCCCAGCGAGCACTCCCAGCCCACAGATACCACACCGGGAACTTCTGTCCTACCAGGAACTGGACCCTTGCCCAATCACCACTCAGACACCAGTTTATCAAAGAAACTGGAATGTACCCAGTTGTTCATTCATCCACTCTAAAGTTCACACAGCTTTTGATTAAACAAACACCAGTTTATTGATTAGAACATGATTTTAAGTGAGTATATAGCAATTCAATGCACAATCATCTAATAAAGCAGTCAGGAGTTAACCACTAGCAAATTTAAATATAAAATGCATTCTATCCTAAGGTTCATTGTTCAGTCTTGCTCTCTAGCTTACCCACAAGCCTGGCCAGTGATGGTTTTCACCAGTGTTTGCCTTCAGCCCCGGCCTGTAGTTTGCATAGCCTTTGTGATGCATCCTTTATGTTTACATGCTGGGAGACAACTCTGAATGTCTACCTTCCTCCCTGAGCCATGTGAAATACAAAGGAACATGTTTCACATCTCTACATACAGATGATGCTGCAGGAAACGATACCATAGCAATACTGCAGAATATGTTATGTGCATTCATAAAGGAACACCTTGAATGTCATATTTGGCATCACACCATACAATTACACTGCAAAAATGAACAGAAAAGTTACACAGATCATACCCCTGGGGACATCCCATGACGAAGTCATGACAGGATATGTTCAATATTCACCATATTAAGGCTGCTTCAGGAGAAAGGAGCACCGTGTGATTAAGGCACCCAACTACAATTCAGGAGAGTTGGCAACACTTCTCAGCTGTCCAAAGGACTTCCTGCAAAACCTTAAACAAATCCTCTCTCTCATCATTGCCCACCTGTGAAATGGGGGTAATAATACTACCTCCCACCCAGTCAGCTCTCATCTGTTTATATTCCAATAATTTGGGGCATGCATGGGCTGCCTCTTACAGTGTGCATGTAAGATGCCTAACAAAATGCTGCTGTGCCTAATGTGGACTGAGGCTGAGCAGCAGCTGCTGTAATACAAATCACCAGTAAATAACTTCACTAGGATACAGGAGTAAAATTAAGCAAATATTTAAGCATTTTGCTGGAATGGAACCTAAGGCCCAATCTTCAAAGATATTATACCCCTAACTTCTACTGGTTTCAATAGAAGCTGTTACCCTAAATGCCTTATTAGGTCTGGGCCTCCACTTCTAACTCAAATTTCCAGCTTGATACATGCATATGCTTATGGAGAAATCCTATATAATTTAATAAGGATAAAACAGTAGGAATAAAATCAATTACTCTAAAAACCTAAGGAGATTTATAACAAATTATCTTCCTCCTATAGATTATTCTGTATCAGTATTTTTATATCAGAATAATATTTCTTTTATCTTCTACAAGAAAGCAAGCATTTTCTCCTAAGTTCTACAGGACTTTTCCTATATGGGTTGGAGTCAAGGACTCCAGTGTTTCTAGTTACTTCAAATGGTTTTGCTACATCCATTGCTTTACTTGCAAGTTACTCTGTCTAGGGCAGTGGTTCTCAACCACTGTGTCAGGACACATTACTGTGTCACCACACAATGGTAAGTGTGTCGCGGAGAGCTGGAGAGATGGCTGGATATGGCCTGGAGGGAGTGGGCCAGTGTGTCCTGTAGAGTCACAATAAGCTGACACGTGTGTTGCAACCTACAAAAGGTTGAGAACCACTAATTTAAGGTATTGACAGTTACCTGGTTTTTGCCACTGAAGCTGTTTTCTTAGACTTGTAGCAGTGTTTCTCTGCTGGGTAATTTCCAGTGGAAAGTTGATTTCATCCCAAATTATGACACTTTAAAGAGATTAAGCTCTCATCTCATTATAAAGATACTCTGCAAAGCAAAACCAAAGTATTTGGTTTTTGTGCCTTTCAGCAGCATGAGGTCCCCCATGTGCTAGCGAGTGCCCCGGGCCCCAGCAGACACAGGCACAGAAAGACTGCCTGCCCTGAGCTCCAATGCCTGGGAGGAGCTCAACTGAGGCCACTGGCGACTTTTTAAAATCTCCTGCCCTGTTGAGCTCCCATGCACATGGCCCAGGGCGGAGGAACAGGGCAAGAAATGTAAACGCCAACCAATTCAGTGTCTGGCGGCTCCCCCTTGCTTGAGCTCCAGCCTCCAGAAAAGGTAAATGTTGCAGGGCCTTGGGAGCTGGACATTGGGGTGTGGGACAGCGGAAGATTATGCAGAACTGTGCAGGGCCCCAGGAGAGGCAGCCAGATGGGACTGCAGGGGGCCTGCCAGTGCTGAGAGAAACAGCCACATGGGGGGAAAGCCAGGGAGCCAGGAGAAGCAGCAAGCAATGGGCAAGGGGAGCCATTGGGGAAACCAGGGAGGCAGGGGACCCACCAGTGAGCCTGCAGGGAGCGGTGGCATCAGCAGCCACCAGGTGCTAGGAAGGGGGCCCACCAGGAAAGGTGGAAGCTGCAGGGCACCTGGTAGGGGGTCCACTGGAAGATGCTGCAGCTGCCAGGAGCTGCGTGGGGGGGTGTGCTGGGAGAGTCAGCAGTGTCAGCTGCCAGGAGTCGGGCGTGAGGCCTGCCAGCGAGCTAGAAGGTGGCAGCAGCAGCCACTGTGAGCCAGGCACAGGGCCCACCAGGGAGCCAGACAGGAGGCCCACCCAGGAGCTGGGGGAAGCCCCAGGGAGCCCACCAGGAGCAGGAGCAGCACCAGCCCCAGGTTGGGTTTGGGGGGCCTGTGCCCCAAATCATTTTTTTCCTGGAGCAGTGCTCCTGCTGCCTTTCCTGGTGGTTTGGGGTGCATAAAGATAGCCTGCAATGAAATGAACATATCCCACACCAAGTCAGGCAGGGAAGCAAAGGAAAGGCAAGATCATTAAAAGCCTGTACTGAACAAAGAGAAGCCATGCCCCACCCTCAAAAAGCTGCACAGAGTTGCCAAGTAAAGGACAGATGACTGGGGCTATTAAGACAGAGAACTATGCAAACAGAAATTAGAGTAACTGACTCTTAAGAGAAAAGCAAATATAATCATATGTATTGCATAGTTACTAGATATGTTATAAAAATTTAATAAAACACGTTTTATCTTCATTTGCCTGGGAAGGAACAGATGCAGAGAGGCAAACAGATGGTGGGGTGGGAGGGGGGCAAAGATACAGCCACAGCAATTGTTCTACTCTCCTCACTGCCCGAGGATGCTATACTGGGGTAGATGGGAGAGAGTTACCTAAATAAGTGTTTTAGCCTGGGCTTTGGAAATTTAGATGTAGTGATGTTATGGGTGGTTTCAGCCCCCTTCATTTGAGAGAGAGCTCAAATTCAGGTTATAACCCTCTGTAACATCAGTATTTGTGTTTTCCAAAGATCTTACCAAGCTTTCCCAGCAGTGTGAGAAGGAGAGGACAGTATGGGCTAGATTTACAAAAAGACTTAGGCCCTGTAATGCTGAGGAGTTGTCTACACTTAAATGCTACACCACTATAGTGCTTCAGTGTAGACACTACCGGTGCTGCCAGGAAGGATTCTGAGACCTAGCAAGAGGAGAGTGTGGACGGTGCTATGTTTATGGGAGAGCCTCTCCCACTAACATAGCTACCGCTGTGTGCAGCAGTGGCTTTATTATGGCGATTGGAGAGCTCTCTCCTGTTGGCATAGAGTATTTTCACCAGCTGGGATGTGGCTGCACTGCTGTAGCACTTCTAGCGTAGACAGGTCATTGGAATTCTCAGCTCTGAACCTTCTCTTAGGGCTTGTCTACGTGGTGTGTTAGTCCAAGGGTTCCCAGACATTTTTCCCCAAGGTCCACCTCTGCAGCTGGAATAGCTGCTGTGACCCATTATTAACATTTCTTGAAGAAAATTACATATGTATAAATTATAAGAGTAAATAACGAACATACATGTTTCCTTTTCATTTTAATCTAAATGATTGTTATGACAGAAATCCCTAGCAATGTGCACTGACAGAAATGCTTCAAGATCTTTGAAACCAAACAGCTTTAGTAAAACTGCACATTAAAAAAATTGTTCAGAGCAAACTGTGGTGTTTAAACAGTGAAAACACAATGTAAAAGTGTCTAGTGTGTAACTGAATAAGCAACAACACTATTAACAAAATTGTTAAGAACACATTGTTGATTTTAAAACAAAATAGTTGTCCAACTTCAAACACCATATTGTTTTTTTGATTTTAATTTTTCAGTGCAATCTGAATTTTTGTGCTGTGTAAGTAAAGATCCAACTCTATTCTCTACTAATTAGAAAAAATTGCATACTGTAAAATAAAAATATAAAACAACAGTTATAACACATTGATGGAACAGCTACTCATCCAATCCTATAAAGGAGAATCCAAAGTTCAAGTATATGTCATCATATATTCTTACCACTTTGGGGGGGGGAGGGGCTGGCTCATTTTGTATAGCTGTAGATGGTCCAGGTCTTTCATTATCTTCTCCACCAGCACACCTTCTCATTTTGGAGAAATAATCAATCCATGTCAAATTGAAACACTGCTTGCCATTTTTTGCAATTGTAAGTGGCAAATTGTGTGCCTGTTGCTAGGTTACCTTGCAGTGAAACACACCACTGTACCGATGACAATTAAACCTGACCTATTGCAGCTTGTTTTTTAAAAACAAATTGTCAATATTTTGTTCAACATAAACAGCTCAAAATACTACAGTTATATATCTTATTTAAATTTATACAAATCTCGTGGAATTAAAGATTTACAAACAGCTTGACTGGAAAATGCAGTTGCAATAATCTATTAGCACATGAATGAATATGAAAATGTCAGTCGTGCGTAAGTACCTACTCTTTAAGTGCTTAACAAGAAATGGCTAGGTTTCTTCTGAAATTGAAATATTTTAAATTGTCAGGTCTTTTCTTTGGGCAGAAGACTGATTTCTAGTCCCAGTCACACTGTATTAAAATTTACCTGATGAGACATACTTCAGTCATTATGCCCTTATCAGAAAGCAAGAGAGCACTACTCTGTTTCTTCATCAACAAGTTTCAGCTGGATAAAGTAGTGTACATCTTAAATACAATTTGCTCGATTGCCCTCACATTTTCTTTCACTATACTACACACTGCTTACATGCATTTTATGGCATAATTCTTTGACAGCAGCCTTTGATCTTTGCCATAGATAGTAAATTATGAAAAGTATGATGGTAAAATCCTTGTCTTTGAACAGATGTCTCTAAAACAGCTGTCCCAAATGAAGCAGTTGAAAGATAACATGGCATCTTCATCAAGTTTACTTTAGAAGTTGAACCTTTGTTGACGTAACTTCATCGTAGCCAATAAAAATCTATAGGTGACTATATAAAACTCAGCTGATAATTATTGCCATGGCAACAAAAAAGTTGAGCCCTTCACATCAACATCAAGATAGCTATTTTCTTAACTTAAAACTGGGGGGGGGGAGAACTATTTAAAATATCATGGAGCAGGTCCTCAAAGAATCCATCCTGAAACACTTGAAGGAAAATAGAGTGATCAGGAACAGTCAACATGGATTCACCAAGGGCAAATTGTGCCTGACCAACCTGATTTCCTTCTATGATGAGATAACTGGATTTGTGGATGTGGGAAGAGCCATTGATGTGGTATACCTTGACTTTAGCAAGGCTTTTGATACAGTTTCCCACAGCATTCTCATCAGCAAGTTAAGGAAGTATGGGTTGGACGAGTGGACCTTAAGGTGGATCGAAAACTGGTTAGATCAACGGGCTCAGCAGGTAGGAATCAATGGCTCGATGTCTAGTTGGCAACCAGTAATGAGTGGAGTGCCCCAGGGGTTGGTTCTATTCAACATCTTCATTAATGATCTTGATGATGGAATAGACTGCGTGCTTAGTAAGTTCGCAGATGACACCAAGTTGGGGGGGAATTGTAGATACTCTGGAGGGCAGGGACAGAATCCAGGGAGACTTGGACAAATTGGAACACTGGGCCGAAGGAAACCTCATGAGGTTCAACAAAGACAAGTGCAAAGTCCTGCACTTAGGGCGGAAAAAATCCCATGCACTGCTACAGACTGGGGACCGATCGGCTAAGTAGCAGCGCTGTAGAAAAGGACCTGGGGGTTATGGTGGACGGGAAGATGAATATGAGCCAACAGTGTGCCCTTGTTGCCAAAAAGGCCAATGGCATATTAGGCTGCATCAGTAGGAGTATTGCCAGCAGATCGAGGGATGTGATAATTCCCCTCTATTCGACACTGGTCAGGCTGCATCTGGAATAGTGTGTCCAGTTTTGGGCTCCCCACTACAGAAAGGATGTGGACAAATTAGAAAGAGTCCAGCGGAGGGCGACAAAAATGATTACGGGACTGGGGCACATGACTTATGAAGAGAGACTGAAGGAACTAGGCTTATTTAGTCTACAGAAGAGAAGACTGAGGGGAGATTTGATAGCAACCTTCAACTACTTGAAGGGTTGCTCCAAAGAGGAGGGAGCTAGGCTGTTCGATGGTAGCAGAGGACAGAACAAGGAGCAATGGTTTCAAATTACAGCTGGGGAGGTCAAGGTTGGATATTAGGAAAAGCTTGCTCACTAGGAGGGTGGTAAAGCATTGGAATGGGCTATCTAGGGAGGTTGTAGAATCTCCATCTTTGGAGGTTTTTAAGGCTCGGTTAGACAAAACCCTGGCTGGGGTGATTTAGTGGGAATGGTTCTGCTTTTTAGGAGGGGGGTTGGACTAGATGACCTCGTGAGGTCCTTTCCAACCCTATTGTTCTATGATTCTATCTTAACTAAGTTATTTGCACCAACTTCAAACTTTACAATAAACAGATAATTAATGCTATTTTTCACTCGTATTCACTGATAGTTTTCTATTTAAAGGGTACTTCCAGGACATTTTACAGCTTATTAAAATACACATGTTATACGAAGATATTGGGCTAAGTAATCAAATGGGTGCACTATCCATCAGCAAATTAGGTCTTCAGCCAGTTTATTTTCAGGCTATTGTAAAATTATTAAGGCATGGAATGGCAAATCAAAGTAGGTGAAGATGTATAGTAAAAATGTAGGAGCAGTTCAAAGCTCCCTTGCTGAGCAGGAAAGTGACTTCTCCAGTCTAGGAGAAGACCCAGAATTTCAAATCAATTGATATGTATGTGGGAAGAGTTTGTCAGTATGAGTGTTCAAATCAACTGTTCAAAGACTTTGTATAGGAGCAATGGCCATTCCTACTGCGGCAATTCTAGATCAGTGAGATCCCTGGCTATTGTCGGTATCAAAACAGATTGGCCACAACTTAATAAAACACAGCAGCAGTGTCTTGATTCATACTGTACAGTTTCAAAAACTTCTCTATAATCTAGCCTAAGAGGAAATACAGTTGCAAGTTCACAGAACAAATTAACACATAGGATTATATTAGCCAGTTTTTTTCCAATCCTGCCAACCTAATTCAGAAAAAACTTACAAAAAGAATATTCTGGGTCTTTCATAAGCGGATTTGATGAGTCAAACACAAAGGAACTCAACTTAACCAGTGTGTATATGTATATACAAAAAGTCCATACATTTTCATATTTTCATCATACCTGGTTTTTGAGCTCAGCAATTTGTCAAGATGACTCAGAGAATCAGTCATAAATTTGTTGTTCTTTAGTTGTGCAGCTGTAATAGCACTCCTTGAAAACAGTATGAAGTATGTTGACCATACTTCATATATTCTAGAAGCTATAGAGTGAATCCTGAAAGAATACTTGCTCAGCTGCAAAACTTGAAAGTCTATCTCTGACAACAACTTTATTTTATTCTTAAAGAATAAAATTGTAATTTCAAATGTTATATTTTGGGTAGGTAAATTATTTTGACCTTATAAAACCATCTACCATAAACTGTATTATGATTATGAATAAGGGAAATAAATCAGTTAAAATAAAATTGTCCACATAAGTTTGGTGGAGAATGCATAGAGGGGGACAGAGCCTAGACACCCTAAAATATTAATTTGCACCTCTCATTCCCTTTGGAAAGTGAAAATTTGTAATCTGAAAGCGTGCTTGTGAAATTTGTCAAAAGCCCATCTTCAGCCACGGCAAACTATGGCTGCATCTACACTGGTAAATTAAGTCGATTTAAGCTTCCTTAAGTCGACTTAATTTACCCTGCAACTACACTACAGTTTTCTTCAGTCAACTTAAGCAGCTTGCTTAAGTCGACTTAAGGAAAATAAAGTCAACTTAATTAAAATTAAGTCGACTTTATAACACCATCTCTCAATTCAACCTAAGGCTTAAGTCGACTCCCTAGAGTCGACTTAAGCCTGTGCAGACGTGGAGTAGCCCTAAGTAAATTTAGGACTACCCCAGGGCTACACAAATGCCCTCCCTGATGGGGGGGCATAGCAGGAGCCTGACATGCCCCCCCCACAGGGCAGGGCAGAGCCCTGCCTACCCTGCCCCCATGCCCTGCCAGGGTCCCTGTCCTCCTTTGCCCCATTGTACCTAGGTACAATGAGGCAAAGGCTGAGCCCCCTAGTATTGGGCAAGGGGTGCCCCCCCTGCCCCTGGGGACCTCCCCTAAGTCCCTGTAAGCCCCTAGAAGTCAACCTAGGCTGTGTGGACGCTCTAGGTCGACTTTTTAAGTTCCCCTTTAAGTCAACTAATTTTAAGTGTAAACTCATTAAGTCGACTTAAATTAACAAGTGTAGACATAGCAGACCAAAAGAGGAAGTCTTATAGGCTAAGGGAAGAAGGGGGGTCAGAGGGGAGGAGTGTAATGCTAAAGAAACATATACCATTAATGGTAAGGAAGAATTTGTAATCTAGTTTCTGCAAAGCAAACCTTTAAAATTCCAGAACTGTGCTTTAAAAAGTGCTTTCTGTAGGCCCAAACAAGAGCCAGGTTAAAGTAAAACAAGCCAAAGGCCTGCTTTAAGTTGGAGTGGAGTGTGAAAAGTTCTCTTAAGGCTGTAATACTTGAGCCACATGTAATAAAGCATGTACGGCCCCAGTCACAGAGTACTCGGTAAGACTCAGAAGTTAAATCTTCTGGAGTCCATCAGGAGGCTGGTGTTCATGTAGTTAAGTAACTGGCTGGTTTAAGAGGTTTTCTCATCCAGACCAAAAAAGAAAAAGCATGTGTTCCAAAAGGAACCCATGTCGATTCCTATAAAGTCCACCCCCCAATAAGCCGAAGGAAGCCTTGGTTGCACACAGGTTCTTTCCATGACAAATTGGCCCTGAAGTTATAAGTTAAGGCCAAACTATACTAAAATCTGTATCAAATTTTCAAACAATGGGATTTCGATCGTGGCCCAATTAGTAGCTATTCATGTGGAAAGAAAATCTTATTAAATAACTGCTACCCCCATCTTAAATTAGATTTGTCTAAAGAGTGTGGGGTTCTGTCTTTCATGCTCTACCTTTTATTATATTGCATAAGCTGTGCTATGTTGCTTAATTTGCTGGTATATCTCCTCATAAGGCTGCTGACAAACTATTTTTTAAGATTCCTTGTAATCCCTTTTCCTCTAATAAAAAGTTACGTCTCAGTTATCTACAGCAATATCAAGAGTCTGACCCAAGGCTTAAGAATCAGGGTGACTAGCAGGGTCCAATACAAAATAACCATAGGACTCCAGGAGGTTCAGGAAAGGGAGCAATAAAAAGGAACTATGATCAGTAAGTTTAAAAAAAAAAATGGTTTCAGCTCCAAAAATTAGGGGAAGACATAACGAAGCTAGACGGCTGACCTGCTACAAAGATTGTTACAATTACAAGTCATCGAAAAAAGGGGCTGCATTGGCTAGCGTTAAAGAACATACAGACAGTTCCACTGCCCCTCCAGTAACCATGGCCATGTATCCATCTTTAGTGCAGAAAGTACAGGAGGTTAAACATCAGGTCAGGAAGGTCAAAGTGCAGCTAGGTAACACTATAGCTTTAACAAATGGCCTAAAAAAATGCAAATATGAAAACACAGATCTCAACAAACAAACAAACAAACTCCAAGCAATAAAGGAAATTGGGAAGCAGAGTAGGGTTGTAAAGGACCTAGAAGAAGAGATTATCAATTCTACTGTCAGATGCCCCCAAAGTCCCGTTACACATCGAGGGTGTGAGGAAATGGCCCCTGCCCTCCAGAAACAGTTACAGAAAATAGTTATTCAGGTAGCATGCCCTCAGCTCAGCCCTATTATAACAGTCCCCAAATATTCCACACCTGTCCTGGGGACGAACCCCAAATAAGGGGGAAGTAAAATAGGTTTTCTAATAAGGATTCCTAATAAGTGTTTTTAAGTACTAGAGCGTGCCTCCCCATTGGTGCCAGCTTTAGTGGCTCCTGATCCAACAATCAAACACTGTTCATATTCTTCTCTGTTGTGAGCAGTAAGTCGAGAGGTGCAAGGCCCCTAGTTGGTTCCTCCAGCATTTGTACCAGGAAGATGTTCTCAACACTCTCCAAAAACTTCCTGGATTGCCTGTGCACTGCCATATTGCCCTCCCAGCAGATGTCAGGATAATTGAAGTCCCCCATGGGAACCAGGGCCTGTGATCTTGAAACATCTGTTAGTTGTCCATAGAATGCCTCATCCACCTCCTCCTTCTGGTCTGGCGGTCTATAGCAGACACCCACCACGACATCCCCCTTGTTGCACTCTCCTCTAAACTTAACCCACAGACTTTCAACTGGCTCGTTTCTACTTTCATAGTAGAGCTCCAAGCAGTCATACAGCTCTTTTACATATAGCACTACTCCTCCCCCCCTTCTTCCCTGCCTGTCCTTCCTGAACAATTTATACACATCCATGGCAGTGCTCCAGTCATGCAAGCTATCCCACCACATCTCTGTTATTCCAATTATATCATAGTTCCTTGTCTGTACCAGTGCTACCAATTCTTCCTGCTTGTTTCCCAGGCTCCTTGCATTTGTGTACAGACACTTAAAATATGGGGCCAATTGCCCTACTTTGCCCTGTTGATTATCTCTCCTGTTGTATTTTCTTCCTTGCAATTTCTCCCGGTGTCCTCCTTCCCCACTCACCTCAGGTATTAGGGCTTCATTAGGACACTTAAGACAATGATTTGATTTCTCCTCTCCCCCCCGCCCATAGTTCCGACTACCCTCTCTTTTATCCCTGCTCTTACAGGTCCGGCAGCCCCCCAAGTTCCATCCCTTTCCCAAGGTCTCCCTCACTGGCTATCTCTACACTGGCAATTTAAGTCAACTTAAGGAAGTTTAAATTGACTTAAATTAAGCTGCATCCACACCTGGTTTTCATTAAGTCAACTTAAGTAGTTCCTTAAGTCAACTTAATTACTATCACTCTTTAGGTCAACTTAACAATTAAGTCAATGTAGCCACCTTAGGTCAACTTATTCTATAAATCGACCAAGGGCATGGTCCAGGGGAGAAGGGAGCTGCGGCTTCTTTCTCCCAGGGGCCCCCCGTGGGTCCTGGCAAAAAGAGAGCCAGGATCCTCTCTGCCCAGGACCCAGGCGGGTCCCGGCAAAACAGGAACTGCAGCTCCTTTCTCCCCGGGACTCCCGGGGGTCCCAACAAAAAGGGAGCAGCGCTCCCGCTGACAGGGAATCCCCAGAGTGGATCACCATAGTGGCCCCAAAAACCACAAACTTCTCCTAAACTCCCTCTCAAATTCCCCTGTTTGCAAGCTCCCCCAGGTCACTCAAACACACAGTCAGCAATTCACTCACCCCAAGGCTCACTCTCTCCATTGCTTTTTCAGCAAGGGGATCTCCTTTGCCTCCTTCTCAAGGCTTTGCCTTCTTCTTCCCTCTCAAACTCCCCTGTTTGCAGTCCCCTGGTTGCTCAGCCACTGGATTTTAAGGCCTTCTCTGCCTAGGTCAGCCCTTGCCCCTCGTTAAGCACACAGGGGAAGGGTGATCACAAGGCTGGTTGAGGCTGATCAAGGGTGAGCAGGGAACGATGGTACAAACAGCCCCCAGACAATCACACAATCACAATCCGAAGTCACACAGTAACTGACAAATAATAGAAATCACCTGTAGGAAAAGACACAAGCACACAGTCAGCAATTCACTCACCCCAATGTTCACTCTCTCCCTTGCTTCTTCAGCAAGGGAATCTCCTTCACCTTCTCCTTCCTTCTCAAACTCCCCTGTTTGCAGTCCCCTGTTCGCAAGCTCTTGGATATCCAATTGACTTCCACATTTGGAGAGTGAAAACTAGCAAGAGAGACAATTTTCTGACTATTATTGCCTGACAGGACTGGCCCAAGGTTTTTTAGCACCCTAGGCAAACTACGATTTTGGTGCCTAGTTCATCTATATGGTTGCACCAGCCCTGGCCTGCTACACAGCTATAGAAATATTTCCAAGAAACTAGATATGCATTAATTAAATGGTTCCCACAAATTTACATCAACCCTGTTCATCTCTCCCAGCTATTAAAGGTTGCCATAGGATCTTAGCCCTCACAGGTGCACATCTGAATAAGATTTTTCAAGACTCAGTGCACAGCTCATCCATAGAGACAGCAGACTTCTCTCTCCACATCTCATCTCCCAAAAATCCAGAATAAAAAAATGAGATGTAATCCTGAAAACTAGTCCCTTCTTCAAACCATGCAAATGAAAGGGCCAGTCCTATATCCATAGAACTTATATTTATGCTTATGGAGCAACTAACATTATGCACACAGGACTGGGGCTGAGGTGAATGAAAATGTAGCAAGTGGATAAAGCAGACAAATGGAATACGTAGGAGGGAAACAAAGTAACTAAAATGTAAGTTATTATTATGCAATTTATACTAATTTATTTGTTGGATTTTCTTTAAAATTGTGTGACTTCAACTCTTAATATTTTTCTTAATTTCAGAGTTTCAGATGAATGCCAATAGAACACAAAGGGTGCGTCTACACTTGTAAATTAAGTTGACTTAAACTTGCTTAAGTTGACTTAATTTACTCTGCGTCTACACTACACTTTCCTTAAGTCGATTTAAGCAAGCTGCTTAAGTCCACTTAAGGAAAATTAAGTTGACTTTGTTAAACCTAGTTTAAAGTCGACTTTAGGCTTAAGTCGACTTTCTAAAATTGACTTAAGCCTGTGTGGACGCAGAGTAGCCCTAAGTCGACTCTAAGTCAACTTAGGGCTCTCCAGGACTCCCCCACTGCCCTTCCTGTCAGGGGGGTGGCACAGGGGGAGCCTGGCATGCCCTGCCCACCCTGCCCCTATGCCCTGCCAGGATCCCTGTCCCTGTCCCCCTTTGCCCCCCTGTCCCCCTTTGCCCCATTGTACCCAGGTACAATGGGGCAAAGGCTGAGCCCCCTGGCACTTGGAAAGGGGTGCCCCCCTGCCACCGTGGACCTGTCCAAGGTCCCCCTAGCCCCTAGAAGTCGACCTAGGCATCCAGTGTGGACGCTCTAGGTTGACTTTGTAGGGTTCCCCTTAAGTTGACTTAAAATTTAAGTGTGGACATGCTAAGTCAACTTAACATAGTCAACTTAAAGTTGACTTTGTTAAGTCGACTTAGCTAAAGTCGACTTAAATTCACAAGTGTAGACATAGCCAAACAGCCTTTGTAAGCCATAAGACTTAATAGGGTGCACATTGAGAAGTCAAAAAATGCACACCTTGGATGTGGTGAGAAGCAAAGCATAACAAAGGGGCTCACACAGTGGCTATGTGAATTCTTGCATTTGTTGTGAGTATTAATTAGCTAATGATTTTGAAGTGCTCTATAGGACTACTAGTTATAATTACAATTATTAAATTAATTATAATTTTATAAATCATTGTAAGATACACATGCATACAATTTAAAGAGGGGGCCTTCAAAAAGGAGTATATTTCTAATTGTGGCTTAGGAACTAGATGTATAGAGTCACACTGAAGGCAAACAAATAACACCACCTCTCCTCTGGGTTTCCCACTGCATTTGTTTAGTCAATCTACTGAGCCAGTAATAGAATAGAGATTCAGTAGCATATCAAGGGTGTCCAGCACGGGAGGGCCAAGCCCACATTTGTGCACCCCGAACCTCATGCCAAAACTCAGATGCCCCTCAGATGCCCTGGGATGGAGGAGCCTGTACCTGCAGGCTTGAGGCTGGGGGGTGAATATACCCCCCACCCCGGCACTTACATTGTGTGCAGCGGCCACTGGTCCCTTGCAGCAGTCCCATAGCCCAACCCTGGCTGGGACAGGGCAGCCTCATCACCCCTCCTGAGGAGAGAAGGGGGGCTGGGTTGGCCCTTCACCACATGAGGGGAGGCACTGGGGGGCGGCCCTCAGCACCTCCTTCATCCCTCCCCATGAAGGGCCAGCCTGGCCCAGTACCCTCCGCTACCCCACACTTACTGTGCACTGCTCTGTAGTGTCACTAACCGAGACATATCATATTTTACTACTGTTCCAATTTCTGTTAGACTAGGACATTGTCTTTGGTGTCCTCCGTCACATTTTGAGTCCTCTTCCCTCTTGCATCTTTTGTTCCAGGGACTCAAATTCTGACAGCTGGAGTCCCCCATCACATTTTGAGTCCTTTCCCCTCTCAAATTTGTTGGTCCAGAGGACCCAAAATCTGGTGCCTGGTGGCCCCCATCACATTTTGAGTTCTCGCCCCTGTTGCATCCATATTAGTTTTCTTTTCTGCAGCGGGCTTGAATGCTGTCCTGCAGTTAGATGCTGCCTCCTAAGTCCTAGTGCTGGAAGAATTTCATTTCTATGTACTCTCAGCTGCCAGCATACACAGAAATAGAAGTTTTCCAGCACTAGGACCCAGGAGGCAGCACCCAACTGACTCAGCTTCTCTGAAAAGGGCCGCCCAGTCTTTCTGGAACTGGGGAGGCTCTCTCCCCACCCTCACAAGAGGGCAGAGGTGCAGGAGGCTCTGTGCCTCTCAGAGCCTCCTGCATCTGTCTCTCCTCCTGAACCAGGGCCAGCCTGGCACCCCCTCCCCCCAAGCCCAGTGCCCAATAGCCTTCCCACCACCACTCCCTGCTCAGTACACCACCGCAGAGATGATGTCCTCTTCTCTGTCCTGTACAGTACAAAGCTCAACACCAGTACAGAAATTATATACGATAATTATGTCCAAGTAAGATGACATGATACATATTCAGGCCCACATGAAAAGGATAACTCAAACTAACCTAATGAGGGATAAGACGACTGTGCAGCACATGGCATTTGAAGTGGTTTTATGTCTCTGTCCTATGACAAGAAGCAGATGTCTGATTTATACCTCTTAGCTTCCTAAAAAGCATGAATATTAATGAAGTGCTATGATACAGGCACCATATTAATTAAATTAATCAATTAATTGTATGTTTATTGTTCCTGAAATAATGGGACTCTCCTACATGCTGACATCTTTAATCTTAGCAAAATATCATTGCAGTTGAATTTCTAAAAGTGTAATCATCTTGGGTCACATGACATAAAAGGGGCTTAAATGAGTAAAATTATTCATGTGTATAAATCTGCAAGATCAGAGCATTTGCTGCTATTGCATCTTGTAAGCTACTACCATAATTAGAGTTGGGAAAACCAGTCTAGTCGACAAGACTGTATGTGTATATGAACATTGATTACCATGCTGATGTCACTATTTAGTACACCGTGGTGTCTGAGACTGCAGTTATTACCAGAGTTCAAATTGAAAAAAATACTGTCTGGTATATGGTGACAGCGCTGACAAAGGGATTCAGATGGTTATACCAGGTACCGCAGGAGGCTCTGAGGAAGAGTTTCTGCTCCTAGAGGGTGTGTCTACACTTACAAATTAAGTCGACTTAAACTTGCTTAAATCAATTTAATTTAATCTGCGTCTGCACTACATTTTCCTTAAGTCAATTTAAGATGCTGCTTAAGTCAACTTAAGGAAATTTAAAGTCAACTTTATAAAACCTAGTATAAAGTCGACTTTACTGGCTAAGTCGACTTTATAAAATTGACTTAGCCAGTGTGGATGCAGATTAGCCCTAAATCGACTTAAAATTGACTTAAAGGACTCCAGGGCTCCCCCACTGCCCTCCCTGTCAAAGTGTCTGGCACAGCCAGAGCCTGGCGTGCCTCCCCACAGGGCAGGACAGAGCCCTGCCCACCCCGCTCCTATACCCTGCCAGTGTCCCTGTCCTGCTTAGCCCCCATTGTACCTAGGTACAATGGGACAAATTCTGAGCCCCCGGCACCTGGCAAAGGGTGTCCCCCCTGCCACCGTGAACCAGTCCCAGGTCCACCTAGCCTCTACAACTCAACTTAGGTGTCCAGTGTGGATGCTCTAAGTCGATTTGGCAAGGTCCCCTAGAAGACAACTTGTGGACATGCTACGTCGACTTAAATTAACAACTGTACACATAGCCAGAGAGCTCAACATGCAGTAGCTTCTGGTTTGCGGTTAGCCTGGGTTGGGGTGGGAATCTGTTAGGGACTGACTGACTGACTCCCATGGCAAATATACCTGTATCCCATCCTGATTTTGGTCATGGGAGACCAGACTGGACCTCATCTCTGCACACTAATATCTGCCAGTTTCCTTGCCTCCTTCTGAAGGAAATATTTTCTGCTTCTGGGACTGTTTCTACTTCAACAGTTCCTCTTCTACCTCCTCTCAGCTTTGCCATGAGATGTGAGGTGATTGAGGAGTTTGTACATCTCGGGGCCACTGAAATCTGACTGGCTCAAACAATATATTGTCAGTATCCAATTGGACAGGTTCATCTTATAGTATTTTAACTGTATTTTTAGCAATAGATTTATAATGTATTATAAACCTTTTTTTTCCTCCTTGTGGGTCTAGAACACACCAGCCCTCACTGTCAGAGTCTATATTAGAATCCATTGCAATGCAGGACAGAAAAGAAACATCAGTCCTTGTATATTTAGATTTGCACATAGGTTACTAATTCACATTCCCAGCTGCACAGAAAAATGCCTTCTGTGCTTTGGAAAGAAGGCAACTTGCATGCTTGACAGTAATTATTGTGGCAACTTGTATTTTTCTTTCCATAAATGGCTATGTATAGCAATCTTCCTGTACTATTAATATTTTATTGTTACTGAAGTAGGTTTGGGCCTTGCAGTAATCTAACAAGATTATTATAAATGTCCATTTTAATGTAGAGAGAGGTGATTTGAACTACACAATCCCCTTATCAGTTTGACCACAGTTTATAGAAGATCCTCAAGACACAGAAGGAGGATGTTGTTTCTGGCTATTCCGTCTCTTTCTTCTTAGACTGGGTTTGATGGGTATTTTCAAGTGTAAAACTAGTAAATTTCATCTGGTGTATCTGCACCACTGTACATTTCCCTTAACCCCCCACTTACCTCAAATCTGGCTTCATTAAGACACAATTTTTAATTATATTAAAAACTTAGGAATGGTCAGACTGGATTGGAAAAATGGTCCACAGTCTTCCACATCAGTCTTCTGATGTAATAGCTAACTTTAACATTTACGAAATACCCTTAGCAGATCAGCCATTTCATTCCTAAGATGATATAGTATTCATGGATGTATACATTTTTTGATAATGTGATGGCATGTGCCATAAACAGAGAACACAACAGATAGGTCTCTTACAGATTTTTAAAAAGGTTTTCATTAATGTCAAAACCAAACAAGGGCTGCGTCTACACTTGTAAATTAAGTCGACTTAAGTTTGCTTAAGTCGACTTAATTTACCCTGCGTCTAAACTACAGTTTCCTTAAGTTAACTTAAGCAAATTGCTTAAGTCGATTTAAGGAAAATAAAATCGACTTAATGAAAATTAAGTCGACTTCATTACACCTCGTTTTAATTCGACTTAGGGCTTAAGTTGATTCCCTAGAGTCGACTTAAGCCAGTGTAGACGTGGGGTAGCCCTAAGTCAACTTAGCACTACCCCAGGACTGAACCAATGCCCTCCCTGCACAGGGGGAGCCTGGCATGCCCCAGGACAGGGCAGGGCAGAGCCCTGCCCACCCTGCCCCATGCCCTGCCAGGGTCCCTGTCCCCCTTTGCCCCATTGTACCTAGGTACAATGGGGCAAAGGCTGAGCCCCCTGGCACTGGGCAAGGGGTGCTCCCCTGCCCCCATGGACCTGCCCTAGGTCCCCCTAGCCCCTAGAAGTCAACCTAGGTGTCCAGTGTGGACGCCCTAGGTCAACTTTGTACGCTCCCCCCAAAGTCGACTTTAAATTTAAGTGTAGACTAACTAAGTCGACTTAGCTAAAGTCAACTTAAATTTCCAAGTGTAGACATAGCCAAGAAGCCTTGACAGAGTTGTGAGCGGGGAAGGGAGAGCACCATATATCTTCTTGTTTTAATTCTCTTTTACAGCAGATGGCATTGTTAGTAGCTTTTGTTTCTTGTACTGCAACAAATTTATTATATTTTAGGAGAATGATCAGCTCTTGTTGTTGATTAATTCTATAGCTCTATTCCATAGCTTTTATTTTTTACTGAACCATTAGACTTCTTTATTAGTACTTTAGTACCTGATCTTGCAAAACACTTATGCACATAATTAATTTAAAAACCTTTAGGCTGTGAATGTCTCAAAGGCCAGAGACCTTTAACACAGCTTATTGCTCTGCCCTGCCCAGAGGTTGGAGCCCTATCAGCTGCCTATTGCTCCTCCCTGCCCGGAGCACCAGATCCCTGAGGCTCCTAATTCCCCATTAAGCCTTGCCTTTGTAGATAAGCAGTAGTGAAGGAGTGTGGCCTCCCTCTGAGGCTGGTGGGGAGTGGTGACCACAGACCTCCATATGTCTACTAAAGTAATATGCCTATCAATGCACCAGTGTTTAAATTTGAACTATATCCTAGCACAAATGCTGCCGAGTGTTCTCTTGATGACTGCAAATCTTTAAATTAAACCTTTCTTGATTAATATACCCCTTTTAGTAACTTCACTGTCAGGCTTAATCGTTGTGCACCTTGGTTTCTGGATTTATATCTTCCTTGGGTAGTAATCTGATGGGACAAAATATTGAAATATTGATTAAGTTTCAATTTCCATGTCCGATGGTCCTGAATGGTGCAATTTTGATTACTCTCTCCTGGTCTTTGCGAGTGATATTAAGGGTGATTATTTAAGAAATTCACAAAACGAAGACCCTTATTCCAATTCTACAACTATGCATCTACCGCTAATTCCATACTTGCCTATTACCAGCTTCAGACATTGGATCAACACAAAATACGCTTTTCAGTTTCCTGTATTTTGTGGTCTCTAGCCTGTTGTGGATTGTGTTTACAAAAAAAAAAGGTTCCTATGAGAATTGCCTTCTAAGACACCATGAAACCCTCTGGAAATTTTAGCAAGCTATTGAATAACAGCCCTTAAGGTATCTGAAGAACTGGACCTCACTAGAATACGTAACAAAAGACAGCCTGCATGCTGCCTATTTGATCAGCCTTTGTATTTATGAGGTCTACTGTGCTGGCATGGATATTTTAGCCTAACAGATTCCATCCTGTTTGACATGATCGAACCATTAGTGAGATGCAGTCAATATTTTAAATATAGTCATACTTATGGTTAATTTCGTGTTTAAGGGTGAGAGGTTGTAGGTAGAGGGAGAGGTATAGGCAGGACAAGAGGTAGAAGCAAGGGTAACAGTGGAGATCGCATTAGTAAGCATTCATTTAAAATAACAGCACATGCACACACATAGAAATAAGACCAGTAGGGAAGGTGCAGCAGCAGCTATTTGCAGGATTGTTCACCAGGGCTATGTATACACTGGCAATTTAAGTCGACCTAAGGAGCTTAAGTTAACTTAAACTAAGCCACATCCACACTAGGCTTTCATTAAGTCGACTTAAGAAATTCCTTAAGTCGACTTAATGAAAGCTTAAGTCGACTTTGTAACTACCACTCCTTAGGCGACTTATCCCTTAAGTCAACTCTTTAAGTTGACTTAACGACGGTGTGGACATGGAGTAACCCTTAAGGGTGGTTAGGTCAACTTAACAAAGTGGACTAAGTTGACTTAAAGTTAAGTCGATTTAGTCCACTTTGTTAAGTCGACTCTAATAAGGTTGACTTTAAGTCGACAAAGTCGACCTTATTAAGTCAACTTAACAAAATCGATCTAGTTTTTTCTAGTGTAGACATAGCCCAGGTGATGAGACTGTGGGGTGGACCAGAAGCAGGATCTTCCAGGCAGCTTACAATTTGGTTGGAGAGCTGAACCTTCACACGGCCTTTGACGATCTTTTCATGGACTGTGGCAGACACCGAAGCAGCAACAGGACCACTTTAGCCAGCAGTTCCTTGGCTAATTGTACTGAAGTATTGTCCAGGTATAAGTTGCCATGCCACCAGGGAAGTGTTACCATTCCAGTAAAGATGCAGCCGGGTAGATGGATGTCCCCCAGAGTGAAGGAGTTGGTGATCTGCAGGCACATGAAGGGGTTGGCAGGGCACTGCAGTGAGCCGTAGCTATAATGAGTTGCTGTGGTGATAAAGCATCACTGTGTAGCAGCTTTAGCCTCAGGGAAAGGGAGAACAGTAATGATAACAGGAGAAGAGGTGCTTAGAACACAGAGGGTGGAACAGGAGCAAATGATGTAGTTAGCAGTTTCTGTACAACAGTCCAAGATTGTCATGAGCATGCCATCACTGGGAGAAGGAGACATATAGCCTGAAAATCCCACACTATGGACAGTGTTATTAGACACATAACTGTCAGATCTAAAATGAAAAGAATGAGGGAATGGACAGGAATGACAAGAAGAAAATTAAAAGAGAGGGTGGAAGAGGTATCGGGGGAAGGAGGGATGCAACAATTAGCTGAGCAGAGATATTTGCTAGGTGTGCAAAGGCAGACGAAGAAAGGGTATCGGAAGGGGGAAACCAAGGCATATGTCTAAAATATCCTTTTTGAACATATTAAATAGATCACAAGCTAACATATTGCATGCACGCCCTTTAGACTGAGAATCAGTTATATTAACTATGGCATCAGAGGAATTTTTCATTACTGCGTGACAACCAGTAACAGTTGCATCAATAGCAGTGAGGGCATATGATAAACCAACATTGATATGTCTTAAGGCCTGGGCAGTTTGGCTTTTGACCCAAGCGTTATATGACCTATCCATTTCAGCATTAAGCGAGTTTATTAATGAATTTGCACTCCCAAACAACTCCCCAGCATCACCTAGGCTATGTCTACACTGACAAATTAGTTTGAATTAAGGAAGCTTAATTCAAGCTAACTAAAGCCATGGCTACACTACGCTTTCATTAGTTCGAATTAAGGGCTTCCTTAATTCAAACTAATAAATTTGAATATGCTATTTGAACTAAGGGTTAATTCGAACTAGATACATGGCTACAATGGGGCAAAGGGGGACAGGGACCCTGGCAGAGCACAGGGGCAGGGTGGGCAGGGCTCTGCCCTACCCTGTGGGGGGGCATGCCAGGCTCTCCCTGTGCCACTCCCTGGCAGGGAGGGCAGTGGTGGAGTCCTGGAGTAGTCCTAAATCGACTTAGGGCTACTCCAGGTCTACATTGGCTTAAGTCGACTTGAAAAAGTTGACTTAAGCCCTAAGTCGAATTACAACGAGGTTTAATAAAGTCGACTTAATTTTCATTAAGTCAACTTTATTTTCCTTAAGTCGACTTAAGCAACTTGCTTAAGTCAACTTAAGGAAACTGTAGTTTAGATGCAGGGTAAATTAAGTCGACTTAAACAAGCTTAAATCGACTTAATTTACAAGTGTAGACACAGCCAGGATTACTTCTTTTAAGGCTAAGCCATGTACTGCTTTTAGAACTGCAGCCACTCGCCGTTCCCCCCTCCTTGGGGAGTTGCACCTACTGGCCAGCCTCAATACAGGTAGCTTGTGTAATTTGGGCTACAGGTGGGGCCCAGTAGCATGCGGTATTGGGGTCCATAAGGAGAATCATTAGGAGGAACATCATCTTTTCCCAAAAAGACAGAATTAATTGACAGTACATACATTAAGCAGGTTTACTTATACATTTTAATCCTGGTTTTGTGTGGGCCTGAATATTTATGCTGAAACAGGCCAGGATTGTAAATTTTTACCATAACTTGGTTGCTTTCCTGTGTATTAGGCCAGGAGGGAGGATTATGAGGACATATTAGTTTGCCAGTTTCTGACCATCACTTCAGTTCGTAATTTAAAAGGTGAGACTTTAGTTGTTGAATTGGGAGTGGCTTCCATCAAGAGGAGGATGATGGACAATTGTGCCACCTAGTTAGTTCCTTGAGTTATTAAAGTTTTAGTAAGTTTCTGTAAACACAGTATTCTCTTCTTTTAACACTACACACCAATGCTAGCACAAGACATACAACACAACTTACACAAGACAAAACAGAAAACATGAAACAAAACAAAATCTTCATCATGGCAGTAGATTTGGGATTTGTTTGGGGTTTCTTTAACTGGCAGCAGCTTTTTAATGTTCTAAAAGACAAAAAGAACATGTTTCTATCCCTTTGTGGGGTAGCAGTCTATTGCTTAAAATATTTTTCTTTTTACAAATTATTTTACTGATTGCAGACAAAACAGAGGAATTACCCCCATATTTACTGGCAGTATTGTTCTGTAGGAAGGGCAGGTTTTCATAGAATCATAGAATAATAGGGTTGGAAGGGACCTCACGAGGTCATCTAGTCCAACAACCTGCTAAAAAGCAGGACCACTCCCACTAAATCACCCCAGCCAGGGTTTTCTCTAACCGAGCCTTAAAAACCTCCAAAGATGGAGATTCTACCACCTCCCTAGATAGCCCATTCCAATGCTTCACCATCCTCCTAGTGAGAAAGTTTTTCCTAATATCCAACCTTGACCTCCCCAGCTGTAATTTGAAACCATTGCTCCTTGTTCTGTCCTCTGTTACCCTCGAGAACAGCCTAGCTCCCTCTTCTTTGGAGCAACCCTTCAAGTACTTGAAGGTTGCTATCAAATCTTCCCTCAGTCTTCTCTTCTGTAGACTAAATAAGCCTAGTTCCTTCAGTCTCTCTTCATAAGTCATGTGCCCCAGCCCCCTAATCATTTTTCTTGCCCTCCGCTGGACTCTTTCTAATTTGTCCACATCCTTTCTGTAGTGGGGAGCCCAAAACTGGACACACTATTCCAGATGCGGCCTGACCAGTGTCAAATAGAGGGGAATTATCACATCCCTCGATCTGCTGGCAATACTCCTACCGATGCAGCCTAATATGCCATTGGCCTTTTACGCAACAAGGGCACATTGTTAGCTCATATTCATCTTCCCGTCCACCATAACCCCCAGGTCCTTTTCTACAGCGCTGCTACTTAGCCGATCGGTCCCCAGCCTGTAGCAGTGCATGGGATTTTTCCGTCCGAAGTGCAGGACTTTGCACTTGTCTTTGTTGAACCTCATGAGGTTTCTTTCGGCCCAGTGTTCCAATTTGTCCAAGTCTCTCTGGATCCTGTCCCTGCCCTCCAGAGTATCTACCATTCCCCCCAACTTGGTGTCATCCGCAAACTTACTAAGCACACAGTCTATTCCATCATCAAGATCATTAATGAAGATGTTGAATAGAACTGGCCCCAGGACCGACCCCTGGGGCACTCCACTCATTACCGGTTGCCAACTAGACATCGAGCCATTGATTCCTACCCGCTGAGCCCGTTGATCTAGCCAGTTTTCGATCCACCTTACGGTCCACTCGTCCAACCCATACTTCCTTAACTTGCCGATGAGAATGCTGTGGGAAACCGTATCAAAAGCCTTGCTAAAGTCAAGGTATACCACATCAACGGCTCTTCCCACATCCACAAATCCAGTCATCTCATCATAGAAGGAAATCAGGTTGGTCAGGCATGATTTACCCTTGGTGAATCCATGTTGACTGTTCCTGATCACTCTATTTTCCTCCAAGTGTTTCAGGATGGATTCCTTGAGGACCTGCTCCATGATTTTCCCAGGGATTGAGGTGAGGCTGACCGGTCTGTAGTTCCCCGGATCCTCCTTTTTCCCTTTCTTAAAGATAGGTACTATATTTGCCTTTTTCCAATCCTCTGGGACCACCCCCGTTCGCCACGAGTTCTCAAAGATAATGGCCAGCGGCTCTGCAATCACTTCCCCCAACTCCTTCAGCACCCTCGGACGCAGTTCATCCGGCCCCAAGGACTTGTGCATGCACATCCAATTTCATTAAGTGTTCCCTAACCTGACTTTCCATCACCGAGGGCCACTCCGCGTTACCTTGTGTAGTAGCCTGGGAGCTGGCCCTCCCTGTGAAGACTGAAGTAAAAAAAGCATTGAGTACTTCAGCCTTTTCCGCATCATCCTCCACGAGGATGCCTGCCCCATTCAGTAAGGGACCTACACCACCTCTGATCCTTTTCTTATAATGTTTTTCTTAGTGTGTCAAGCTTTAAGTTTAGCTACAGGTAATAACTGAAAAGCACTATTACCATAAAGCCTTGTTTAACATGAGGTGTGCTTTTATCTACCATTTTTAGTATCCTTAAAGATTTTAAAGCATTGACCTGTTTTAAGTATTAGGACTAACTTATTTTTCACCTTTCTTTTGTGTTCATTATTTGCTCCCTTTTACAACCATTAATGGACAGGTTTTTTTTTTCCTTTGACATTTTGAAAAACAACATTTAAACAATTTTTTAAATTCCCTTTTATGCTTCTAATTGAGGAATGACACCATTTTAACCATGGATCTCTTTTTTTTCTTTGTTTTCTTTGATTGTTCTTAAAGCATACAGTACTCTAAAAAATTAAATCTTTTCTTGCTCCTTTTTGAGCCATTGCAAGATATTAATAAAGTAGCAAAGTCGGTCTGCATTTTTTTGACTCCATATACAATGTACACTGCATATGTCATGGGAGAATGCACATTTTTTCATAGCTTAACTTTTATAACATTATACTAACTATTTGTATAAGGTATAAGTATTTTGTGCTTACCAAGTTTTAAAAATTTTACAAATTATTAGTTAGGCACAGAGTACGTTTTCCATTTTTAGCATCATTAACACATTAATTTAAGAGTTAACAGATTGAATATTACAAGAGTGTTTACAATTATTTTTATTATTCAATGCCTTTAATATAGATAGTTTGTTCTTGGGACATTTGTTTAATCTCTTTTTCGATTTTTGATTATTTAACCAGTTATTTTTAATTTACTTCAGTGTTCTTGGCAGCATAGGATCTTAGTTCAACTATATCCTTGGGTTTTAGCTATTTTAGGGTTAACCCCAGTCTCACATTCACAAATTAAAGTGTTTTTTTTTTTTCTTTTCTTTCCCTGGCTTCTGGAAACCTGGGCTCTGTAACATGATCCATTGTGTGGCTAGGTGTGTCTCCCATGCTAACAGCTCTGAATCTGGCCAAATATTCCCACCCCAGTGAGTCAGGTAAATTTCCTTAAACCACACACTAGCTTGGTTTAATAATTTCCAGGTTTCCAATTCCTGCCAAGTTTAAATTTGGGCCATGTACACACGTTCACTTTAGAGCGCGATAAACCTTGGAGCGTCCACACGAGTGTTTTCCCTGTTGCGTGGCAACACCCTCTTGCCCCCCAACAGTTAAATCACTCAAGTCGAGAGTGGTTAGGCTTACCGCGGAACAGCTGTTCCTCGGTAGTGCTCATGTGCATGGATTTTCCGCAGTAGGCAGCCTCCGGAAATGTCCCAGAGTGCCAATCCAGGCCACCCTGGGACATTGGAGCTGTCAAATATGTCAATTTCACTGCTCTAGCAGAACAGTGAAATTGACTATTATTGGAGCTGCCACCCAAACCCCGAGGCTGAGCTAGGGGGCTGGCCAGAACCGGCTGCCCTCGCCGGTTCTGGCCAGTCGCCTAGTCCAGCTGCCGGTTCCGGCCAGCTCGCTAGCTCAGCCCCGGGGCTTCGGGAGGCAGCAGGGGCTGCAGCCAGCCCCCTAGCCCAGTGTACCACTGGGGCAGCCCACTGCCAGCCAAAAGGCTGGCTGTGGGCAGTGCATGGTGGGACAGGTGCCCACCATGCACTGCTCCTTGTATCGCAAAGGAGCATTCACACGGGTGAATGCTCCTTTGTGATACAAGAAGCACGTGTGTACACACAAAAGCACTATATTCATAACGCTTTCCTTGTCCCGCAATAACTTATTGTGGGACAAGTTTGTTGTGTGTACAGAGCCTTGGACTTTGTCTCAAAGATATACTGAATATTCAAACTAGTATCTCACAACAGGGTTCTGATGTTTCATTTTTTTTAAACTCTCACTTCACATGGTCTCAGAGGCTATGTCTACACTTAGAAATTTAGGTCGACTTTATATTTGGAAGGGTTGACACTGAAATGGGAATCCTAAATACTGTGGATTTGAAAGTAGTTAAAAACAAGTTGCACTCAGTTCACTATCTATCTTAATTGCATTTTAATTTATACAGGAACAATATGTATATATAAATGTGGATTTTACTTAAAGTAAATGTTGACTAAGTCCACACAGGACTCTTTGTCCAAATAGGGTTGGGAAAACTTAAAGATAAATGCAATATGTGGCAAATACTGCCATGTGGCTATCATAAATGCAGCAAATGAAAATGAGAACAAGAACTGCTTTCCTTATTGGGTATACTGAAGTGCAAATTCTCAGCCTGATGACATTAGTACACAAAATGTATTGACTTATATCTGAGAATATCAAGGTGTTAACACATTTGTTAAAACAGCAAAATAAGTCACTGTTCTACACCTATGAACATAAATGAATCCAATACATATACTAGTATGAAAAGGCCAGATCTGTTACTGGCCGAAATTGTCAAATTAGCCCACTGACATTCTTTGGAGACAAAGCTATGGAAAGTTAGTCCATTCCCCAGTTAGTCTGGCTACCCCATATTATTAGTCAGTGGGCTGGGAGAGAGGGAAAACTATTGGGTACTAGGGGGTGCACTGTTTGGAGTCCCCTGAAGAGTCCCCTCTTCCATACCGGCTACTCAGAACCTTGCAGCTTTGATACTTCTCTGGGAACTTGTATCTAGGATGAACTGGACAATTCAAGCAGGATTCTATATAATGGCATTTGTGCCTGTATTAATGCATGGGAAAACATATATTGGGAAAATGAAAATGTTAGTTAGTCCCCTGTAGCCATTGAACTTGTGAATCTCTCTACTGATATTGGCGTGGATTGGCATGACTTCACTGGTCATTTGTTTAAAACTTGTGAGGCAACTAGCTTGCTGGAATGACTTTGTCCAAGACCACAGTGCCGACAATACACATCACACATGAAAATGGGGATATGGTAAGAACTTCAGCTATGGGGAAAGAATTACCACTGGTATGATATTTTTACTGGGCGGTCACCCACCACAAAAGGGGTATTGTCTATTGCCCTTCACCCATTACCAATTGTTTTTGTGTTAAGTTGTCTCTGTCTAATCAGTATGATTGGAATGTGATACTGGATGCAGCGCCCGTATGTAAAACTGGAAACCCAAGACCAAATCACTACCTGATAACTGGCTATGAGACCTAGATGGCAATTGTGACCCATTCAACTTAAAGGGCCAAAGGGTCAAAAGAGGGATAATGTAGGCCCCAAGGTAGAAAATATATGTTTGCATTAGAGTGAAAAGTTCAGAAGGAAATTATTTTATATAGGTTGGTTATGTTTCTTATTTTAATATACTTTTCAAACTAGTGTTTTAAAATAAGTAACACAGCCTTAAAATAAGTAACACTTTTTATGCATGTTGGATATGTTACATAATTTAAAGCTGCACCTACATTTTGTACAGTCCCATATACATATACATCCCTATATAAATGTTCAATAATGTTTTCCATTGGTTGGAATGTACTTCGGGAATACTGACAAAAGGACCATATGGTCCTATTGGGTCTTAGCCCTCAATTCAGGAACGTATCTCTATTCAGGATGGCTGCGTCTACACTTGTAAATTAAGTCGACTTAAGCTTGCTTAAGTCGACTTAATTTACCCTGCGTCTACACTACAGTTTCCGTAAGTCGACTTAAGCAAGTTGCTTAAGTCGACTTAAGGAAAATAAAGTCGACAATGAAAATTAAGTTGACTTTATTAAACCTCATTTTAATTCGACTTAGGGCTCAAGTTGACTTTTTCAAGTTAACTTAAGCCAGTGTAGACCTGGTGTAGCCCTAAGTCGACTTAGGGCTACTCCAGGACTCCACCACTGCCCTCCCTGCCGGGGGTGGCACAGGGGGAGCCTGGCATTTGCCCCCACAGGGCAGGGCAGAGCCCTGCCCACCCTGCCCCTATGCCCTACCAGGGTCCCTGTCCCCCTTTGCCCCATTGTACCCATGTACAATGGGGCAAAGGCTGAGCACCCTGGCACTAGGCAAGGGGTGCCCCCCCTGCCACCATGGACCTGCCCTAGGTCCCCCTAGCCCCTAGAAGTCAACCTAGGTGTCCAGTGTGGATGCTCTAGGTTGACTTTGTAATTTCCCCCCAAAGTCAACTTAAAATTTAGATGGAGATGCACTAAGTCGACCTAAATTTACAAGTGTAGACATAGCCGATGGTACTTAAGTACATGCTTAATTGTTATCTCAAACGAAGCTGGACTTAATAATGTTCTTAAATACTTAATGGATTCAGGAATGTATGTAGCTAATATCATAATTTCAGGGCAGCTGCACCTGTATTGTCCCCACTCTTGCCCATCTAGCCCACTCCAGGAGTTTCCAGTCAGGACTCAGGGCTTTAGTTGCCATCTGTGTTTGGGCCGGTATCCTACTGCCATTCATGTGTGACTAGTGGGTTCTAATACTACACATACAGCCATACACTAAAGGTCAGCACTCGAACTTGGCTTTGCCAACCAGCTCTCAGCTGTTACAAGTTACTGGTTACTACGCAGCTCTTTCTAAGCAAGCACATTTATTTCAGATAAAACATACAAAGCAGTAAACAGACTGAAACACAAACTAAATGTATCAGGAGTCATCCATCAGGGTCAAGTAGGCCAAAGTCTTTCCAACAACTACTTCAAAGTTAGGGGGCCAACTTTGGACAGAAGGTACTGTCAGTTTGCTGGATCAAAAAGAAAGCTCTGTAGCAATTCAAATTCATCCTTTTATACCAAAAGCCCTTTCTTTATCTCCTAGCCTCTGACAAACCAGCTTGAGCCTGTATCTGCAAACATTCCAGGCATGGTATTTTCCTACATTGATTAGTCTGAGTGACTCACCTTACTCACTTCACTCCTTCTGCCTTTGCTACCACTGTTTTTATTACAGGAGCTGTGATAACCCTCCCCCATGGAGGAAACCATACATAGAAACCACTCAGGGTGCATCTACACTTGTAAATTAAGTTGACTTAAGCAGTGGGCCCAGCCAGAACGGAGCCGAGCAGTCCGGGCCAGAAGGGAGCTCCGCGCTCCCTTCTCCCCTGGACCACTCGGGCTTCCTGCCTCCAGGAGAGCCAGCCCCAACCAAGGACAAGCCCACCTAGCCTGGGGAGCCGAGTGTCCAAAGGAGCCTCGCCTCCCCCTGGACCTAACTAGTCGACTTCAAGAGTCTAGTATAGACTCTCTAAGTCGATTTAATAAGGCCAAGTTTAAGTCGATTTAAGAGTCCTGTGTGGACTCTCTAAGTTGACTTAATAAGGTCGACTTAAAGTCACCTTATTAAAATCGACTTAGTAAAGTCGACCTAAATCCCTAAATGTAGACATAGCCAATGACACCTGTGGATTTCAGATTAGCCAGGATCTCATCCAAAATTTGAAACAAAGCCAGAGGTGGCTTATTTGCAAACACATGCTAATACATGAATTATTATTCCCTGAGTAATAAATAAATTAAACAGTAAGAAAAATACTGTGGGCCAACAGAAAAAAAAACACAAGTTGATTGCTGGTCAAGTTATTTCCACTTAACAAATCTTATGGTGCTCCCTTTACATGTCTAAAAAGACCATCACTACATAAGATCTATGGCATTTTAGTAGAGATGGATGAATACTCCCAAAAAGTTTGCACAATTTTATTTATTTAAGTGAATCTATTTCAGCGACTAGTGAGGACATATCTGCAAAACTAGAGATTAACAATAAATTCTGGATTGGAACCAAACAGTTTTTTAAAAAATATATCCTTCCTTCACTTTGAGAGAAATCCTCAAGCAGTTTATAATTTTTTCAAATGTATTTGTCAGCTGAATTCTTGCTAAATAACTTTTATGAATATTTTTCTCTTGATTTTGTGAGCAATTCACTGCCAGAATTTGATTAGAGCTAGTTGAAATATCCTAATTATTTGCTTGCGCCAAGATCCCAACTGCTCCACCAATCCCAATTTCAACATTTAATAATGGGATATTTTCACACAGCAATATTATTTTTAAAGGATTTCATTTAAAGAAAAAGAATTGCACATGACAATAATTTGCTCTTGACAATGTGTCTTTTGGAAATATGGAATCTGATTTTTAGTTTCAACATTAGATTGTTATCTGTGGTCTTATGTACAAATCCTTCTTTTCATACCATAAAAGGCCAGAAGCTTTAAAAGGAAACTCCTCTCTTTTCCCAGAAAGCACCAAATAAATCTTACAAGAGGAAAAATGAAGGTACGGATTATGAACTGTATTATTGTTTTAATACAGCCCAACATCAAGTGTGCTCAAAGCTTCCAGAGTGTATGTACAATTAGTGTGTCTGCATATTGATGGAATCCGGTTCCACAGAAAGGCCCAAACACCATGTTGTGTAGTGATGCTATACACACACACACACACAAAATCACCTGAATACTTTAAATACCTTGTTTATTAAAATACAGTCCCACATTACTCCATAAGGATTGTTTTGTACTCTGGACAGGTCAATTACCTACAGCTTTCTAAGAGGGGGAGAAGAAACAATAAATTATATTATAGGACAATATTGTCGCATTTAACATCCTACAGGGAAACATAAAAGTTAAATGAAGTCTTCTGATTCCATAGCAATAATGCAAAATATTAACATCAAATATCAAACTACATTCTTAAAGGTTGCTTAATAAGTATCTTGAGAGTCTTAAGAATGATATTTTTAATGTTTGTAATCTTATTCAGTAGTGGGTTATTAGCCTTGTACATCTTTAATATTCCTCAAAACTACTTTATAGCTCTTATATCATACATCTATACCAGTTTCTCCCACTTTATGGAATAAAAACTGACCTAACCAACTTCATCGTACTGTACTGTTATACCAATAAATAGCACCATGGCAACAACATATACTTAAAGAATTAGTTTGAAATTAATGCTGAAATACTTTTTGGAAACACATGTATTTTGTACCTCTCTGCTTTAATTTGACATAAATAATACAGCTTGTGCTTATGAACATAGCCGCCATATTGCTAACCATCATGTTATGGATGAAATGGTAGCATTCCACAAATGAGGGTCTGTTTACATAGAAATACAATGTGTGACTGCTCTGTGATATTTCAAAAAACCAATTTCCTCATCTTTTCAGTCAAATAAAGAAATACAACTAAATATCCTATTAAATCCCTTTTTTATATCATAAGGTCAATACTATTGGTAGTGAATAAGACACTTTGCTCAAGAAAAAAGAGAGTTCGTCCAATGAAAAATCAATTATGTGGCTCCACTGGACATCACAGTGTAACTGTTATAACTCAGAATATATGTATTCACTACGTTGAGCGACATTCATTAATACTGTTTCAGGTTTGCAGGTCCCTGGAATGTAATGGTATGCTGCAGATAAGAATGGTACAAATCTGCTTTTCTGACTCTTCAAACTCACTGGAACATTCTGGATTTTAAAAATGTCCTAATTAAAGAGACACTATAATATCTTCTGTTCCATTTTAATACTGTTCATAGAAAAACATGCCTAAGTGGCCCACCCACCTTTTCTCCACAGAAAACGCCTAATCAGTTAGAAAGGGTGGCCCAGGACTATGTTAAGTGAGGAGCAGAAGTCAAGCATAAAGTATTAACAGTGGCAAGGCCGTCACTCAGGATAAGGATGGCGGTAGTGATGGCACTGTACAAATTTTTGTTTAAAATTTTATTTTTAAAACTAATCTATTGTCAGTTTAAAAAACAAAAATCCCACTATAGCCCCGTAATGTTTTTCCTGTGCTGAGATTATGGAGAGGATGGCATGCTGGAACAGCCTGATTTGGTAATTAACTGATCTTTGACTACTAGTGGTAAATATGACAATGGCCTGTGATGGGATGTAAGATGGGGTGAGTTCTGAGTTGGTGCAGAGAATTGTTTTTTTGGTGTCTGTCTGGTGAGTCTTGCCCACATGCTCAGGGATTAGCTCATAGCCATATCTGAGGTCAGGGGGGATTTTCCCTCAGTACAAATTGGCTGCGTCTACACTGGTAAATTGATTCGACTTAATTTACCCTGCGTCTACACTACAGTTTCCTTAAGTCGACTTAAGCAGCTTGCTTAAGTCGACTTAAGGAAAATAAAGTCGACTTAATTAAAATTAAGTCGACTTTATAACACCTCCTTTGGATTAGGCCTAAGGTTTAAGTCAACTCCCTAGAGTCGACTTAAGCCAGTGTAGATGTGGCGTAGCCCTAAGTCGACTTAGGGCTACCCCAGGGCTACACCAATGCCCTCCCTGCCAGGGGAGGGCACAGTGGGAGCCTGGCATCCCCCCCCACAGGGCAGGGCAGAGCCCTGCCCACCCTGCCCCTATGCCCTGCCAGGATCCCTGACCCCCTTTGTCCCATTGTACCTAGGTACAATGGGGCAAAGGCTGAGCCCCATGGCATTGGGCAAGGGGTGCCGCCCCTGCCCCTGTGGACCTCCCCTAGGTCCCCCTAAGCCCCTAGAAGTCGACCTAGGCATCCAGTGTGGATGCTCCAGGTTGACTTTTTAAGTTCCCCTTTAAGTCGACTTTATTTTTAAGTGTAGACACACTAAGTCAACTTAAATTAACAAGTGTAGACATAGCCATTGGCAGGAGCCATGTGGGCTTTTCACTTTCCCCTGTAGCGTGAAGCACTTGGTGGTGATTTCTCTGTACTTTACATGATTTAGGGACTTCATTGACTCAATCATAGCTTAGGTGTCTATTGCAGGAGTGGACGGGAGGTTCTGTGGCCTACATTGTGCAGGAGATTAGACTAGATGATCATATTGGTCCCTTCTGGCCTTATAATCTATGGCTATGTCTACACTTGCAAGTTAGGTCGACTTAAGGAAGCTTAAGTGAACCTAACTTAGTCCCTGCAGGACCACAGAGTTGTAGCTCTTGCTGTTCTGGTACTCCCTGGCCCAGTGGTCTGGGGCTCAGACGGGCATGTGGATCCCGTCCACGATGCCCCCACAATTCGGGAAGCCAAGTGCAGCGAGGCCATCGATGGTGTCCTGCAAGTTGCCCAGGGTGACCCTGCTGGAGGGCGGCCCCCACAGTGGCCTTGCCAATCCCAAACTGGTGGGCAATGGAGCAGAAGGAGTCTGGGGTTGCCATCTTCCAGACCACGACGGCCACTCACTTGTTGACGGGCAGGGCAGGGCAGAAGCCGGTGTCCCTGCGCTGCAGGACTGGGGTGAGCTCGCGTCCAGTTCCAGGAAGGTCTGTTTGCTCATTCTGAAGTTCTGGATCCACTGCTTGTCATCCCAGATGGTGAGGACAATGCGGTCCCACCATCGCTGCTGTTTCCCATGCCCAGAGGTGACAGGGCACAGGCACCACCGTCAGCAGGGTGGCTTGCAGGCTCAGCATGGTGGTGGTGCTGCTGTCTGTCTCTGCGCTGTTGGGGTCCAAGTAGAGAGTGCTCCAGCTGAGCAGAGCACTGGAAACTGCATAGGAGGTATCAAGCACCCCCCTGGCAAGTTGCATCACCGGAGTGCGGTCCATGCCCTCCTCGTGCTGCATGTTGCCAGGCACAATGGAAGTTGCTGAGCTCACTTCCTCTTTTATTGGGATTGGCTGGGGGATTGAGTCATTCACAGGTGTCATATTGGCATACTTCCCATGATACACCCCTCCTAAGTTGACCTAGGAAGTGCCTACATGGACGTGCTAGGTCAACTTTGGCTTTTAGTATGGACGCGCTAAGTCGACTTAGTTAAGTCGACTTTGTTAGGTCAACCTAACTAAGTCGACGTAGCGTTTTTAGGTGTAGACATAGCCTATGAATCTATACAATCAAGTCAGTCAAACAGCCAAGAGTGAAGTTAACCAACCAACAGTATTACTAGATCAGCAATGATGTAGCCAGCAACGGTGATGTGATAACCAGAAAGCAGAAAAGGCATTTTGCTTACAGTCCATAACAATCGGAAAAATGAAATTATTTTTGTCTGATAGAAAAGAACAAAATAGTAGAAAAAGGCATGTAATGGGATGTTCACAGAAAAACCTATCCAAGTGGCCCACCCACCTTTTCTCCTCAGAAAACGCCCAATCAGTTAGAAAGAGTGGCCCAGAACTTTGTTAAGTGATGAGCAGAAGTCAAGCACAAAGTATTAACAGTGGCAAGACCAGTTGTGAGCAAAGTAAAAACCACTAAAAGGCCTATATCTCTTTATATGTCATATTTCTTTGGCTTTTGTGTGTGAGCATGCTCAGAGAACTAAGCCTAAAATCACACTGATTCCAACGGAAGATCAGCCTCCATCAGCACTATAGGTTTAGGCCAACAATCTGCTAAGGAATGGGACTCTTTGACTATTTCAATAATTAAAAATATATTATATATATCCACACAAATTAATCCACACATTTGAATCAGTTCAGATCTTGGTCTTGATGAGACTAAACAGTGACCCATACTATGGTACTAATTTCAGGTTTTGGTCGGCGTTATATCTGGAAATACTTTTATCTGCAAAAACAAATTATCAGCATTTGGTAACAGCGATGAATCGTAGATCAGGATTACAAATTTCAAGTCTGTCAGAGTTTGTAAAGCGAGTGGATGAAATCCTGACTCCACTACGGCAAAATACCCGTTGATTTCAATATGGCTAGGATTTCACCCATCAAAATTATTTTTCGATGAATGGAAATTTTCAGACCTAAGCCTTACTAACACAGTGTACTGATTTAAGGTGCAGTCAAGCAAGTATTTACACAGAAGAGTAACTTGAGTTATGTGAATAGGTCTAATGACCTCAAAGGGTGCATCTACACTACAGTTTCCTTAAGTTGACTTAAGCTGCTGCTTAAGTCAACTTAAGGAAATTTCAAGTCGACTTAATAAGATCTAGTTTTACGTCGATTTACTTGTTACGTCGACTTTATGAAGTCGACTTAAGCCAGTGTAGACGTGGCTTAGCCCAAAGTCGACTTAAAGGGTCCCCAGGGCTCCCCCATGGACCTCCCTCCCAGGATGCCTGGCACAGCCAGAGCCTGGCATGCCCACCCATAGAGCAGGACACAGCCCTGCCCACCCTGCTCCTGTACCCTGCCCCTGTCCTGCTCAGCCCCCATGTACCCTGGTACAATGGGGAAGATGCTGAGCTCCCTGGCACTTTTGGAGGGGTGCCTGGGAAAGGTGGGCACCTCTTGGGTTCCCCCCTTCCCACCATGCACCACTCTCAGGTCCACCTAGCCCCTAGAAGTCGACTTAGATGTCCAGTGTGGATGCTCTAAGTTGATTTGGCAACGTCGACTTTAAGTCAACCTAAATTTACAGTGTAGACATGCTAAGTCGACTTAACAAAGTCAACTTAAAGTCGACTTTGTTAAGTCGACTTAGCAAAGTCGACTTATTTGAATAAGTGTAGACATAGCCAAAGGGACTATGGATGTGAGTGGTATTACAAACATACATAAAGTGTTGGTGGAGTCTGGTCTTTCTATGTTGCATAATGGAAGCAAGGATTAAAATATGCCTGCAGCATACTGAGATTAATTTACATAGTCACATCGCTGGGCAGGGGCCCATGGGGCCCATGCCATAAATACATTTAGGAGTGCCCTGAGATGCCACAACTGGCACTCCCTAGGAGCTAGGGCCAGGTCGGGCCCATTTTAAATGTCCCGCCTTGCTGTGGCATGCAGCACATAGCCTAGGGGGTGGGAAATTGAAGCTCTCTGTAGTCCTCCATTTTCAGCTCTAGCAGATAAGTAGTGGGGCTAGGAAGAAGGGCTTGGCATTGTGGGGGAACCAGGGCTTGTGGGAGCAGGGAGCCACTTGAGGCTTTGGCCGGAGATTCCAGGGCCAGGTCAGGCATAGGGAAACAGGCAGCCTGGAACCCAGGGCCAGACTAGGTGCCGGGAACCCAGCAGCCCAGAGCCCAGGGAAGCTGCCTGCCAGGAGCCCAGGGAAGCCAGCAGCCCAGAACCAAGTGTGGCACGCAGGGAGGCCCAGGGCCAGGCACAGGGCCCTTGGATAGTTGCCCACTCCAAGCAGCATGGGCCAGGCCTCGGGCGTGAACCAGCAGGACTCAGGGCACCTGTACCCCAAGTCTTTCTTTTGTGTCTGGTGTCCCAAACACCCCTGGTTTACATGTTTTCTGTGCTAATGTTCTGCCTTTGTCTTGCAGTCAATGAGAAAATAGGAGGATACAGGAATTTAACATTTGAGCTGTGGGGTATTGTATTGTAGTTGAGAGACTAGTTCATGTTTAAAGGTAGTGATTTGGGAACATGGTGATTTTGCATATTTGCAAAACACCATGGAGAGGTGTATTTAATTTTTTGCTTTTGTTGCTGAATTTCACCATAAAAGATTTGCGTCATAGAAAAGGCAGAACTGACTAAAGGTCGAAGTGTACGTGGCTTGCTCTGACATGCTTTTCTTGAGATAGGTCTTAACAAGGCTCAAATCTCCTTGAGAAATGCCTGGGGAAAGCATTGATAAAAACTGAGGATGACATTCTGATGCCTTCATTTATGCTGATTAGTAACTTACACCATTGATTTCACAATCAATTTCTCAATCTAAAGACTTTATCTAATCAACTGTGAAATAGTGAAATCATTAATCTAAAAATCATCAATCTAAAACACTTGATTTCAATGGGACTACTCAATGGATATTTCTAAATGAACACTTTCTAAAGCAAAGAGTCACTGGAAAAAGGTAACTGATTCTGATTGCTTAGACAGTAGCACATTTATGATAGAAGATAAAGATTTTTCACCAGCACCAAAGAAAACCCAAAGGAAAAGAATATATCCTCATCTGACATAAATTTACTTTATACTTCTCCAAGTGCTACATGAAGGAAATTAACAACTATTTTCAGTATGGAAGTGGCACTAAGTAGGGACTAAAGATATGAGCCTTCTACCAATAAATAAATAAAAATGTAAAACTGGTTCTATTAAACAGAGATTTGCTTGCATAACCACAGTTTTCACCAATAAATACAAAAGGCATTTTAAAAATATCTCCAGTGCAAATTCTCAATTTGATTTTAAAAACTCTTTGCATTTAAACTCCCCGAATCAGAGCTTGTACATACCACAGCCTTTGCTTTCACTTCTGTTCTGTGGGTTAGCTTTGCTGTTAATAGACAAGATATTCAGAGAAGCAGCAATGAAAGCAGAGTTCATATTGCTAGACTGGGACTTTGACAGTGATTCCCCCTTCAGGAGGCTGCTTCGTGGGTGAGAGAAACAACTAGGTCTGTAAATAAATTTGTTAATGTTTAAAAGTGCCACAAGATTCCTTGTTTGTTTAACTAGGGCTGCAATGCACCGAAGAAGACTCAGAGGACGTAGGGCTCACTACCTTCTCAGGGGCATCACTATCCCAGAAATTGGTTTGGGGCGCAGGGCCCAGGCCCTGCCTCCTCCACACCAGCTCCATCCCCTGGGCCCGATCCAGGACCCGGGGCCCGATCCAGGACTGGGGCCTAATCCAGCCCTGGCTCCATGGCTGTGGCCCAGATCCAGCTCTTACTGCCTCCGGTCCAGCTCAGGTCAGGGCCCGCACCAGATTGGGCCACCACTGTTGGCCGGGTCCCATGTGAATCCTGCCACTGCAGGGCCCTGGGTCCCTGGCCAGGGCTGGGGCCAGATCATGTACTCCCCGGTGGCCAGGCCCAGGGTCTCTGCTGGACTCAGGGCTCATGCCCCATGTGCCCAGTGCCAGTGATGCCACTATACCTGCTGTCTGCGGGGAAGATGTGGTGGATCTAGGTAGAAACATGGAGGCACAGCCAGCCCAACCATAGAGGTTAACTAGGCAGTTGCCTAGAGCGCCAGGCTTTAAGGAGCGCCAGATTAGACAGGAAAAACAACTAGAGTTCTGTGGCACCTTAAAGACTAACAAATTTCTTCGGACAAAAGTTATCATGGTCTCCAACCCACTTCATCAGATGCAGGTGGGTTGGACCCCACGAAAGCTTATGCCTGAAGAAATTTGTTAGCCTTTCAGGTGCCACAGGACTCTCGTTGTTTTTTCTGTACACAGACTAACACAGCTACCCCTCTGGAGATTAGACATGAGTGATTTTTTCTCTATTTAAAAATATATATTAATATGTTATCTCATATAATATCTGGGGCGTAGGGGAAGGGCAAAGTCATAGTTCTCCTAGGGCACCAGAATCCTTTGGGCCAGTCCCTCATGAAAGTAAGGAAACCTAAACAATATTATGCAATAATAATAATAATAATAATTAATAATAAACATTCTTAAGAGGATTTGTCCCTAATCAGCTTTGGAGACTGCTGCCTTATTTCCCATATTGCTAGTGTCAGCTCACAATACGCAGACCCCATTCCTCCATCAAGCCTCTGTGAGGATGTTCCAACTTGAAGATGTTCCAACTTCCTCAAAACAAACGAACACATAATTAGAAGTACAAACACTCACTTTCTGGAAGAAAAATGAGGTGCCTAGAGCAGTCAGATGTAAAATGGCTACCCAAAGGCTGCAGATGTTTGCCTTTCTTGGACATAAATAACCAGCTGCTCAAAAAGCATGTTGACAGAGGTGTCTGCAAAATGGAGAACTTTGAAAGTCAGCAGTGACCAGCAAGAACAAACCAGCTTCTAGGGAAACAGGTGAATTTCCACCTTTCTGAAAGCCTAGGTGGAAGAGATTCTCAGGTTGGAATCAGTTGTGCTTAAAATAGTTACATCCCCCCTCGCCCTACACAGCAGCACCAGTCTGTGCAGTCCCCCCACCCCTGTAGCAGCACTGCAATAACATTGGCCGGGGCCCCAGTGCCCCTAATCCTGCCCATCAGCACCAGCAGGGCCAAGCACTCTGTTCCCCAGGCAGGACACCAGTTCCATGGGGGGACCCCAAAAGGGTAGGCAGCCCAGTGCTGCCCCCCCAGGCCTTTTGGGGGTTTGGCTTGCATACTGACTCATGTGGGAGACCTGTGTTCAGATCCTCACCCTGCCTGATGTGGAGCAGCATCTGGAACGTGGGTCTCCCAAATCCCAGGTACTGTGATGAGGGTCACTCTCACTCACTCCGAATGAAGCAGTGCCACTTTGTATAAATAGCTACATAGTCAGTCGGCCAGAGGAAAGAGAGAGCTTATCTCTGTAGTCCATTTGTTAGCCCACCACCAGAGGTGTAAGAGAAACAAGTTCCAGTCCCTGCTCTCATGACTATTTCGTCAGCTATCCTAAGTGAAAGAGCTTAAAACAGAGAAACTGAGAGAAACCCACCTCAGAAACACAGACAGCTTGGTCATTAGGGCACGCACCCAGGATATGGGAGATTTAAATTCAATCCCCTGTTCCATATCAGACAAGCTAGGACTTGAAAATGTTTTTCTCACATTCCAAGAGAGTGTGCAAATCACTAGGGCTATGTCTACACTGGCAAATTAGTTCAAACTAACATAAGCCTTGGCTACACTAGGCTTTCATTAGTTCGAATTAAAGGCTTCCTTAATTCGAACTAATAAATTTGCTTATACTTTTCGAAGTAAGGGTTAATTCGAACTAGTTACTTTGAGTTAACCCAATGTGGCCATGTTAGTTCGAACTAAGCACTTAGTTCGAACTAACCGGCACATTGAGCTCAATGCAATTGACTAATTCGACCTAAGCAAGTGCCAAGCATGGCACTTGCTTAGTTCGAACTAAAATTTGCTAGTTCGAATTAAGTTAAACTAATTTAAAAACTAAATTAACTAATTGGAACTAACTTTGGTAAGTGTAGACATAGCCAAGGATAGAGAGTATTCATCTGTGAAGATTTGTTTTGAGTCTTTCTCATGAGAAGGGGGCTGACCTGGCTTAGGTACCCAACTCCAGAACTGGTTTCACAGCTATGAACCCCAAACAGCAATAGGTGCCTAACTAGCTTTGAAGGGTGAGGTAAGCCCCATCCCTTTCCTACTGGCTAGCTTTGGTGGCCCCCCACTCAGCTGAGTGGCTTTTCTAAATCCCTTTCTTAGATGCCTGACACTCTTCATTCATTGGATAGGGAACCCAGGTACCTAACTCCAGACTGAGGATTCTTTTATGAGGCAGAGTGTTGCAGCTCCTAAATCCCTTTGGGGATTTAGCCTCAGGCCTCTCTGTGGCTCAGTTCCCCATCAGATGGAACAGCATCGTCTGTTGCTTGAAATTCCAAAGCATTTGACTCTAAAGGTATGTCTACACTAGCAATTTAAGGACCCTTAAGTCGACCTAATTACTTACTCTATGTCCACACTGGGCTTTCATTAAGTCAACTTAAGAAATTCCTTAAGTCAACTTAATGAAAGCTTAAGACGACTTAATAACTACCCCTCCTTAGGTCGATTTCTTAAGTCAATTTAAGGATGGTGTGGACAGGGAGTAGCCCTTAAGTCGACTTTATTAAGTCGACTTAATGCCAGTGTGGACGCCTCTGTCCAATGTTAAGTTAACTTAATAAAGTCGACTTAAAAAGAGCCACTTTGTTAAGTCGACATAACAAAGTTGACTTAACTTTTTTCTTGTGTATACATACTCTAAGAATCCAGTCTTGGCCTGTCTCTAGGCCTAACAGCCTATCTTTGTATTTTTAACAATACTCTTCTTGATAAAACATTGAAGCCATTTAGAAAAATAGTCTGCCTTCACATTTCCATGATACTTTTTTGCAAGCTATGCAATTTTTTTACCTAAATGTCTTATACCACAAGGACCATATTACTGAGGCCATAAATTGTGCTGGCAGCACTATATACTGTCTTCTCTAGAAATGGAGTTCTCCTGTTCTTGAACACTGGAATTTTATGCTTGTATTGGAAGTGGAACTGACCCCATAGTAAATGCCCTCTAGCCCCCAAGGTATTTTAAAGGAGGAAGGATAGTACTTTTGTTTTAAAAAAATAACTCCTTCCCCTGTTATTTTAAAAATCAATTTCAAAGCATTAGTTCCACTCTCAGATAGAATATAAATGGACACATACAAAGATGTAATAAGAGTTTTTTATTAAAAATATTATCACAGATTATATTTGCTTAGCTTTCTATTTATATGTTCTCTGCAAATAATGTAAAGTATTACACATTTTATATCACTAAAAAATTACATGTGCAAATTCAAAGGACAATAAACATTATATTAAAAAAACAATCACAACTTGTTACCTCAAGTACACTATATGCAAATAGACCTTTTGCTCAATCAGGTTTGACATGTAAGACGTGGGTATGGTTATAAAAATTGAGGCTGAGGTTTTCAAAACAGACTAAAGGAGTTGGGTGTTCAAATCCAATTAACTTGATTGGCATACTTCATTCCCTTCAGCTCCTTTGATAATTCCAGTATAAATGAAAATGTGGTGTTTTGAGTTTGGAATTTTACAGAATATTCTAATTCCTCTGTATTCAAAACTACACCTTTGTACTCAGGGGTGAATATAGTATGTTGAAATACATTAACTCGAATAGTCTGTCAGCAGCATTGATTTTATTCTTGTTTTTATTTGTTGTTGTTTTTACCGGCCTTAGTGCTAAATTTAAAGGAATTAAAGTAACATTCTAGTTACCAAAATATTCAGAATTTCCTAATAGATTGCTTGCTAAACCATCAAGTATATAACATTTATCTCTGCAGATATACTCTTAAAAATCATTTTCAGTTAGAAGCATTTCATTGGATTTTTTAAATTTTATTTTCATACAGACAGCACTTCAGTACTTTTGTTTACAATCCAAATGAATATTTCCAGCTTTCTTGTGCTGGCCATAATTAGCAAAACATACATAATTTGTCAAAGGACTGTTGGTCATCTGCTGTGCTGAAAACATGATCAGTGCCCTGAATCACACAATTTAATTTAATTTGGCTAATACTATACTAAATTGGCAAGAGCAGCAATTTTTTAAAAATAATTAATTTTCTATGCATGTGATAATATATTTTTCTTTTTGTCTTATGTTATAAAGATGTAATTTTATCCACTAGAATTTAGTAACGTTTCATATTTTACTAATCAAAGCAGACTTATCAAATGTATACAATACAAAAGAAGAATATATATATATATATATATATATATAAAAATGAGCCTGAACACCTCAGAGAAGGTACTTTGCAAAAGGGAGCAGCACATGCTATTTACAGTTGAAACCTTTCAGAAACTGATCATTCTCCATCCCATTGGAACTTTAATAATGAGCATCTCACATAATTCAGTCAAGTGGCCTGCTATCAGTTTAACAATATATCACCAGAGATATTCCCCATCTGTTTGTGGGAGTTTTGCCTAAGTAAAGACTGATCCTGTACCATTTTCATGTCAGTCTGTTAGGTCTGGGCATGCTCCATCCCCTAATTTCTCCAATGCAACCCAGTAGAGCAGCTGCTCGTGAGGTTTCACATAATGGCATGTCACAATTTTCGTGAAGCGACAAAGAGAGAACTCAAGCCCATCTGGGAAGAACGTCTGTTCTGAATGAAGTTCCTCCAGGTTGATTTTTAGCTTAACAAGACAAAGTCCTATGAAAACATCCTCCAGTTTAAAAAAAGGGACACTTTCTGAAATATTATAAATTTGACTAGCAACGTCAGTGGAGAAAACATAACCAGTTCCTGAACAAAATGGAGGAAATGTGCTTCCTGGATATTCATCTTTACCCACATACCATTTACTAAATACCCTTCGTATTGGGAGTTCATTCATTTTTAAAAAGCCTGTGAAGAGTCTGGTGGTTCTGTTTTTTCTTAACAGAAGTTCAGTCAGGTAAAAGATATTGACAAATACATCTGTGTCAGTTTTCATCACAAACCTGGACTGAGGACAAAATTTGTAAACCCATTGGATTCCCATCATGGTCTTCAAAGTCAAATTATAATACACATCTAAAAAATCCTTCTGGATAATGTCTCCGTATTTCTGACTTTCAGCAGTAACACTGGTTTGTTCGTTTTGATTCTCAGTGGTTCCCAGGAGAAAATATGTCACAATGCGTTTGCCAGTGACTAATCTCTGTTTCCCCCATGTTTGACGGACCACCATCCTAGCTTCATTCTGCCCAGGTGATGATGTTACGAGGAGCACCAAGAAGGGAGGAGTCCTACTGCAGTTTATATCTGGCAACTGCAAAAAGGTTCCATTCTTTGTTATAATAGTTAGTGACGTGGCCTCATTCCTCTTTTGACAAAATATGCAGATTTCAATCAAATTCATCATGAATAAATACAAACAGGCAAATGCTACAATTAAAAAAAAACTCATCCTGAATTTCTTGAGAGTCATCTGAAAGAAACAAAAGCAAATAGTACATTGGAAAATAATATTGCTCCTTTGTATACCAAACTGTGCTGTTCTTTAAGGAATTAAGGGTGTTCTCCCTTCTGTGGAACTAAGCAGAGTTTTGCCTGCCGCCTAGCAAGATCCACACTGGAAGACACACTGATGTCAAGGCATCCATGCAGACGCCTCAGGTCTGTTGGTGCCTTTTTGTCCTATGTCAGACTATCAGAACTACCCAGACAGGCATTTCTCCACCAATTCTCCTGTAATCCGCGTGCCTAAATGAGAGTATCTCTTTAAGAAATCTTTTGGGGCTGGGTTACGTTTGCTGCCCAGAGCCAGAAGCTTCTAGAAATTGAGTGTGGTGGCTTTAAGCATTCTCTACAAGGTTTCCTGCTGCTGTGATTGTCAGATGCCATCAAACAGCAGCCAGGGCAGTTGTATTGAGAAAAGTCCACGTGCTCAGTAGTGTAATGGGGAGAAGCTGACCCAGGAGCAGAGTGAAAGATGTTTTCTCCCTACTCTGGAGTCTTTTTCAGCAGAGTTTCTTCATATGTATATGTGTCTGAGTGCTGGTTAATCAGTAAGCTTACTGGATGGTGCTAGTTCCATCAAAGGAAGAAAAGTCAACATGGATTTCTACTGAAGATTCCTGCAACCAAAGAAGAGGATAACTGGTTCTTTCCACTTGAGCCTTTGGACTTGGTGAACAGGGACTATAACTGAGATTTGGGTGAACTCCACCTAAACTTTGGGTACCTTTAAGTTGCATCTCAGTATTCCTGTGGGGACTGTTCTGTTTAATTTTAGTTTTCTTGTTTATATGTTGTGGAAAAGGAAAGCTGTGAAAATAGTGTATGTGGGTTTACCAAATAGCCACATTATGTTGTTATTGTTTCTTTTATCATAATATTTATAAAGTGAATACTAATAAAGCTCATTATTTTTGTTTTCATTAGCATTTGAATGTGGGGAGAGTAACTCTGGACAATCTTTGCTGTGAGTCCTTTAAAGACTGAATCCTGGGTCTCCAGCTGCTTCTCCATAGGAGTTGGGGTTTATTTCTATTAAGGCATTGGAAAAGGGCAATTAAATGAACTCTAGCCACCAGCAGGTTACACTCCCATAAAGAGAGAGCTCTACAACATAGATTGTGGGATTCAAGAATGATGGGGGAGGGGAGATAATAGTAATAGTTTTATGCTTTTTTTCTACATTCACTTTTTGACAGAGGACATACCCTGAGTTCGCAAGCATGGGCCAGTTAAAAGGCTGAACTAGACCACTTGTCTCTCCTTATATTCAACCCATTATGTATAAAGGGAACAGCATATTGATTCAGCATCTGCTCCTATGTTTTCCTCCCTTTCCTGGGTCCCTAGGGATTATTATACTGGCCATTTTGAAAAGGAGCAGCAGATAAATTGAATAGTATTCTTCTCTTTTTGTGCATTTCTGGGTTGGTTTAAGTTATTAAAACACAAAAAACGAGGGCTTTGTATTTTGATCCTCCTTTTGGAAGAAAGATGTAATAAAAAGTTAAACAGAATCATTCATGCTAGTAACATAAGACTATTTTTGGTGATCTCTTACTACTTGGTAAAAACTTAATAGAACAATGAATAAGGCCGAAAGAGCCACCAAATCTTAGTGATGTTAAAATAAAAAACACTTCCACGTTCAAAGTTTAACTCTGAGAGACAATTATAGATTAATTATTTACATGTGTGCAGCATGTGTGTCCCAGATATCCTTTGAAAATTGCCGTCAAAAAATAAAACCCTGGTTTTTAGAACAGCTGTGAGTTTTAGAACACTCAAAAGGAAAAGAGAACAGAAAAAAGAGTCAACAGAGTTTTTTCTTCTGATTACCTTAAACAGTGCCATTCTCTCACAGTTCTCCTCAGCTCCAGATCTCTGCAGAGCCACCAAGAAGGTTTTTCCTTGGGTGTGGAGAAGAGAAAAAATATAGTACGACAAAGGCAGTTCTTCTTTCTCCCCATTTCCTCATGATAGAGAACTTAATTCGGCCTTGAGAAATTAAAGCGCTGGGCTTCTATGCATGCAAGGAATTAAAAACTTACATGGCATAGAAAGAAAAGCAAGTTTACATACTTCAGAACGGCAGGTTTCTTGGGAGCTTAATCCTCTGAGTAAAGGATTGCTTTTTCTAGAATGTCCAAAACCATTTCAATGTCCTTCTTTTAGTCCAAGTCAGATGTACACCCAGAACTTATTCTCTGTGAATGCCATGAAAATGTCTGGTCACTATTATAACTGCACTTAAAGTTCTGAATAACTGTTTCTGGAGCCAAATCCAGCTCACTTTACTCACATGAATAGTCCCGTTAATTTCGAGGGGCATCTCATATGCATATGACAATCAAGATCTGGCTTTAGTTTATTACAGTTATTTCCAGCCTGCAATGGAATGCACTGTTGAAATCAATTGCATTGCTATTAGATATAAGCCACTTTGCAGACATAGATGCATATACATATGTATATATGCAAATAAATACATATAAATACCTTTTTCCAGTCACTTGTCTCTTGATTGTTTTTAGATCAAGCGGTCTGCTTAAGGATATATCTTTTTAATATTTTAGTGGCGCTCCTAGCCCATTTTTGAATAATGTTAAAGTCATAATAGTAATAGTAAAATACATACAGGTAATTCCTCCTCTCTCCCTCACTTGAGAGGCATGGGAGTCAGCAAATGAGCAATTTACTACTTGCTGAAAAGGAGGATAATCTGAAGTTGTCAACAAGATAGTGCAGAAAGATTTGTTCTTGTATTGTGCTGGTAAAGAATATGCAGAAGACTAAAGTTCTTGAAGCCCAAGCCTTAAAACCTTTCCAGACACAAGCTCTTGATATATTCAAATTACAAGAGACAAAGCCCCAGAATAATTTCCTATTGAGACAATTTAAAACATTTTCAGACACTTGTGTATATATTGTTCTATATGGCAAAACACACAGGGCCTAAGTCTGATCTCACACGAGGGTTAGCTTGGGCCAACACCATAGACTTCAATGGAGTTCAATCGGGGTAATACTACTGTAAAACATCTTTGGAGTTACTCTTCATTTGCTCTAAGGTAACTGAGTGCATATCAGACCAATATATCTATGACAGAGAAATGCCTGCCATGCCTCATCAAACGCTTCATAGTCATAACTTTTATTAGGAACTAGTGATTATAATGTTTTTTATACAAATGTGCAGGTATTTATTACAGAGGGCACAAGTAGAGCTGACTATTTAATTAAGGCTGAATTACAATTTCCATTGTAACACTTCTTTTCCAATTGCTTTCCATGCACTTTCTCAAACTTTTGCTTTTAGACTAAACTGTTCCATGGCTGGTCTAAGGTGAATGGTTTTTACTAACTCACCTGAGTAATTTTGGTGTGAAGTAATTTCTCTCACGTGCTCCAATTAGAAATTTTACACTCTGACTGAAGCTAAAACCTCACATTTGGTTTGTTTTGAATACTACATACATTCATGGACTCTTGTTCTGTTCTCAAATAATTGATGAATAGAAATCAAAGTGAAATTTGTCAAATTAGTCACTGGACAAGAATCTGATATCGTCACTCACTCTCACTAGTACCTTTCGCTGTGAGCACTCTTAGGGTGCGTCTACACTGATAAATTAAGTCGACTTAAGCTTGGCTTAAGTCGACTTAATGTGCCCTGTGTCCACACTACATTTTGCTTAAGTCGACTTAAG